>QTSX02000717.1:600000-910635 GCA_014839935.2 Entomophthora muscae | reverse complement strand
TAAAGCAAGTCTTTAACCTTTAACATGCTAATTTTAAGCTTGATACTTACATATGTTAAATTATTATGGTTTTTTAAAGTAGAGCTTTGGTTTGGTTTAAATGCACTTTCAATTATAAACGCCTATTGGAGCTTAGTTATAAAATATTAAATTACAATCATAATTTAAAATACATCAGTGAGCACTAAATCAGTATGTTTTGAATTTTGATTTGAAGCATTTTCAATCTGCACACTCTATCACTACACTCAGAAAATTACTAACTAATCATATAAATTTGTTTCATTCAGCACTCTATCTTTTACTCAATAAAAATCACCAAAAGCTATAATCAAATGATTTCCAGATGATTGTGAACCTGTATGATAGGTTTTAGCTTATTTTGTTGAGTGTGATATGTTTTTGAAGCTTTTCTGATCATTTGCATAGTGATAGAATCAACATTAAGTGATATTTTAAGTTTTTAATTTTGGGGCCTCAAATATTAAATTGAAGAGACTACCAGACTTTAGTTTTTGCACTTTCAATTTTGTCCCCTTATTCAAAAGGATGAATAATATCTATTTCAAAAGCTAAATTAATTTAAGGTGTGTTTTAAATTTAATTGATTTGCGCACTTCAAACTTGGCTTTTCAATTTTAGCTGCTAGTTAAAACATTTAAAAAAGTCAAATTTAAGAAAAATATTAATTTTCGACAAAGTTTTTTATTGAAAAAAAGTGCAGAGATCAAAAAATCCATTGATTTGGATATTTCAATCACCACATTTTGACTTTAGACACTTTCCCAAGCCATAAACCCCAGCCTGCTTTCTCTAAGCATGCAGATCATCAGGTCAAGTTTGTAGATGTCACCAAATATATTTTAGTTATTTATTCTAAAGAAGGCTGCCTTGCTCATCTTAAAGGGATTGCCTAGGGTTTTTTAGCCAAAGCCTGATTTTTTCTTTTCCAATAAATATTTTTTCTTGAAAATGTTTGTTTTTACTTTAGTTTCAGTATGAAATATTGATATGTTTAAATTCAAAAGTTGAAATATGGAAATATCACAACTTTTGATATGGTGACTTTGAGACTTTGTACACTATAGTTGTTGCTAGCTGACCCAATTTTTTAAAGATTAAAAATCCTTGGATAATTTTGTGTCTAGTGATGTGTTTTATATATGTTTAAAATTTTATTTTAGGCTTTATTTTAAAGTTAGCAGGTGCATTTTAGCCATAAATTGAAGATAGGGTTTCTGGATGGGGTGCTTCTAGATGGTGTTTTGGACACATATTATAGATGGCCTTTTTTTAGATGGTGTATACCACATATATATTTATATGATTCTGTTGAGATTAACCAAACATTTATTCCTTAATTGAAGCCAATTCACATTTATATCATTGTTGATATCTATTTGCTTATGATTTTCCATATTATTATTTGAGCCTTTCAATCCCATCACTTGTCATCCTCAGGACAGAGGCTGCAAGTAGATAGCTTGGGTCATAAAACACCTCTTATTTTGATGGATTCCTAAAAAGATAAAATACTATATGTAAAAACTTTAATTTAAATTATAAAGATTTTCTATTTCGATCCTTATTAAAATTTTTAAAAATTATTACAATAGTTTTACAATCTGTTGAGATAAACAAAAATGGTTCAGTTCAGAAAATTTTCCACCACATAAAAAACTTCAACTGGAACCAGTTGAAGGTCAATTAGCTCAACAAAAGTTCCATTTTTTTGGTCTGTAATGAAAATGTAGTCAATCACACTAACTTAATTAAAATCAAATACATAATTCCAAAAATGAGACAGCAAATAAAAGTAACCTATACCAAAAACAAAAATAAACTAGTCACATTTTGAAGCAATCTAGATCAACTATGATATTGATCATGTAACAAAAATGATACAATCAGAGAAAAAAATTAGTCCAGTCATAAAATTGATTTTTTAAACAAAAAATGACTCACTTTTTGAAAATATTCAATGTTTTTGGGATTCAAAATAGAAATAGTTGCTTTCAAGAGTGAATCTATCAAAATCTATCAAGAAAACTACAGTATTATTTCATTTATGTACTTCTAAGTTAGCTCATTTATTTCTGAGAGAATTTCTCAAATATAATAAAAATTTAAATAAAATCAATACTCGGCCTTTTTTTATTTTTTAGTAGATTTTTTATTGCTGCATTATAAAATGATGTTTATAAGTAAAGATAACTTTCTTATTGTTGAGGAGCAATACCAGGAGCAACTGCAATTGCATGTCCAAGTTACTGAGTAAGGGACACAACTGATTTGGACTGTTGCAACTGAACCAATTAGTTTTCATTAATTGATTGGGGAAGAAAATAGTCCAATAGAAAGGACAGTAATGAATAGAATAAGGTATTGTTTATTGTAGAATATTGTGATTATACTATATGGAGAAAGCCACAAGACCACAGGGGTGGCATGGTGGCATGTTCCATGTAAGGTTCAAAGCCAAGGAATAACTTGTGCGGGGATCAGCAGGTCAAATTGGTAGTGCTCCTAATCAGGATAAAGTTCCCATAATTTGATACTGCCTTTGGATTGGTCCATGCCATTAGATATGTCAAGGGGCGGCTCTTTGAGAACCCTCTATATGTTATAAGATATGTTTGAAGGCAAGGAGGGAGACTCAGTTGCAACAGAACCCTATGTACACCCAACTCAACTTTATCTGGAAGCAAGATAAGCTGTATGCTTTGCCAGGCGCAGCACTGGGCTTTGTTTCTGGAAACTAAAATGAGGTACCCCAAGACCAGGTCCAACCTCAGCCTGTGCCACATGTAGAAAACTGGGTAACTGTGTTCTTCTCTACCTCAATTTAACTATCCCACAGCAATTTAGTCCAAAAAGATTTAGCTGAATCTAATTCAGGTGCCAGCATGGCAAGTGTGCCTCCCAAACAACAAATGATAACCAATGAAATTTTTGAGGAGATACTGGGCCTCAATAAATTGATATACTTGTTGCAAAAAATTTCTCACCTACAATTTACCAAGGCAAGGATAGGCAATAATTTTGGGTACTCTTGAAGAGAGGTGAACAAAGCTTACTAAGAAGCAGAAAAAGTAGCTTAATTCCCAGCTCAAGGATGTGTTGCAACTGAGTTTCCAGCCTTGCCTGCTAACATATCTTACAATACGCAGGGGGCGCTTGACAAGTTGCCCCTTGACGTGTCTAATGTTATGGATTAATCTGATGGCAATATCAAATGGCGGGCACTTCATCCTAATTAGGAGCACTACCAATTTGACTTGCTGATCCCCGCACAAGTTATTCCTTGGCTCCAAACCTTAAATGGAACTCCCCACCATGCCACCCCCTTGTGGCTTTCCCCATATAGTATATTAATCACAATATTCTACAATAAATAATACCTTATTCTATTCATTACTGTCCTTTCTATTGGACTGTTGTCTTCCCCAATTCCAAATACTGAATCCTCATTGGTTCTGTTGCAACAGATGCCTATCCTATCATGCTTAACCTTCTGCAGTATGACCCATATCTCTTAGCAACTAAAATCAGATGCCTAATTGGGCTCCACAGCATCTTTATTGCCTCAAACACTTCAAAGCTCTGGATGCATGGGCCTGTTGTTGGTATCTTGGTTCTGACCAATTTCAAAAGTGAAAAATGACATGGTGACAGTAATTCACCCCAAAATCCACTAATCAGTTCCACAATTACCTGCTGCCTGTCCAGCATATTAGAGAATATCATTTTTTTATTGTATTATAAATTGACATTAAATTTTCAGAATTACAGGATAGTGAGAAAAAAATACACTCATGGGTAAAAAAGGCAGAAGCAAGGAAATTCATTGGTATACTCTTAGAATTTTCTTCAAAAGGGGTGGTGTTCTATCAAACTGTGTCTAATTACATCAATGGGCACAAGTACAGAAGATTTCTCTTTGATTTGCTTAATATATGAATCTTGGCCAATTAAAAATACAGTGTATTCCTGAGCCATCAAATGAAATTCTGAAAAGAGGCATCAGAGAAGATTTGAGGAAGAAGGTAAATTTGTTAATACTCCCTACCATCCATGCTAATGTACACTTAGGGATGTATTTTTCTACAGTATTGTGTATAAGATCAGAGAGAGCAGCCCTAAGACGTTTAATCAGGTGCTTCTTGCTTCCCACAACCACACTGTGCTATTCATTTGTCAGAAGGTTGCAGGAATTTTTACCAGGCTAGCCCTCAACATACATAGTATATAATCATCCAAGGAAATACAGCTACCCCCTTGCAATTCCCTATTGTACCAGGTAATCATGGTGATTTCTAAGCATAAGTATGCTGTTAAGCATCACCAATTCCTTCAAGCCAGCCAAGGCATTCACACGTCCCCAGTACCTCCCACCTACTCAGTCCCCAGTCAACTCTCACGGCCTACTGAAGCTCTTTGTCAAGCCAGTACTAACCCTACAACCCAGTCCAGCCTGCCTGCCTTCCTACTAGTTTACTTCCACCTCTCTCATATTTTGCCAAATAAACCTCAGTCTCCCTAACATTGTCATTTAATTATACAATATAAATTTCTTTAGTTTTTAGTATTTTTAATGTGATAATACATTAAAAATATTTAATTATAGTGATACAGTAGTTTTAAAAGCTATGGCAACAAGCAAAAATACTTAGGATTTAAAAAAATTCAACTCAGATACAAATGAAATTAAAGCATCTAAAAAAATTAAAATGAATTTAAATCTATTTTAAATTAATATAAATTCATTGAGTTCTAATTTTGTTTACAGATTGGCTATTTTTGCTTGTTGTCATAGCTTTAAAACTACTGTAATTAATTTTAAAAATGACCCAAGGTTAACACAGATGATTTGATATTTATTTATATTATAAATTTAGTTTTTTTTAATGATACAGTAGAATTTCAAACCTGTTGAGATAAACATATAATCTCAGTCTAAAAACGTATACAACTCAGTCTAAAAAAATCAAAGTGGATCCAAATCAGTTGTAATTTAATATAAATTCCTTAATTTTTTATTTTGTTTTTAGACGGAGTTCATGCGTTCTAAACTGACTAATATATGCTATCTCAACAGGTTTAAAAACTACTGTAATACCATCTACAGTAAATTCTTTGAGTTCTCAGCCCTGTTTGCAGGGCAGAGACTTCACTTAAATTTTTATCTAGGTTTTTTTTATTTTTTTGAGGATTAAAACTGAGGCTTGCAACACACTTGTACTTACAATTAAACTGGACAAAAATACAACAATTTCTAGATGTTAAAAGGATTTCACCTAATTACAGCTCAATTAAACATGTTATCTAAGACACAGTTATTCTTTTAGCCACCTGTAAATAGTCAGCTCATCCTGAAAAGATCCTCATGTCCAATTAAATCACAATATTGCCATATTAAAGCTGTTACAAGTTATTCAGTCAGGGAGTTATGTTGACATATGCCCTAGCCATATAAATATCCACTTTAATTCAAACGCAAGCTCTGGAGTTCTGCCAATCAAACTTCCAAAAAATCTCATGTTATCATATTAAAGTATTTATCTTTATATGTATATTCTTTATAAAAACATCATACATATCTGTTAGGGACCAAGACCCAAGATCAATCTTGACAGGTTTTAAATCTGTACCTGCATGTGGCAAGTGCCTGTATGGGCAGACACGTAAGCTCACCAGGGGAATTAAACCACTGCAAAGCCACCAGGGCAAGCCAGAAATCAGCCAAAGCTGTTACTGCAATCAGGGCCAGTCAATTAGCTGGCCCAGGGGAGCCACTGGCTCCAAGAACAAAAAGGAACCAGATGGCTCCCAGGCAGCAGCTGAGTGCAACAGCTGGTGCTGGAGCAAATCCAGTACCAGCTGGGATTGCTCCAGTCCTCAGCCAGCACTATGGCTACAGTGCCAGCTGCTGTTTCTGTCCCAGTTTCCTCTCCTGAGGTGACTGCTGCTTCTGTTTCTGTTCCTACTGCCTCTTACTACACTGTATTTCCTTCCCCTACCCATAATCATGCCAATTCAGATGTTTACCTGCATATGCAGAAACCCAACCCAGTCAATCCTCAAACACCCACTGATGTAATGATAGAGAATATCACTAACAAGAAGATTGAAAATAACCACCAATCAGTTGATCACAATCACTTCCCAGCAATACAATAACTACACCCCAGTGCAACTCGCTGATTGTTATGGAAGACACCCAATTAATGCCCAGAAATCCATCCATAATGAATATGAGACCAGATGCCACTGTTCTAGTCCACAGCCAGGTTCCCAGCAGTGATTTCTTAGCCAATCCACTGCCACTGCTCTGATGAATTCACATTTCCAAACCCAGGCCAAAGTTCCTGGATCTATATCTCCTCTTCCCACTACTCTCCAAGTGCCTGTGCCCAAAGATGGGCCACAAGTACTTTCCAAAAAGCTGCCTGTGACCTCTTCCAAGGAAGACCTGATGAGTGATATAAAAACTGCTTCCCCCAATCAAGTCAAAGCATACAAAATTCAGTAAATTGTATGTTAAACTGAGTGGTACTAGCTTTTATTCCCCACATATTGTTACAACCTTGAACCCAGCCTTCCCACCAGCCTACATACCAAGCATTTGAATCTATAGAGCCAATTTTGATGGACTATCAACCAGGGACCAGCCCTGGAAGGGCTAGCCGCTAAATACCACCCACATCTCCCCCTAATCCACAACTTGCTGCTGAGGAACATCCCTATAGTCACAGCATATATAGGATAGTTATCCTAACCATCCTCAGTCTGGCTGAAGCTCTTATGTCACACCTTAGTGCCTACTGTCCCATTGCTGCGGGAATGCTGTATCTTTCCTGCTCCTTGCCCTTTTTGTACTGGGCATTAGTGTCAAATTATTCCAAAGGATGAGACCCTTCCATGACATCTTGGTATTTCACCACACCTGATCCTGAAAATATCAGGTTGTTATTTCAAACCTTGTAAATGTATGTTAAAACTTGAAATTTTCATTTAACTAATTTTCATTTGCTTTGTTAATCTTTATTATACTTAATATTGCATTGCTAGTATTATAAATAGTGACTTTTATATAAATTCTTTATTAAAATAAAATATTTAAAAAAATATGACAATTAGTTTAGTTGATTGGCTGTTTATCAGGACAATCTGTAAAGACCCAAAAATTGGGGGAGTATTCTAGCAAGGTACAGTCTCAAGTTTGCAACTTGGAACCCAGTGGGAGCTGTTACAATAGGGTAAACTGTCATTACACATCAAAACAATTTGGTGTGGTTGTTAAAATAGCCAAAATTACCGGCAAAATACATAAGTACATAGTAAACCATGGTTTAGATGGATATGAACTGAGTTGATTGGGGAGAAACCAGTGAGGCTGGGAGTACTGATTGGAGGAGTTGAGCTGTGCTGGCTCCTTATAAAAATACTCATTGTTAGGTTCTTTAAATGGCCTGTGTGGTTGATAGTGTTGATGGCTTCCAATCCTGAGGATGTCTGTGAGAGCAGCTGAAAAGATAAGGTGGTTCATCTCCTTTAGTCCTGGGGAAGGGTAGACAAAGCTTGGTGTTTTAACTTCTTGTTGTTTAAAAGTCTGTTTTTATTTATGTGATACTATTGAGGGGTAATTCACTCAATGATAGCACAAACTATTATCAAGTAAATTGGCTTTATTATATACTATTAGCCTTGGTGAGTAATGAATAGTGAAAAACATTGAACAGGGAACCCCAAACACTTGGGGTTGTCTGGAATTCCCTTTTGGGAATAAGATTGGAAGGGGCTTGCAGCTAATGAATTGTTAATCCATGTTTTGCATTGATTTAGTGAATTTTTGGATGCTTTCATGCATCCAAATTCAGTTTCTGCAGCTACTGCATTAATTGCTTGGCAGGGCTGCTTGTCAACCCCATACAAATTTGGTAGATTCCAAATTTGGGCAGCAGTTCCCGCCAGATTGGATGCTGGGTAAATTGCCTTTTTTGGTTTCCAGTTTTGGCAATTTCCCCCATTCAGCTGGGTTGGACGGCCCACCATGGGGGAAGTGCTGCCTGCCGTAGGCTAGGCAGCTGGCTGGCTGGAGCAGGTGGCCGGTTGCACGGCCTGCAGTTGGCTTATAAAAGCAGAAATTCAAAGAATTAGAATTTTTAAATTATTTTTCTTCAAAATTTTGTTTTCAGAAGTTTTCCCAATCAAGGGGAACTCTTGCAAATATTCTTAAGGGTTCTTAGGTGCAATAATGACAGCAATATTGTCTTTTGACAAGTTTTTGTCAATATTCCTAGCAGTTGCATTTCCTTCCCCCTTTGGCTGACCTATCTAATGTAAATATTAGGCAAGAAGTTCAAGAGTGTTGGCAAGTTTTTTAGCAGGTTCCACAAGTTGGATTCTGGTGGGTACTCTACCCAAGAGACTAAGAGCTAGATCTGATTACAGACCTTCCTGTACCCTAGGAAAGCTTTCACTTCTCTATATGGAGTGAGTTTTAAGATGGTGGGTGGAGGGTTGTTATCTTTGGTCTGGTGTGCAGGTGGCCTTCCTCTCTCTTCTTCTAGCTTGGATATGTGGAAAACAATGTGGGCACTTGACCTTTTGGGGACTTTACTCTGTAAGCTGTATCTGAAATTTTCTGAAGCACTTTGAGCAGTTCAATACAATTTGGTCCTAAACTTTGACCAGCTTGGTTGATTTTGAGATTCTTGATGTCAAGGCATACATCAAAATCTACTTCAAATTCTGGGTTGGCTTGTTGGTGCTTGTTGGCCTGGACTTTATATTTCTTCAGGGCATCTTAGAGGTTATCCTGTAGGCTCTCCTGGGTTGTTCTCATATTTTCTGAAGTACTTGTTGGCTTGAGGTACTGTCCCTGTGCAGCTCTTGGTAGGGATCTCTTGAGGGGAGAACCTGTAGTTGGATGTAAATGGGGACATCTTAGCACCCAAGTGGTAAGATCTGTTGTAGCTGAACTGGGCCAAGGGTAGTAGGCCAGCCCAGTTATCTTGTCTAGTGTTTACATAAGCGCAAAGGTAGGTTTCCAATATTTGGTTAACCTGTTCTGTCTGGCCATTGGTTTGGGGGTGGAAGGCTGTTGAAAGATTGAGTTTTAATTGAAGTTGTCACATTATCCAACCCCAGAATTTGTATGTAAACTGGGTCTCTCTGTCTGAAACAATGTCTTTGGGGAGCCAGTGGTGGTGGTAGATGTGGTTGAGGAATAATTGAGCCGTGGTGATGGCCAACATCCCAGAGGAGCAAGCTATGAACTCTGTAGCTTTGGTGAGACAATCCACAATCACCAAGATCCTTGTGAAACCCTGGCTGGGGAGCAGATTTGTGATGAAGTCCATGGAGATAGATTCTCATGGCATGAATGAGATTGGGAGTGGTTGGAGCAATCTTTGTGGTTTCTGTGTGGAGTGTTTATTTATCATACAGGAAGCACATCATGATATCTAGCTCTTCACTCGGGGAAACATGGAGGGCCACTAGTAGCTAATCCAAAGGCTTGCCATAGTTTCTTGATCCCACCATGGCCGCCTAGTGGGGAGTCATGAAGCTCTTGTAGCACATGGTTCTTAATTGCTCCTGGGGACACCATCAACCTATTAAGCCTGTAGAAAAAGCCTTTGTGGGTAGAATAGTTGTGATTGGGTTTTGAGGAGTTCATCTTGGCCATAAGGTCTTTGATGAGTGGTGAATCTTTTTGAGTGTTCTTCACCTCTTCTTCTAGGGATGAGAGTGGTTGGGAGGCCCTAAGGACAGCCATTAGGAACTGATTAATGTCTAAGACTGGTCTGGTGTTGAAGTGAATGTATGAATGGTCTCTGTTGTTGTGAGCTTCTTGTCTGATCAAGGCTTCTGATGTGTTGTTGGTGTGTCCTGGGATGTAGCTGATCTTGAAATTATATGAAAACAAGTCTAAGGCCCATCTGGCAAGGCGCTGACAAATCTTCCTTTTTGCTGTGAATTAGAGAAGACTTCTGTGGTCAGTGCAGACAATGACTGTGTGTTTGGCTCCTTACAAGTATTGTCTTCAATGTTAAAAGGCTTTAAAAATGGCCATGAGATACTTTTTGTACACATTGTAGTTTTTTGAAGTCCAACAGTTTCTTAGAAAAGTGTGCCACAGGGTGATATACTCTAGGGTCCCTTTCCTGAAGCAAAACTGCGCCCAAGGCAAAGTCTGATGTGTTGGTCCCCAAAAGAATTAGAGCTCAGGGTCAGGTCTTTTGAGTACCAGGGCTGTGGTGAAGGCGGTTTTAAGAGCTCAAAGGACTTATGTTCCTCATATGTCCAAGTTTATGGTACACTTTTGGCAGTCAGAGACGTGAGGGGCTACGCTATTTTTTTAAAAAAAAATTATGAACTTATAGCAGAAATTTGCTGGTCAAAGAAAACCTCTCAACTTTGATTGGGTATTCAGGGCCTGCCATTCAACTACCACTGTAATCTTGGAAGTTGCAATGGCAAAGCCACTTTTCCTGATTGCATACCCTAAGAACTCTACCTTGGGTTTGAGGAACTCACATTTCTCTCTCTTGAAGTACAGTTTGACCTGGCGTAAGCGTTCAAAAACCTTCTTCAGGTCTCAGAGGTGTAAGTCTTTGTCCTTGGAGTACACCAGGATTTTTTTCAGGTAAACCACTACAAAAACGTCTAGAATATCAAATATGATTTTTTTATCAGGGCTTGGAAGGCAGAAGGGGCATTGCAAAGGCTAAAAGGCATGATCATGTATTTTTATAGACCAAAAACTGTTCTGACTGCAGTTTTTCATTCATCTCCCTATGCTATTCTGACCTGGTTTTATGTGTTACAGAGATCCAGTTTTGAGAATAAAAAGGCTCCTGTCAATCTGTCTGTGAGCTGCTCTGCCAATGGAACAGGGTATTGGTCTTTGACAGTGATGGCATTCAGGAAGCTGTAGTGCACACATGGGCGTAGTCCTCTGTCACCTTTCTTTACAAAAAAGATTGGTGATAAGCATAAAGATTGGGATTATCTCATGTGTCTCTTGGCCATCAGTTTGAAGATATATTCTATTAGTACAATGCCCTGGACGTGTGTAGTAGAGTAGATCTTCCCCCATTTTGGAGTTTCACCTGGTAGAAGGTATATTTTAAGGTCATTTGCTCCTTGTTTGGGGAGTTGTGCATAGGAATCTTTCTAAAGATGTCTGTGTACTCCTCTATTGTTTCCTCTAGCTGTGAGATCACCATTATGGGCATGACCGTACTGGCTGGTGTGGGATTGCCTTCATATGGGACCTTGTCAGTCTGACTTAAGCGGAAGATGTGTACCTGGTGGGTGTCCCAGTTGATATTACATCAGGCTTTCTGCCACCATGGCATCTGTGGGGTTCCTGTCCACCAGTCCCCAAAGTGTGTCATGGATCATAGCCAGGGACCAGCTGAAAGGGATTGTCATTCTCTAGTAAGGGAAAATGTATCTCAGAAATATTTATGGGGGTTGAAATGTGCTTTTATTCACTCTCAGAAGGAAGATCCCCTTAGAAACCTTCTGATATATGGCCCAGGGGGTTAAGGAAACAATATGGATTTACCAATATTTGGAGTCCTCCAACAATATCTTGGACTCCTTGTACTTGGTCTTGGACTCCTGCACCTTAGTCTTGGACTTCTGCTTCTTATACTTGGACTCCTGCTCCTTAGATTTGGACTCCAGCACCACGCTTAGGATCCAGCTTCTTATTCTTGGGCTCCTGCTCTGTTATCTTGGGCTTCAGCTCTCTTTATAGCTCCAGTGGCCTTGTTATTCCACTTTTATAAGTACCACCCAGCTCCTGCTGGTGATCAAAAGGCTTCCAAAAACCTCTTGGCAGAAACTCAGAAGGCCTCAGAAAGATCCTGTCAAAGACCTGGAAAGACCTCCAAAAGACCCAGCAACTTTCCAGCCAGCCACCTTTTTATAGTGTCTTTTTCCCAACGTTTCCGCCTTCAAAATGGCTTTCTTTAGAAGCTTAAACCATTGCTGCTCACTTTTTCCTATAATAACCTAAGCTTACATACTTACTTTCTCAAAAGCTTAAAGTATTAATTCACTATTTCCTTGCTTATACTTTAAGCTTTTGGCTTCCAACCAATCATTTTCATCAGGAAACCCGCCAAAACTCAACCAATGAATGAAGAGCGCAGAAAAAGAACATTTCTGAAGTTCCACTGGGATCCAACTAGGAAAATAATTTCCACAGCTCAAACCGCTCAAATTGACAACTCTTTGCGCACCAAAGTGTTAACCAGTCCACTATTCCGGCACCAGTCTTCCCTGTATTCAACCTGAACCAATTTAAATAGTAGAATACTATTTAAATTGTTCTTTTTGAAGCTCTTCAATGTTTTCCTCATATATTTACAAATATAGTAAATCCAAGGAAACATCCCACCAAAACAACTTTGTATCCAGCTCTCATAGCAACATACCTTCATCTATCCTAGGAACTTAATAAATAAATATCTTACCCACACTTCTATACACATTCCTTCTTGATTTTACTACTAAACCAAGGCAAAAAATTCCACATTTTACCACTTTGGAAAATCAATATGGCAAAATCTTGGCTCATTCCTCTGGACCACCAGTTCTTCATCATCTTATGATCCTTCAGCCAGCTCATTTCAGCTCTTCAGCTTAATCAGCAATCAGTTCATCTTAGACAACAAACATCTCATTCCAGTCTTCCAACAGCTTATCAGTCCTCTGGCTACTCCTTTATCATGATCAGCTACTCCTGCATCATGATTTCTGAGCTCTTCAACTTATCCTCACTATGAACCATCTTTGTTCCACCTGCACAATGAACCATTTTGATTCCAAACTTCAATATGAACCAACAGTTTCTCAACTAGTCTTCACTGTAATCAAACAGTCCCTCTCACAAGTTTTCTCTGTTAATTCTGTGAGCCACCTTGATTCTTTATCTCAGTCCCTGTTACCAGAACCTGTAGACCCAGGTATGAGTCTACATTGAACTGGCGTTTGACTGGGCCCTCACAAGTGGCAATCCACTTAGGCCATCCAACCATAGATCAATGTCTATGTGTTGTTTTTACTCACCCAGGTGATTAAGTCTGGGCTTTCAGTTGCAGAGTAAGCAGCTCTACTTCCCAGAGGCCTGATCACACCAAGTTCTGCAGCTGCTTCCCCAGAAAACCGCCTTGGTGACACCTCCAAGCAAATCTATACCCTCCAATGCTCACTTTGGGTTCTCTCCTAAAGCTCTCATAGGGGCATAAACAAGGACATCATACCAGTATGTTAGGTAGGATGCTTTCTTACAGACCTCCTGTAAGTGTATCAGGGTACATAGAGCCCTCAAAGCTCTTCCCCTCCCTGGCAGCCCACATTGCCTGCCAAGGGTCCAAAACCTTCTCCCCCCAGACAGACAAAGTTCCCTGCTTGCTATCTCAGTCTTAACCCTTCTGCAGCCACAGTTTTCTGCTAGGTGAAGAACTATAGCCCAAAGCAGCCAATATCTTCTTCTGGGTGGAGGCAACATCTGCCTCTGGTAGTCCTTTGTTACCTACCAGCCAGGCCTTACTTACCATAGTAGTCCTATGTTACCTACTAGGCTCACATTAATTACCCCTAGTAGTCCTATGTTACCTACTAGGCCTCTAACTGCAACAAACAACCAAACTTTTTCTCAGCCAACATTATCCCTGCCTGCAAACCACCAAACATGTGGACCGTCACAGCATCCCTAAGATGACGTGAAAATTCAGGTTCTCAAGGGATGAGAAGTTCAGTTCAAACCTCATTCCTCTTATTTCTACAGTGGTTGGTTCCACAACATAGTAAACTGATGGGGTGCTTCCATCAGCCAGTTTTGCAGTTCCCCCTGGTATGGCCTGCTTGCCAAGGCTTTTTACCAATAGGTGTTCAATGAAATTCCCCATAGCTCCAGTGTCAAGTAGGGCAGTGGTGTATACCTTCTGTGTGTTAGAGGCAAGGGTGATGGGGACAGTGGAGTAAAGAGAAGTTGTTGCTTTATTACCTCCTTCCTCAGCTGTCATAAGAGGCTGGGGATTGGAGGGAGGCTTAAAAGGATTGGGTCAAGCGGTTAGACAGTTCATCACTGTGTGGCCTTCAAGACCGCAGTACTTACAGAGACTTTGTGCCACATGTTGGGCCTTCTCTTTGCTTGATAGTGTGAAGCCCCCAGGTCTGGGAGTCACCCCAAGACAAGGGCTTTGGCATTAGTGGGGAGTCCAGCAACCTCAACTTGGACAGAATTGAGGTTGATAGCCTTGGCAGGAAGAGAATTTTCATACCAAACTCCCAAGGTCTTGACGTCTTTGATGAACTCTTTGTAAGTCTCAGGGAGCTCGTGATGTAGGAGGAACTCTTGTACCTGGGCTGAGAGGCCAGTGTAGTAAAGGTAGCAGGCTTCATCACTGTCCAGGTTGAGTGCTTCTTTAAGCTTTGAGAACTGGGTTATGTAGTGGGCTGTGGTGGACATCTCTTTTCTCAGGAAATACAGTTTCTGATAAGTATTGTTTAGGGCTATGGGAGAACTGACTGGTTCCAAAAGCTTCTGGATGAAGTAGTTGAAGTCATGGTGTAGTCCAGGCTCTCTTAACACAATGGCAGCAACCCAGTCTTTCTGTTGACCAGTGAGTTGATTGGCCATGTGAAGGACCTTTTGGATGTCAGTGATAAAGCGGGTGGGTTCAGCTTTGAACAGGGTATGGGAAAAGGAGAGAAATGTGAAGATTTCTTGTTTCTCAGAGGAGTAGATGGTGGACTTAGAAAGCTGACTTAGAATGATATTCTGAATCTGTTGGGTATTGGTGGGTTGGGTAGCCCCTCTTCTAAATTGGAGGGCCTGGAAGCAGAAAAGACAGGTGTACCAGATCAGCAGAAGGGAAGTCAGGAATGTAAGGCATATTAAGGTAAGATATCCAAACATGGTTGGGCCTGAGGCTGTTGGAGTTAGCCCCAGTGGGTGTGCTATCATACTGTAAAGACCCAACAATTAGGGGAGTATTCTAACAAGGTATGGTCTCAAGTTTGCAGCTTGGAACCCAGTGAGCGCTGTTGCAATAGGGTAAACTGTTGTTACCCATTGAAACACTTTGGCTTGGACGTTAAATTGGCCAAAATTACTGGCAAAATATGTAAGTACATTGTAAACCATGGTGTAGATGGCTATGAACTGAGTTGATTGAGGCAAAACCAGTGCAGGCCAGGAGTACTGATTGGAGTAGTTGAGCTGTGCTGGCTCCTTATAAAAATACTCATTATTAGGTTCTTTAAATGACCTGTGTGGTTGATAGTCTTGATGGCTATTAATCCTGAGGCTGTCTGTGAGAGCAGCTGAAAAGATAAGGTGGTTCATCTCCTTTAGTCCTGGGGAAGGGTAGACAGAGCTTAGTGTTTTAACTTCTTGTTGTTTAAAAGTCTGTTTTTATTTATGTGATACTATTGAGGGGTAATTCACTCAATGATAGCACAAACTATTATCAAGTAAATTGGCTTTATTATATACTATTAGCCTTGGTGAGTAATGAATAGTGAAAAATATTGAACAGGGAACCCCAAACACTAGGTGTTGTCTGGAATTCCCTTTTGGGAATAAGATTGGAAGGGGTTTGCAGCTAATGAATTGTTAATCCATGTTTTGTATTGATTTGGTGAATTTTTGAATGCTTTCATTCATCCAAATTCAGTTTCTGCAGCTACTGCATTAATTTCTTGACATGGATTCTTGTCAACCCCATCCAAATTTGGTAGATTCCAAATTTGGGCAGCAGTTCCCCCAAATTGGGTTTTGGGGAAATTGCCTTTTTTGGTTTCTGTTTTGGTAATTTTCCCATTCAGTAGGGGTGGATGGCCCCGCCATGGGGGATGTGCTGCCTGCTGTTAGCTGGGTGGTGGGATCAGGCTGGCTGGGTGAGTGGCTGGCAGTAGCAGGCAGCCAGCCACACGGCTTGTGGTTGGCCTATAAAAGCCAAAATTCAAAGAATTAGAATTTTTAAATTCTTTTTCTTCTGATTTTTGTTTTGCAGAAGTTTCCCCAATCAGAGGTAACTGCTGCAAATATTTTTCAGGGTTCTTAGGTGCAATAATGACAGCAATATTGTCTTTTGACAAGTTGTTGTCAGGAATATTCCTGACACAATCAGGGATTTACAAATAAAAATGAGTATAGAATGTTGCTGCTATCTCTGCTGATAGGGTATGGGCCCCAACATGCAGCAAATTAAACAAGACCTCAGTACAAGTTGGGCTGCCTTGCTTGACATCTTTCTTGAGCCACTCAAAGACCTCCTTGATTGGGTTTATGAATGATAAATACCTGGAAAGAAATAAGAGGCACATAGACTCTTTAGCAAATTGCTGTTGGTTTAATGGTGGAGCTGCCGCAAAATTCTAAAGTGATCACTAAATAAGATATAAAATACAAAATGCTCAAAGAATTGAGAATGAGTAAAAACTATAAAGTCAAAATGTGCAGGCAAAAATCTTCTAGCAAAGGCATTGGTAAAGTGCTGCCTAAGAAAACTAAAACAGACAAGAAAATCAGAGACTGAGAAATGGTCACTGAATTCTGCAAGTAGAAAATCATTCAAATTAGCTTAACAATTTACTCAATTTTGATATTCTGAGCATTGAAAAACAGAGAAGAGGCCGCAGACACCACAAAATTGATGCTACAGCCCCAAGATATCTCACATACATGTACACAAGAAAAGGCTCCATATTCTGTAAAATCTTTAAAACTTAAAACTGGAAAACTAGTGATAAGTCATCCTGTTATTGATTTACTACAGTAGTTCTGTTAAATTTTCAAGTAATATTGGGGTTGGAAATAACTCTGATATGGCAGGGGGAAATTTTTGTCACCAGGACTCCATGATTGACCAAAAACTGGTGATATCATAAATTAATTTTTGGGGTTTCAGGCCTTAAACAGCAGGTTTTTAGGTTCTGTTTAGAGGTACACCTGCTTGGCCACCACCCACTTCCTGTCAGTAGCTTGATTCAGGTCTGTGTAGGTTTTCATTAGCATTTTTTTGCTGTCAGCTCCTTTCTATTGAGTTTTCTTGGGGCAAACAATGCCTCCAAGATGCCTTTATCCATGACAGTTATCCAATTGCTATGCCTATCTCAATAATTGTGAATTTCTCAAGAATATCAGCCACCTTGTGGAGCTTAACATTATCTAATACAAAAATGTTAATGAACCCAGATTTAGTGATCATGAGGTGCTCCTGAACTAATTGAAGAAATGTAATGAATGTTCTGCTATTGTGGGATCCCTTGATCATCTGGTACAATTCAATGCCAAGGGGGCCAAGAAAGGCTATCATATAGTAGGTCACAGCATAAACAGATGAATACCAGGATACATCATCCTTGGAATCTTTGATCATATAACTATATGCATTGATCATGAAGGATGAAAAAGAAAATTCATTGATGTAGTAGAATTTTACTGTGCCCTTGTCCTTTAGCGCAGTATATGTCTTGGTATATTTAGGATGGGTTTCAATGTTTGTTGTGCTATTATACTTTTACAGGGATAACTTAAGTTTTTTCCAAGAAAACCTCAGTCCTCTGACAACACAATGATAAATGAAATTAAGGCATTGATACCAAAAGCATATATGATCATGGTCTGTATATTTGCCAGTTCAAGATAACAATTCCTGTTGATCCGCTGTTTGATTGTCCAGATATGCTCCCTTTCCAGGATAGTAGACCTGCACTGGGATTCTCTATAAGGAAAACAGTACCAGTTTTCAGGAACACACTATACAGTTGATGAGCGGATTTTGAAAAAATACCAAAGATAGTCACAGCTTCCTTGTAGTCCCATGTCTTCTCAATGAGCCTGATAAAGGTCTTGTGAGTGAAGTTGGAGATGACATGATTGTTGAAAATTGGCGTATGCCAGCAGATTCAACAGAAGATTTAAGAGGCAGGGGCACACACTCACTATGTGCCTTTGAATGTAAAGATTCTGAAGACATTGACCAAATTGGATTGTAATAGTTAATTTTATTGGGTCCTATACAAGTAGGTCAAATTCTGCCCCTTAGCGTTTACTGCCAATGCCTTATATAGGGGTGTTCTCATATTACTAATCACCAGTCACTGGTAATGTCTTCTAGGACATTCCAGTGCACAGTAGAGTCTTGGTTGGGTTGGCAGAAAAAGGGACAACCTTCTATTTTAGGGCGCAATCCTGCAATGCCTAGTAGAAGGACACCCTCTGCTAGCACATTAATCAGTGATAATTTTTAAGATATGCAATCACTTCCATATCAAGTTCTACAAGGAGTCAAATAGGCCATTTGAATCAACCCTGGCGTCTCGGCGTTATTTTCTCTCAAAGCTGGCACCTCAGCGCTTGATGTTAATTATTGTGGCGCTCTGGCGCTTGCAAATAATTGTACCAGTGTCCTGGCGCTTGATGTAAACTAGAGCGGCACTCTGGAGCCAAGAATAATTAATCCTGGCGCCGTGGTGCTTGTTGTTTAAGGTGGCAATGGTGTGGCGCAATATTCCTTGGCAACAACGTCATAGCCCACTAATCATGTATTTAATTAGATGATAAGTTGACACTAATTTCCAAAAGGGTAATTGATTGGCCCTGGTTAATTGCCAATAGCTGCCTAATGAATTAAGCTTTCCACAATCCCTGGTCAACAATTCTTCACAATGATACTTATGCCTTTTTGGTGTTGGAAAGCAACTCTGTAGGCTCTGCCACAACACAGGGCATAGGCACTTGGCTGCAGAACGCTGCAAGCTTTTTTAGCACCTTCTGCCCTTTTGTTGTTTGGAAATACTGGGGCAGCTTGTCCTTGCCTGTCCCTTTGGAATCACTCATGTAAGGCTCATAGCTAGTGTCAAGTACGGGCTTAACCTTCTTCAGTATGGTTGCTAGAACACTATCACAGTGGTATACAGGGTTTTACACCAAGGAACCCCTCTTGGTGGTGATGTCATTTACCATTTTAGTGTTGATAACCTTGGTGAATTTTTGGGTCAGCTTCTGGACCCAGGGGTTGATGCTCCGCCCCCTTGCATATTGTGCTTCTTGAAACAGCTGTGTCAGTGCAGTGTCACTATTGAACTCTTCTCTCCTATCTCCTTCCTGAGTAGGCACTTGTATTGTACTAACTCTGTTATTTGACCCATGGGGGCAACCACAACTGCGGCGCACAGTGGGTCCATTGTTACTCTGTTGCTGGGATGTGTCCATTTTGGTACAAAAAACAAAAGAAAATTAAAATACATTATATATATATTTATTATATTTTTTATCACTCCATATATAGTATCATGAAAGCTAGTAGTCACTACTGTTTATTTCAAATTAGATTTTTAGATTCATATATTAATTATTTTTGGTTGTAAATGTGCACTGTTGATCATGAGTTAAGATAAATTTGATTTTTTGTTGATTTTAATCCCAAAAAAGACACTCAGAATATTTATTTCCTTTTTGTATTCTAGATTTCATTCTTAATTAGGATGATCTGGTAACAGTATTACAGTAGTTTTAAAAGCTATGGCAACAACCAAAAATACTTCAGATTTAAACAAAATGATATCAGATTTGAACAAAATCCAAGCTGCGCAAGATTTGGGATTCAATTAATTTATAAAATTTCACTAGCCCATTATATGAAATTATATCAAACATCAAGCGGTGTAGTTCAAACCACAAATAAAATGAATTGACACAACAAGTGAAATTGATGGATGCTGTTCCGGAGTATATTATAATCCATCAGGATTCATATGAGGCACCAACAGAAGGGCTAAAATGAAACAGAATTTGAGCAATCTAGAAGCAAGATTGCACAAGCCCAAAACAAAATGAACTCACACAAAATGTGTAGTATGAGCAGCCTAAAATAGAAAAATAACAGTTTAACAGCCAATCAACAGCTATCCAATTTAGGAACAGAGGCATTTTATTCATTTTCATGGCTCCAGATTTGTATGGAATGGTTTTGAGAACCTTCCAAGTATTGACTTAAGATTACAATAAAAATAAATCATTAAATTTAAAAATTTCTACTTTTAGTGATTTTATCCTAGGTTTTTTTACAATGGTTTTTACTAGCAATATCTTTGATGGCACAAGCAGCCAAGCCGGCAGCAGCCAAGCCAGCTTCAATGGAGGCAAGGCTCAGGGCGTGGAGGCACCTGTTTACACCCAAGCCTTTGAGGCGGGTAACAAGGAAGCTGACCTGTACCTGACCCCTGACCCATATGGCTTTGACTTGTTCAGTAGTCACATAGTGTCTAGCTCTGCCCCTGCTCCCGTACTCACCCCTGCACAAGCTGCCCACCAATCAACCAATCAGGATGGCAACCTTGATTTGGAACAACTTCCTTCCACCAGCCAACCTGCCCCCCTACAGCCAATCAGGCTTCAGCTCCCCTGGCCCAGCGCCCCAAGCAACAAATCATCACTGCCCAAATTCTTCAGGAAATTGTGGCACTGAATCTACAGGGTCTGTCATGGGATCAGATTGCCACCCAGTTGCAATTTACCCAAGCTACTATCATGTGGGAATTCAACAGCCTGATGAACAGGGGGAATCTGATTGGGACAGCCAAGAAGCCAAAGAAGGCCCCTGAGTCACAAATATCTGAGGCATACCCAATCATGCTTGACCTCCTCCAGCAGGATCCCAAGCTTCCCTTGACCCAGGTCCGGAAGCAAATTGCGCACCATGGCATTTGGGTGTCTGAGTGCATGGTGCAGCTCTGGATGTATGGGAAGGTGGCTTTAATACGGATTCTTACCAAAATTTTCCGGCAACCAATGGGATGGCACTGAGGATTCCCCGTATGACACTGCCATCAAATCAACCCTGGTCCAATGCCTGAATAGTCTAACTGATGATGTCATGTTCATCTCCTATTACAAGCTATATTTAGCTTTTGATGATTTTGGCAAGCAAGGAAGAGCTGCCACTCAAAAAGGAAGGAAGAAGATCAAGAAGGGGATGTTCATTGGTGCATTTCTGGCTGTTTCAGCCAAGGGTTTTGTCTAATATTGGACAAACCCAGATTTTATCAATGGCTACTCATACAGCCACATCCTTGGTGGATTACTTGACTCCTGGGATGGCTCAAATTCCAAGTACCAGGTTTTCTTGAGCCACCAGATAGAGGGTAGCTCCACTGCCCTTGAGGCCATCCAGCAATGCGGGCATCAGGCCTCCGTGTACCCTGCCGCCATGCAAACATCTATCTGGCTGATGTTGTCTTCTTCAAAATGGGATCCACACTAGGGGAGCGCCACCCTCAGGCTTTCAACGACCTCTATCTTGGGGTCCTTGACCACAATTTTCTCTTTGGCTGCCAAATGGTGGCTGACTTATTTGCGCAAATGGTTTTCCATGTGAACTTGGGCACCCAATTGCGTAAGGATAAGCACCTCCCACCTTGGGCCACTGCCACCTACAAGCCTATCCAGCCAATGACCAATGAGGAATACGGTGAGTGTTATATGGCAACCATCACACAAAATCCTCCTGCCTCCATCCCCGCCACCAACACCCCTCACCTGCAAGCCCAACCCACCCAATCCCAGACCCCCCCAGGCCAGCACTGCCTCTACGTCTTCCTTTCAGGGTTATTCTGCCTCCTAGGCATCACTCTTCCCTGCCCCAATAAACCCCATGTTGCCAAACATTTTCTATTTATATTATCTTTATTTCAAATCTCAATTGTTCATGTTCTCTTTGTTTACAGTTATTTTTATTCTTTATGTTCAGCTTATTTCTATAAAATCATATATTTACTATGCCATGTATCTAGATCCAGAACAAAGTTATTTTTAGTACCCAAACACAGCCCCTTGTGAAAATATTAACAACAATTTGGTGATCAGCTAAATTTGAATTAGAAAATTATAGGTTAACTGTTTTTAGATAAAGTTGTTACTGATCCAAATTCAAAACCTTAATGATAAACTTTAAGCCAATCAGGAGCCAGGTGATAAAGTGATTGTTGTGACATAAAGGGTTATTTAATAATTCTTTGATGCATTTGTACTAATTAATATGATTGGCTGGATCTTTTGCTATTATGTGCCATTGTTGCTGTGGCAAGTGATTGATGAACTAGTGCCCAATCAGCTGCTGGGTTAGCACTAGTCCACCAACAACTTCCCACAGCAAAAATGGCATACAATGGCAAAACATCCAGCCAATCATATTAATTAGCACACATGCATCAAAGAATTATTAAATGACCCTTTTTGTAACAACAATCACTTTATCACTCAGCTCCTGATTGGCTTAAAGTTTATCATTGAGGTTTTGAATTTGAATCAGTAACAACTTTATCTAAAAACAGTTAACCTATAAATTTCTAATTTAAATTTATCTGACCACCAAATTGTTGTTAATGTTTTTACAAGGGGCTATGCCAAGTGCCAAAAATAATATGGTAATCAAAGAAACAATGCCAACACAAAGCAAACAGCACATATTGAGATGAGCGTAAAACATATACAAAATGGGAAAAATATGGGATAATGTAGTAAATGGGAAAACAAAAAGGAATAAACAAAGAGGCAACAGTATCAAAATAATACAGAATTTAATGGGGCAAGAGCTATAAAAACATATGAAAAAGTTAGTAAAAAATCAATGAGAGAATTGGAGAAGCTTCTGAAGGATCTCAACTTGGCAATTGCCAAAATCAAAGACATCAACCGCAAGGTCAAAGCCAAAGTGAAGTCTGCCGTCCTTGACGCAGACAAAATAAACAAGATGTCTGCAAAGGCCCCAATGACAAAAATGCCAGACACCCCTGAGAAGACCATCAAGCGTCTTCTCAACATCCAGAAGACAGTGGTTGAGGGCCTGCAATTTAAAGCATACAATCTTTCTGCGCCGTCTATCTGGGTTGACAACCCAGAGATGTATGAACATCTCAAATCCACCAAGCATGCCAGAACAGAGGATAAAAAACTGCCCACACAACTGCTTGCGCCAAGAATGGCCAAGCCTGCTGAAGCAGCCGGCAAGGAAGAAACATGTGAAGGTAACATAAAAAAATAAAATTAATAAAAATTTGTAAATACTTACCTGTTTTTTAGAGAACATAGATGGTGAACTCCGCCAAGTCCTGGCCCCCCTTGTCCCTGCCACATTCTACGCCAACTACGCCACTCATGTAGCCAAGCAGTTGTATCTGTACCCCCCTGTCTTGCGGGAGCTGGAGGACCACATCCACGGGTTCTTTCCTATGTCCAGGGAGGCATTGGCTGGGTGATGCATGGCAAAGGGGCATCTGAGTGGGTAGTTACTGCCTACAAGGATGCCCAACTGGTCTGCCTGGACCCGGTTAACCTCAGTGGAGTTTACTGTGTAAACTCCATTGATCTTGTTTGAGACATCCTGGCAATGCTCCCTTTCAAGAATGTACCGGAGATGGGCTGGGCTCATGCAGCTGCTTGCTTCTGCTATCCCTTGGAGCACACCCTATCTTACCTTCTGGACAACTTTGGGCGGGCAGTGGGAAAATTAGCTGTTGCAGACGCAACAGCTGTCAAGAAGATAAAAATCCTCCTTGCTGACTTTGGGTTGTCCTGGAGTGCCAACAAGACGGGGGTCCCTTCAGCCATGGAGCTGACCTTTGCAAAGACCAAGCACAATAAGAAGATCAGTGTGGTTTTTAATAAATTATGTGAGTTTACGGAACCCTTTGCTGGGCAAAGGCTTCACTTGGTGGTTTACCACGGGTATCTCTTCTACTTTGGAATGGGCGCCAGCGTGGAGGATCTTGACGGGGTCCTTCTGGGAATTGACAAGGCCTGGCTCTCACTTGACGGGAAGAAGGTCCCCCCAGGTATGACTCAGTGGATCACGTCATCCAGGACGCCCTGGTCCTGGCTGGTATCTACGAGTTTGCAGCCCCGCCAGAAAAGCTGCTCCTCCATTTGCACCTAACCCTACTCCCCTTCACCAGCAGGCAGGAGTTTTTTAATAAGGGCGTATCCACTGTCCACGGTGTGGCGGTGGAGGTTGTGCGCCACCTCCATTGCAGGGTGGGTAAATACAGAAGAACTCACTACAAGTGTTCTTAATAAATTCTCTCTTCCAATAAATTTCATTACAATTCATATTATTTTTATTATAGTAAAATTTTCTAATTATTATTTTAGCAAACAGGATTTACAGAATATATCCCAGAGAAGGTCTTAATAAAAGCATTATAATATATTTCAATAAAATCTACTTCTGATTTGTACACATTACAATTGGCTTTTTTTGATTATTATATTTATTTGCCAAAAGTGATATTAATGCGTTTGCATAATCCAGTATCAAGCGTTTGGGATACTCTTAGACAACACAATAAAAAATGATTATAAATAAATAAATTACTAACCTTCATTGATGGTCCCACTGAATGTGATTGCGGGCTTGGAAACATCTAAATATAAAATGATAATTAATAAATCTTGAATAGTAAATTAGAGAATATAAAAAAATAGGACACACTAAACCTTTAATTGATTGGCTGTTTGGCTAGGCACGCGAGGATGAACAAATCAGCGTGGCCATAGAATTTGGCCACAGTCTTGGCTGGGAGGGTGTGGATCCTGGCCTACAGCAATTAAAAGAGGGATTCAGTCCCAGTTGGGGTTCCTTGCTTGACAACTTGCTTGAGCCACCCAAAGACTTCCTTGATGGAATTTAGGAATGGTGAATAAGCAGGGAGGAAGAGAAGGGGAAAATTTGCCGTGGCTAATTGCTGGGGGCCCACTGTGCTGTTGGTGTCAATTATTGAGAATTCCTCAAGAATGTCAGCCACTTTGCGGAGACCAACATTGTCCAACACAATGACATTGGTGAAGCCAGGGTACGTGCACCTCAGGTGCTCCTGGACCAATCAGATAAATGATAGGAAGGTACGGCTGTTGTGTGAGCCCAGTTTCATTTGGTATAGCTCAACACCCTTTGGACCGAGGAGAGCCACCATTGAGTAGGCTGTGGGGCAGACTGCAGCACGCCGAGCCATCCTGTCATTGGAGCCTTTGGGGACATAGCCATATGCATTGCGCATAGACAAGGAAAATGTCAATTTTTCAATATAGTCAAATTTGACCATCCCCTTGGCTTTTAGGGTAGTGTACACCTCTGCATAGTTTTTCTGGGTCTCAATGTTGGTTGGGCTGTTTCTATTATAGGAAGATACCCCAAGCTTTTTCCAGGAAAAGCACATTCCCTTGAGTAGATGGTAGTAAAAGAAAATTGAGGCCTCAACCCCAAAAGTAGATTTGACCATGACCTGTATATTTGCCAGTTCAAGATGGCAATTCCGGGTTATCCACTGGCAGATTGCCCATTTGTGCTCCTTGGTGAGCATGGTAGAAACATGCAAGGATTTCTCCGCGGCAAGGACACGGCCAGTATTGATGAACTTGTTGAATGTCTTGGAAGCGTACTTGGGATCCACCTCAACAATGGCTGCAGCCGCCTTGTAATTGCCTGATTCACACATTAGTTTAAGAAGGATGATGTGTTTGATGTCAGGGATGCGCTTCTGGGCGGGCTTTTTAGCAGTGGGGATTAACTTGTTGGCATTGGGCACAACACAGGTCATGGGCACCTTGGTGTAAAATGCAGCAATCTTTTTGAGCACCAACTGTCCCCCATCAGTTTGATAGAACTCAGGCTCCTTGTCATCCTCCTGATTGCCATCACTGATGTAGGGCTTGTAGCTAGTATCAAGTACAGGCTTCACCTTCTCCAGCATGGCTGACGGGACCAACTCTTGCCGCTACACACCGTTGAACACATATGAAGTAAGTTCTACCTCCTTGTTTCTAACTTTCTTTGTAGTGGTGACCTTGGTGGGCTTCCGGATCAGCTTTGGGACCCGAGAGTTGATGCTCCGCACCCTAGCAGCTTGTGCTCCTTGAACCAGCTGTGTCAGTGCAGCGTCACTATGAAACTCTCCTCTCCCGTCTCCTCCTTGAGTAGGCACTTGGGTTGCACTAACTCTATTCTTTGACCTGCAGGGGTGACTGCAACTGCGGCGCACAACAGGTGTATTGGTACTCTGTTGTTGTGTTCCTTTCATTTTAAAATTTAATAAAATATTAAATAAATCTCAATTAAGTTACTCCCTAATTTTATTTTTTGCTTTTATCTGAATATGGATATTTAATTAGAGTTTTTCCCACCCAATATCCCAATTAAAGATTTTTTATTTCTTAATTAGTTGTTTTTGGTTTTACAATGCCCATTTTAGAATACTCAAAAAAATCCACCCATTTTCCTTGATTTTACTGCCAAATTCAAACATCCCACACAATATTTTTAAAATTTATGTTTCAGATCTCGTGTCTTATTTTAGGTACCTTGGTATCATTCATGATTACAATCCATTGCACACATTGCATGAGTTATTTTGTTTACGTAGTGAGTTGCTACTGTGTTTTGTTTTTGGTTTGAGTTTTGATTCACCTTGCTTGGGTGTATTTTGTCACCGATTCACATAGTAAACATATGTACACCAAAAGTCAACTCACACCATTTTGTTTGTGAATCAATGTATTTCAGATTGTATTTTGAATGGTTTCACTTTGCGCATGAGCTCTTTGTTGCTGTGTTGACTCATTTTGCCCATTAACATCAATAAACCCTGTTAACAGAGTGTATATTTTAACCTGATAGTTGGATTTTGTTTAAATCTGAGGTATTTTTGGTTGTCGCCATAGCTTTTTAAAACTACTGTATAGATTAATTCATGTGTTTTGATATTTGATATTTATATTGTCTGTTTCAGTTGCTATTGAGGCTCGTTGTTGTATCGAGTTTGTAACTTTTGTGACTGAGTTTCATGTGTTAATAAAAAACATAGTAAACATAGTAGAAGCGTTCTGTGACCGAAACTCATGTGTTCTAGTGTTGTTTGGTACATTCATTGTTGAATTGTTAAGCATTTGTCCCCAGTTTGAATATGTCGTTGTATGACTGGACATTTTTGCCAAATAGCGCTCATTTTCCGTGAAATTATCTTCTATTTAGATCTATCAAGTTGAAATACGTTTTTTGACTGAGTTCATGTGTTCTAAACTGAATAATATATGTTTATCTCAACAGGTTTGAAAACTACTGTACAGATGAAAGAAAGGGGTTCATGTACAGTGTAATAGCGGCTTTGCCATCGCTACATTGAAAATAGTCAAAGCTCCCATACTTTTTAAAGCATAAATATAATCAGTGGCCCTTATAAAGAGTGAAATGTCTTCAGGCTACATGCGCTGTTTGGCATCTCCATTGTTCTACTCTACCTATAGGCACGCCGTAGGAATTTAAACACTTATATCTAGTCAGCTTAGCTCTATTATTAAAACTCCCAACTAAAAAATTACTAGAGAATAAACCCTTTACAAGAAGTTAAATACTTATTTCAGTCATATATTTCTTTAAATAAAGGGGATAATAGTGCATAGAGGCGAAACAAAGAGGATACAGGCAGATTGAACAATCACCACCAACTAATATATCGTGAGCCGAAAGATTGCGGCTTTGGCAGGGCTAGCTGATCCAAATTCATTCGCATATCATGTAGGTCATCTTTTAGAGAGACAAAATGAAGACGCGATAAGTTGGCCAGCATTTCGGCCTGAGGCTTTTCAAACGGGCGCGTTACTCTGGATGAGAAGCTTTGAATGTATTCCCGAAGACATGTTGTCATGCTTGCTGAAAGCTCAATAGCTTTCTCTTGTTCCTTCTTTAAGGATTCAAGTTCTTTTTCTAGGTTGTAAAAATAATAGGCAAGGCCAAAGCTGCCAACTACTGCTGTTAGATGAGCTGCCCTTGCCGCAAGTCGTGTAGGCCGAGAATAAACAGCGACTCCAACACTTACGACAGCCATCACAGCATTACCAACCAATCTTTTATGAGCTGTATCCCTACTTTCAGCTACAGAGGCAAGTTTCCTTTGAAGAGCTACCGTAAATTCCATCATGGTTTTGGAGCAAAGCTGTAATAGTTGGGACAATTCTACAATGCGCTCTATCTTATTAGTAGATGAGCTAACTTTGGATTTACCACTCGTGGTTTGAGAATTTGGTTCTAAAGATGGATCAAGAATAACATCAAGGTGCAATTCGAGTGCTTCAAGATGTGCAGTCATTTGAGCTTCGTGGTCGGAATAGATTTCTCTGAAATGCTCCTTGTACTTAGCGAGGCCTTGGTAGATAGCTCTGGCTTGATGAAATCCTCCAAAGATGCTCTTGAACTGGGATAGGCAGGAGAATAGGATTTGCTATTTTAATGGTTAGTAAAAACACAAAATCTCATGATTTAAAAGGATACTTGGCACTAAAACATACCATATCAGAAGGGGATTTCGAATCTATCAGTTGACTCAGGGCAAAAATACTGTGCATGAATTCTAGCATTCTATGTGAGACTAGCCACTCTCTGACAACGGATACGACTATGACACCTTCTTTTCGTCTAGAATGATTAAGCACACGATAATACTATAGTTTGATTAGGAGTTTTAACTTACATATTGAAATGTGCCTGGTTGTCAGGGGAGAACGAATTGAATGCTTCTTCAAGATGCGCAAGTCGCCAATCATAAACAGACGGGCTATTTAAAGAAACTACTGCTGAACTTCCTGGTGTCGAAACCTGGTGGTTACTTCCAAGCTGGGAAAGATCAGTTGGTGATTTTATATTTTTCTTATTGTAGTCAGGATACATGCTAATTGCAGACTGCGTATCTAAAGGAATCCAATCTCTACTTCCATTATTGGAGATATTGCTTAATTCCGTTGTTTCAAGGAGAGCCTGAGTAAACTGCACTGGCGTACAATCTTTGTAGCAGAATTTTATCTTGAACCCCTTTTAGCATTGAAAAAATGAAAACTGGTTTACCTTAATTTCTTCGCCCAAGTATTCTACGAGCGTTATTTCGCATGAGCCTTTGCATCGAAATAACTCCTTTAACTTTGCTTCAATTGCCAATTCTAGCTTTGGAAAAATCAACCGAACCCTCCTGAAAACATATTGTTAGTAAACGCTAAGAAGTTTTAGGGCACAGAAAAGCGACAGTTGAAGTGATGTTCAATAAGGGCGTCATAAGGTTATTCTTACCCTCGCATTCTGTACCGAAAAAGAGGCTTCGAGAGGACCTTTGATATTAGAGGCTGATAAATTTTCTACGCCGTGATTATACTCAACTAGCCTTAGCTCATTCTTTCGATCAATAGTGGCGATGGGGAAGTATTTCTGGTTGGAAGACATAATTTAGTGGTTTGAATGAGGATCTGAGTGGTAAATATTTCGAGGACGATGATTTAAGTATTCAAGTAGGTGTATGTGCTTGGAATTATCTTATCCCCTGTGTTTTGTGTATGTGCTTGGAGTTATCTCATCCCTAGGTCTAAGGTGGAACAACCTCTTACTTAATTTAGGAAACACCGCTAATATAATTTATCAGCTGCCGAATTGAATTTTATTAATAAATAAATTAAAGTCTCATCCAAGGCCAGAGTTTTAATCATTAAGTCTGGTGTAGTTATGCTCTCAAAAGCGATGCGAAAACGTTTCAGCGTTTGTCAGGGATGCTATTTCTGTTTCAGTGCAGGTATGTGGCAAGCCACTTGAAATGTTTGGCTTTTAAAACGTGCTTAGCAGCCTCGTAACTGCTATGCGTTTTGATCCTAGCAAGCCCTTACGACATGTAAATATAAAATGACAACCTAAATTGAATCTGGAACCAATTCTAAGACTGCTAGTAATTCACCGATTTTCTATAAATCTAAGTTTTAAATACACTTTTTGACTCGATGAAGTAATCTCTCATGCGCCAAGCCACTCAACGCTAAGCATGCTTCGGCTCTGTCCCGGCTGGCCTCCACTCTTGGCCTCTGCAGCCAAGGTGGAGTTTCTTTATATTTGGATTTGAAAAATAAATCCTTGAAGCCTTGACACTAAGCCAGGAACATGTAGGGCTGTTTAAGTCATGGTCAAAGCAGCCTATCAGGACTAGGGTTGGGAAGGCCACAGCTTTTTAAATAGAAAGAAAATATTAAAAAATTTAAATTTATATTAAACAATTGTGACCTTCCCAACCCTACTCTAGGCATCATTTATCACATGGCAATATATATTCTTGCAGAGTTGGGTTGCATTCAAGAATTTAGTCTAAAGCAAAGTAAATATATATGTTAAATATTTCACTTTTGCACTGCTGCTGTAATAGTGGATTCACATATCGTCATATATCTATTACTGACGTAATCACCCCTGTGCTATATTTAAATCCGAACCAACTGAAATAAAGAATGCCTTATTATCTTAAATAACTCATATTTGTAATTCACCACTACACCGCCACTTGTTCAAAGCTGGCTGAATGTGCAGTCACTCTTTGGGTTGGGGCTCCCTTTTGATGGTGATTACACATTAAACTAGTAAGGTGATAACTAATAAATACTATATGGTGCCCGTCCAAGGACCGATATAAAATTGATTTAATAGGACAATTCAATATATTTTATTTTCTCTTGGGCTGGGTTTACTTATTATCTGTTTAACTTTGAAAAATCTTATTTAAATAATTTTTTAAGAAATTCAAATAAATTTTATTGCATATAAAGTTACATATTTAGGCATGAATATAAATCAGTAATCTAAAAAGTGGAGTATTGCTAATAAGTTTAGCCAACCTAAAACAATAATTTAGCAAAACTGATGTTTGATTTATAAGCTCTATCAGTGTTACAAAAGTAACAGTTTTGAAGCCCCAGGCAGGAATAGAACCCGTTCCTAGCCACCAGGTGGGGTTAGTGGGTGAGGGAGATTCACCTGCACCTGGATTTTTGCTTTTTGAAGCAAATCCAGGTGCAGGAATCATTCCCACCCTGGTGGTAGCTGAGGGGCCTGTTTTGGGCCCCAAAAGCTACGTCCAAGCCTTGGTGGGTTTGGCTGAGCCTGGGCAGGCTATTTTTAGCTGCCCAGTAAACCCAGATCAAGCCCACCCTCCATTAAGTAATTTGGGGTCACCAATTGGGGACCTCTTTTTTAATCAAGTTCTTTGGGCTCAGAAGAGCATGTCAAGCCAGTCCAAAAATGGTGATCAAATTGGGAAAAACCCTATAATCCCAGAAGCCAAACCTGCCAGAATCAATGGCCAGCCAAGCCAAGATGGACCACCAAAAAGCCAAACAACTGTTCCTGAAAACCCCAAAAATGACCATGGAGCAGCCAACCAAACAGCAGAATCTGAGATGCCAAGCCTTGCTACACAGATAGCACCAGAAGAATGCCCAGAGGCACCTGCATGTGAGTAAGTATATAAATCAGAAGAACTTGAAAAAGTTCTGTATCATCATCCTTGCCAAATAAAGTTGTTATGAACCTTTGGTTCACCAATCTGTTTCCATACCTATTTTTGATACTCTTTCATCTGCATACATGCAAGCGTCAGTATCCATCCACTGGGATAGATAGTCAGACTCCAGTTGACAAAACCAAAGCCTTTGACTACTACCCTCCACCCAACACTCCATTTGGCCCTGTGCATTTCACTGAGTATCCCACCAATCCTGACCATGAACCCTGGACATTGAAAGACTTGCAGTGGTACACCCGCCTGAACGCACCCAAGGAACCCTACCAAACTGTCCATGACAGCAAAGCAATCATCATCTACCCTTTGATCTTCAACGGGAAGTACAACAATCCTGCTGCCTACTTGGTCCCCATGGAAATGCCCCTGACACCCAAACCAACCATCTCAACCCCCCCACTTCTGATGCCCCTGGCCAGAGTAGTCAATTCCTGGGAGTGCTTTACCTGGCGCTCACAGGATTGATTGACTCTGCCTTGCCAGCAGCTGGACCCTGGGCTGTGGCTGGGAAGGCCCTTTCCTACCTGGTAAAGTTAGGACCCATCATCTGGTAAGCCATGCCAGTACCTGCTTTAACTCCTCCCTCGCCTGCTGGAGCTCCACGGTACTCTTGGTATTGTCAAGGATCTGGATGTACAAGCATTCTGGCTACCGCCAACCTACTTAACATCCAGCCATTGCCCGGTTTAGTCCCCTTCCAATATACTGTTTGACATACCGAGAATGGTAACCAAGCAATATCACCTGACCGTCCAAGTATCCAGTGGCTCAAACCTATCTAGCATATGATCAACCCCTAGGTTTGATCCAACTAAATCCCCGCCACAGTCAAGTCTATATAAGTCTAAAGTATTATTCAATAAAATATACTTCTCTTCTTTCTTAATTCCATATTTGAAGCTTTCCAAAAAGGCGCTCCTTATCACTGGTAGCAGCTACGGGTTTTTGACCACGCCCATGAGAGAGAAAATGATTGACCAAAACCACCCACCTTTGCTCATGTACTCAACCAGACCACATCCCAGGATACCTGGAAGACGTACTTCTGTGCTCACGACATCAATGAGGATATACCTAGTGGATGCACCGTATTCAATGGACTGGTCATGCCCAAAGCATGCTCCAAGATCATTCAATACAGTCACTCTCTTCAACCACAAACAAACGCAATACCACCTATCACAGGTGAAGTTACCAAAATCAAGTACATTGGTATTGACAAGTTCTGTGGTAAAAACCAAGAAAACATCATCAACTGGCTAGACCACACAGCCGCCAAACTCCGCACCAGCCACATTCCCCATGAGAAATGGGTCCAGGAAGCCAGCAAGTGCCTGTACAAGGGCACAGCTAACTGGTTTGCCACCTGGGTTAGCTCACAAACTGACAACCAGCTTGACAACTGGGAAGAGTTCAAAGCGGACATCACGCACAATTTCCACGTCACTGAATCCCTTCAAGACATCACAATACAGCTCAGTGATCTTCCTCAGAAGACCACTATTGCAGCTTACGCCATATAATTTGAGAAAATACGCCACAAGATCCAAAACCCAGCACAAGCTGACAATGTACACACCAGAGCATCATTCATCAAAAGAATGAAATCCTCTATTGCTGCCCTCATCTGCCCAGAGGCAAATGCCTCCATGCCTGAGCTCATTGCAGAAGCCAAGTGTGCCAAAAAACGCGCAGACATGAAATATGCTGCACGCAACGGCAATTGCTCCTCAAACGGCAATGGCAGAGAAAACTCCAATGGCAATAAACTCCATAACACCAACCATAGCAACGGCAACTCCAATTGCAACAATGGCAATCACAGCCAAAGCGCAAATCGCTCCTGTCCCAAGAAAGAGGACACCGCCAAAGTTAACAACGCTGAAGTAGCAACTTGCTATGAATCTGACCCTACATTCTCTGACCTCAAAGGTCTCAAAACAGAGGAACAGGGAAAAGAGGAGGGGGAACAGGCTTAAGTGCCCCTGTCTCCCCCCAAACTGACAAGAAATTGTACCAAGGCACAAACTTTGCTATTCACATTCCCCATGTCCCGCAATCCTCCATTTTTATGAACTTTAAAATTAAAGATCACTCACAACTTCTTGTCTACCCATGAACTTACAAATCACATACACATAAAATTTTATTTGACTCTGGTGCACAACACACTATGGTTAGCAAACCCTTTTTAACCAAGTATAAAATACCAGTTATCAAATCCAACTTCAAATACGCCAGAATGGCAGACAAATCAAAGGTTCTACTTGAAGGCAAAACAACTCCCTTCAGAATTGACCTCCAAGGCATACAAACGTCCATCAAAGGACTTGTTATGAACAACATAAACTACAACATTGTAGCAGGCATGGACTGGTTCACCCAAGTGAACCCCAGCGTATGTTGAAATACAAAAACCATGACCATCAAATGCAACGGAGCCAATTTTAACATCCTCAAAGAACCCAATGACCTCATCCTAAGAGAAACAGTATTTGTCCAGGTCATAAACCAAGATGACTCAGAACATCTAACCAAAGATAGTACCCTCCACATAATGAGTTACACTGAGTTCAATAATATACAAACACAAAAGATCCAATGCCCAGAACTTGCAGCACTCCTAAATGAATACGCTCACATATTCAAAGAGGAACTCACCAAGTTACCCCCCAAACAGGAGGTCAAACATGGCATCAACTTATGCAAAGCCATACCCAAACCTGCACCCCTCTACAGACTCTCTCCCATGGAGACCTAAACCCTCAAAACACACATTGAGGACAACTTAGCTAAAGGCTTCATATGCCCATCTGAATCCCCATGGGGGGCAGCAGTATTCTTTGTAAAGAAAAAGGAAGGCACTCTACGTCTAGTAACTGACTATTGAGCTCTCAATGCAAGCACATTAAAAAACAGATACCCTCTGCCACTTGTAGAGGATCTGTTTGAAAGACTCTCAGGTGCCAAATTTTTCTCCAAAATTGACCTCACCTCAGGGTACAACCAGGTTGAAGTAAAGGAAAAGGACATACCAAAAACTGTGTTCTGTACGCAATTTGGATCCTTTGAATGTATAGTAATGAACCTTGGGATGATCAACATTCCCGCAACGTTTGTCACCATGATGAACCAAGCACTAAACAATCTCTCAAATACATTATTCTACCTTGACAATATCATCATATTCTCAAAAACCAAAGAGGAACACCTCACGCATGTCTGCAAGACACTCAATTGACTTGCAAAGCACAAACTTTACGCAAAACCAAGTAAGTGCCAATTTAGGGAAAAGGAACTCCTGTTCTTGGGCCACATTGTCTCTGACGGTGGCATTGAAGCAGATCCAGACAAAATTAAAGCCATAGATAACATGTAACGCCCCATCTCCGTTAAACAAGTTAGATGCTTTCTTGGTATGGTAGCTTACCTAAGGAAATACATCAAAGACTGCAGAAAACTCACCACACCAATCAATGACTTAACCAAGGGTAATGCCAAAAAGAAATTCATCTGGACTCCAGCATGTGACAAGAATTTCCATTTATTAAAACAAGCTCTGATCAAAGCACCAATCTTGCAATACCCCAACAATAACGGGTGCTACAAGCTTGAGTCAGATGCCAGCGACACCGCCATTGGCGCAGTCCTGCACATCCGCCAGCCAGGGCAACAAGACTTCCTGCCAGTATGTTACAAAAGCAGAAAACTAACTAAAACTGAGCAGAGATACCCAATACACGATAAGGAATTGCTAGCAATATACCATGCTTACAAGAAATGGAGATGTTGCTTAGAAGGACATTTAAACGTCCTAGTACTAACTGACCATAAATCCTTAATATATTTCAAAACTCAGAACACACCCACAAAGCAGCAAGCCAAATGGATGTCCTTGCTGGAACAGTTAACCTGGACATCCAGTAAAAAAAGGGGGCAGAGCTGGTCACACCTGATGCTCTCTCTAGGCTATGCCAGCCAAGAGAGGATTCTCCTGACCACCTGGACCCTGACTGGCCAAACCTGTATAAAACTGAGTATAAAACCAAAGGGAAAGACCCCTCAACACATCAACTGACCCACAACACATTAGTAAGAAACAAAAAGTACTTCCATGTATCAAATGGCACAGTATACCAAATTATTAATAACAAACATATCCTGTACATCTCACTTGCACAAAGAGTTAACACCATACTAAGACATCACTGCCTGCTAGGCCATACAAAGGCTAATAATCTATACCTCACACTAAAAGAGATAGTATGGTGGCCCAACCTCAAGCAGGATATAGTTAATGTTCTGAAAAATTGCACAGTGTGCAAGAAATACACAAATACAAAGGCTCCTCAGCCAACAGTCACCCCAGTACCAGACCCTGAACCATTTAAGGGTTGGGGGCTAGACGTAGTGGGTCTTCCCAGAAAAAAAGACAAACCAATGTTTCTTAATTGTAGCTATCGGCTTTGCCACACACTGGCCCATCTGCTGGGCAACAAAGGACCACAAAGCAGAAACCATCAAATTTTTCATTAACAAAGCAATCATAGCCAACTATGGCACTCCAGACTACATCATAGCTGATGGAGCAACAGAGTTATCAGGCCATGTAGTTAATGACAACTTGAAATCCAAAAACATTAAACACTCCACAACCTCTCCATACAGGCCACAGGCCAACAGTAGAGTGGAACGCCTAAATGGCAGCCTTATCAGGACCCTAGAGAAAATAATGGATGGAAAAGCCAAAGACACAAGGCCACTAAACGTGAAACATGGATTATTAGTATCCTGAGTCCGCACCAACCAAGGAACAGGCTATTCACCGTTTGAGCTAACCTACAGGTACAAACTGGAAATAATCACCCACAATAAAAAGCCCTACAGAAAGATCCCCCTGGGGAAACCTCCCACAGTAGAGCAAGCACCAAACCTACAACACATCCGCCTCAAAGCAAAAATAGCTGAAATGAAGAGGCTCAAGACACAAAAGGTAACCTCCACAGAGGAACCACTTCTCATCAACTCCCCGGTCTAGATTCTAGCTGGCAACAGAAAGAAACTAGACTCAGTACACTAGGGGACCAGGAAGAGTCATCAAATACAGACCAGAGCACAACACTTACCTAGTAAAATTACAAAGTGCCAAAAACCCAGCTATCAAGAAATATCACAGAACCCGTCTCCACCTCAGTAAAGGAGAACACTCAACCAGACTGGTCCCAACTAGCAAACAGCTCCAGGAGCATCAGGTGGCAGCCGTTAAGACAAAGCCCCCTCCTGATGCACCAGAGTAACCCCTTAAGGGGGGGTGTCGAGGGTCTGGATGTACAAGCCTTCTGGCTACTGCCAACCTACTTAACATCCAGCCATCACCCGGTTTAGTCCCCTTTCAATATACCATTTAACATACTGAGAATGATAAACAAGCAATATCACCTGATTGTCCAAGTATCCAGTGGCTCAAAACCATCTAGCACATGACCAACCCCTAGGGTTGATCCAACTAAATCCCCGCCACAGTCAAGTCTATATAAGTCTAAAGTATTATCCAATAAAATATAATTTTTTTTCTTAATTCATATTTGAAGCTTCCCCAAAAGGTGCTCCTTATCAGTATCCTGATATTATGACAATCCACTCTAAACTTGGTAACCTGGGCCCCAAGATGTTATTAGCACTTGGGGCTACTTGTATGTTTGTTTTTATGATTATCACTTATTACTGTTATTTGTGGCTATCATACCAAATCTCCTCCATGTGGAAGAGAACGACCTGGACCTTGGATGATTCTAAGGATGCTCCAGAGAGCAAAGACCTGACAACAGCAACCTCCTCCCAAGTACAAAATGTCATTGTGAACCAAACCACATCCAATGTGACCATGCCCCAGATGAGCAAGCTCAGCCTAGAAGAATCTAGAAGAGCCATGCCAGTACTACAACTGAACTTCCTAACCAATGCCACCGCCTATCCCAATAACACAGTCAAAGTCTTGGGAGTAGCATCCATGCTAACAGGGGACGCCCTAGACTGGTTCAGCAAAGCCACTGCCAACAACGTAGAGTTTTGCTTAGACTATGCTCAATTTGAGGCTGAACTAATGGCCACAGGAGAGGACCAGAATACCTGTCACTTTGCCTTCATGACCCTTTTGGAATTCAAGCAAAACAGCCGCCCACTTCAGACCTATGTAGAAGAGTTCACCAAACTACAGACCCATGCTATGCTGGATAACAAATTGGCCGCCATCCTATTCAGAAAAGGTGTGAACCCAGGGTTGAAGGACCTCCTCAAGCACAATCCCCCCACAATTGGATTATAAGAACTGATTGTTCTCTTCTGAGGACTAAGCTTAAGCCAAGAAACTCACGGCGCCGCCCCCATGGACCCCGGATGGCCAGAAGCCCCACTGCAGCCAGACCAGCCATGACACCTGAGGAGTTGCAACGGCATTACAGAGACAGGTTGTGTTTCCGCTGCCATGAAGCAGGGCACCAGACCGGGGCCTGTCCCAGAAGAAACCAAACTTCAGGCTCCCTTGCCCAATTGAACACTACCTCTCAGTCTTATAATTATATCATAGTGACCCAAGAAGTGGGAGATAAAGTATTTCAAAAAAGGCTTTCTTAGACACAGGGGCTGATGAAAGTTTCATTGACCCCACATTAGCATCCAAGCTAGGACTCACCCCCTCAGATACTCAATTCCAAGTCACTATGGGAAACAGTTCAACTGACATTGACCAAGAATGTAACCAACACCTTGAGCTGAATATTGGGCAAAAAATTTACCTCTTGTCTGTTATCTTGTTGAAAGGATTACCACACCCATTAATACTTGGAGACTCCTGGGCTGACAAGCATGGTACAATCCTGAACTATTGTGACCAAACCGTAACCCTGGGAAAGGGACCAAACCCCAACACTGTACCTATTCAGCTGAGCCCACACATAGTATCCCCCCGCCAAACTCATGACCTTGCAATTGGACCCTTACTCAGGGAAGCTGCCCTCAGCCCTTGAGAAATGGGCCAGTGTCTTCAGCAAAGAGGCGGCAACTCAACTACCTGAACACTCTATCTATGACCACACCATTGACTTACTCCCTGATACGCAACCCAGCCACAGCTATATCTATAGTTACAACCACAAAGAACAGGTGGCCTTGAAAGCGTACATTGAAGACATGACCAAGAAAGGATTTATCTGAGTCTCAAAGACCCCATGCTCATCCCCCTACTATTTGTTGGGAAGAAAGATGGGGGAATGAGACCTTGTGTAAACTACCAGAAGCTAAACAAAATCACAGTAAAAAACTGATACCCCATACCTAATGCTGATGACCTATGTGATGTCTCAACTTGAGCACAAGTATACTCTAAGATTGACCTCTGAGACGCTTTTAACCAAATCCAAATCAAAGAAGGCAATGAATATAAAACAGCTTTCAAAACTCAATATGGACTCTATGAATACCTGGTCATGCCTTTTGGGCTATAAAACGCCCCTAGAACTTTCTAGAGGATGATTAACTCAGTCCTTGGAAAATACCTTGACCAATTCTGAGTGGAATATCTTGACAACATTCTGATATATAGAAAAACACATGATGACCACCTCCACCACCTGGACCTCATATTGGAGAAACTAGCAGCAGCCAATCTTCACGTCAAACTCAAGAAGTGTGAATTCTTCCAACCTGAGGTAGAATTCTTGGGCTACATAGTACAAACTAGTGGATTTGCCATGGCCCAAGATAAAGTGGACGCGGTCACAGCTTGACCCACCCCACCTGTTGGAAAGATGTTAGGAGTTTCCTGGGGCTAGCAAACTACTGTAGAGATTTCATCAAAAAATTTCTCAGATTACTCTGCCCCTGACCCGCCTTTGCTCAGACAAAGTCCAGTTTGAGTGGACGCCCAACTGTATTGTTGCCTTTGAAGCCCTGAAGTTAGCCTTCATCTCTGCGCCTGTGTTGGCCATGCCTGACCACACAAAGCCATTCATCCTGGAAACTGACGCTTCCAACTTTGCCCTGGGAGAGTTGCTTCTTCAGGAAGGAGGAGATGGTATGCTACATCCTGTAGCATATTACTCCAAAAAGATGATCCCTGCTGAAGGAAATTATCCTATATACAATAAAGAAATGCTAGCTATAATAAAGACCCTGAAGCACTGGCGCAGATACCTTGCGGCGCTGAGCACCCAGCAAAGGACCTAACAGATCACAAAAACTTGATTTACTTCTTCAATCCACGTCAGCTTAACCAACAACAAGCAAGATGGGCCCTAGAACTGTCAGACTACGTACTAGAAATTGACTATAAACCCGGCAAAGTAAACATTTTCCCAGATGCCCTAAGTAGAAGAGCCAACCTGATCCTGTCCTCCACCAAGTTGAGAGATCACAACACTCATAACCTGTTGGATACAACCAGTGGAAGAATACAGCTAAACTACCTGAAAATTGTTGCTAAGAAATTGGACGTTTTAGAAGCCCAGGAAAAGGACCCTGCTGCCAAGACTATGGTCTCAGAACTCTCAACACAACTAGACAGCCCCCTGTACAAAATAGGTTACTCACTAAAAGGAACCACCCTACTGTTCCGAGGAAGAATCTATGTATCATAAGGATTAGCTCAGATTTCTGTACTAAAGGACTATCACTACTTGGAACTAGCTGGCCACCTGGGCCGCCACAAAACCCTTCAAAGCATCAAAAGAAATTACTTGTGTCCCAAGATAGACGCAGAACTTATCAGCTACATTGAGGGCTGTGAAACATGCAGGCGTACCAAAACAAGATGCTCTAAGCCAGAAGGCCTCCTCTGCTCCCTAGACATCCCTTCAGGCCCCTGGAAACCGTTATCCATGGATTACATAGTTGAACTCCCACCCTCCAAAGACTACAGCGCAGTTCTAGTAATGGTTGACTGTTTCACCAAAATGGCCTACTTTTTCCCCACAACTACCCATTGCACTGCTGCTGAAACCGTCTGACACTTTCATGACCAAATAATCACCCAACACAGAACCCCAGAGGAAATAGTGACAGACCAAGGACCACAGTTCACATCTCATTATTGGGCGCAAGTGATGAAAGACCTAGGAATCAAAAGATGTGTGTCCACTTCCTATCACCCCCAGACCAACGGCCAAACCAAATGAGTAAACCAGATTTTGGAACAGTACCTCTGATGCTACGCAAACGCCAATCAAGACAACTGGGCAGACCTATTATCCACATCCCAATACACATACAATAGCAAAGATCACACATCCACCTGGGATGTCCCCCTTCAAAGCCAATTACGGATTTGACCCCACTTGGGAACCCAAGATTGGAAATAAGGAGTCTAACAAAGCAGGTAGAACCTGGATGGAACACATCCACAAAACCCAGATGACCTGCTCCCAAAAACCTAACCTGTGCAGTGCAGACTTATAAAGCCTTTGCTGATAGAAAGTGCACCCCTGGAAAGCCACTAGAGATTGGGGATGAGGTCTATCTAGACTCAAGGAACATACCCCTAAATGTCCCATGCTGGAAACTAGCTCATCAAAGAAGCAGCTCCTACCAGATCACGGGCCAAGTAAGAAAAGTAGCTTACCGTCTGAAGTTATCTGACACCTGGAAAATACATGATGTATTCTATCAATCCTTGCTGTTCAAAAAGGAAAGAACATCCCTACCCCACCAGAAACTGAAGACTGCCCCTCTGCCTATCCTAGTAGGGAGATCCCTTGAACATGAAGTAGAGTATATACACAGCAACTGTACCCACTACTGTAAGCCACAGTACTACGTCAAATGGCTAGGATACCCGTCTGAGGAAAGCACCTGGGAACCAGCCAACAACCTTACCAACACATCTGATGCCATCAGCCAATATTGGGAGAAGAAGAAATCCAAGTCTGGTTTAGAAGGGGATAGTGTTACAAAAGTAACAGTTTTGAAGCCCCAGGCAGGAATAGAACCCACTCCTAGCCACCAGGCGAGGTTAGTGGGCAGGGGAGATTCACCTGCACCTGGATTTTTGCTTTTTGAAGCAAATCCAGGTGCAGGAATCATTCCCACCCTGGTGGCAGCTGAGGGGCCTGTTTTGGGCCTTAAAAGCTACGTCCAAGCCTTGATGGGTTTGGCTGAGCCTGGGCAGGAAATTTTTAGCTGCCCAGTAAACCCAGATCAAGCCCACCCTCCATTAAGTAATTTGGGGTCACCAATTGGGGACCCCTTTTTTAATCAAGTTCTTTGGGCTCAGGAGAGCATGTCAAGCCAGTCCAAAAATGATGATCAAATTGGGAAAACCCAATAACCCCAGAAGCCAAACCTGCCAGAATCAATGGCCAGCCAAGCCAAGATGGATCACCAAAAAGCCAAACAACTGTTCCTGAAAACCCCAAAAATGACCATGAAGCAGCCAACTAAACAGCAGAACCTGAGATGCCAAGCCTTGCCACACAGATAGCACCAGAAGAATGCCCAGATGCACCTGCATGTGAGTAAGTATATAAATCAGAAGCACCTGAAAAAGCTCTGTATCATCATCCTTGCCAAATAAAGTTGTTATGAACCTTTGGTTCACCAATCTGTTTCCATACCTATTTTTGATACTCTTTCATCTGCATACACCCAATAGTTAGTACCAATCCACTGGGATAGATAGTCAGACTCCATCTGACAAAACCAAAGCCTTTGACTACTACCCTCCAGCCAATGCTCCATTTGGCCCTATGCATTTCACTGAGTATCCCGCCAATCCTGACCACAACCCCTGGACATTGAAAGACTTGCAGTGGTACACCTGCCTGAACACACCCAAGAAACCCTACTGAATTGTCCATGATGGCAAAGAAATCACCATCTACCCTTTGATCTTCAACAGGAAGTACAACAATCCTGCTGCCTACTTGGTCCCCATGAAAACGCCCCTGACACCCAAACCAACCATCTCAACCCCCCACTTTTGATGCAAATAGCCAGAGTAATCAATTCCTGGGAGTGCTTTACCTGGCAATCACAGGATTGATTGACTCTGCCTTGATAGCGGCCGGAACTTAGGCTGTGGCTGGGAAGGCCCTTTCCTACCTGGTAAAGTTAGGTTTTATCATCTGGTGGGCCATGTCAGTACCTGCTTCAACTTCTCCCTCACCTGTTGGAGCTCCACAGTACTCTTGATATCCTGAAAATCAGTACATAAAGCTGATCTGTAGCTTTGTGTCAGGGATCCAATCCTGAGAAGGAAAGAACCCACATAGTGTAAGAGAGCAGACAGATGGAACTCCATGAGAGAGGAACCAACAGGAATTCCAACCATTAGAGTGTTGACTAGATATCCCCATAGTTTGTACAATCCCAAGAGGGGAGTAAAATGGGTTAACCTGTTACAACTGAGTTTACAGACTTGCCTGCTAACATATCTTACAATACAAGGGGGCGCTCAATGAGTTGCCCCTTGACGTATCTAACAACATAGATTAATCTGATGGCAATATCAAATGGCAGGTACTTCATCCTAATTAGGAGCGCTACCAATTTGACTTTCTGATCCCCGCATAAGTTATTCCTTGGCTTCAAACCTTAATGGAACTTCCCACTATGCCACCCCCTTGTGGCCTTGTGGCTTTCCCCATATAGTATATTAATCACAATATTATACAATAAACAATACCTTATTCTTGTTATTCTGTCCTTTCTATTGGACTGTTGATTTCCCCAATTCCAAGTACTGAATCCTCATTAGTTCAGTTGCAACAGTGGTAGCAGCAGTAGGTTTACAACCTACCTAAAACAAAATTCCCCCAAGAAAGGACATAGTACAGGCTGTATGGCTACTCCCCAACAAGAGACCTTCCTGCCAATTCCCAAGGGGGACATCCCCAACGGGTACGTCATCTATCAAGATCAGCTAGTTCTCACCAGTGTGTACAATTGGCTCTGCCTCAGGCAGCGTGATGCCAGCGTCACCCCGCCCCAGTCAGATCTGTCCCAGCGCATGCTCAACCTTCAGCTAGAATCCTTTGCTGGCGGCGTCAAAGGGGCTGACATTATCAGTTGGCTCCAATCTACTGAAACCCGCCTTTGCATCTGTCAGGTCCCTGAGCCCATGTGGGTTGCCACTGCTTCTGGTTGCCTCACAGGGCCTGCCACTGTGTGGTTCACTAACTGGGCCAGCCAGGAACTTGACATTACCTGGGCGGCATTCCAAGACGCTGTCAAGTCCTGCTACAGCAAAACCTTCTCCCCCATTGTCGTGGGAACTCCTCTTCTAGCAATCAAACAAACTGGTTCTGTTCCTGAGTACCTTGCCACCTGGCAACAAGATCTTGCTGCTGCCCCCAAAGCCGTGACCAACAGAAATGCAATGCTACTCACTCTCATCATCAATGGGTTAAAACCTCATATCTGTAAGTGGGTCCCTGTAGGTTGCTGCACCTCCATTGACAACTGCTATAAGGCCATTTTGGAGGCTAACAATCAGGCCTCAATGGGCTTCCACTGTATCAGTGACACCCTATCCCAACCATGTACCACACCTGGCAGTGGTCACAATCAAGTAGGCTGCCGTCAGCCCCATCAGCAGGATAATGGGACTAAATGCCCCTTCAAGGGGGGAGCTTCAGCTAGCGCAGATTGAGGATCAGGGAAAGGCCTGGGGGTTGTAGTGACAAGAGGCCTTGCAACCCCACCTGACCCATCCTCTCAATCCCTGCTTGCAAAAAAATCCCTGCAACTACAACATTCACAAAGTCAAAACCCTGGACGTCTTTCAAGTCCACAGTGACAACCCTGTATTGCAAGCAAGCCACTCCTCAAATAAAGTAACACTTGTCCTATCCCTACTGTTTCTGTGGGAACACCCATAAATTACTGGTTGATACCAGGGCCAACCACACTATGGTGGACCAGGCGTTTGCCGACTCTCAGTAATTAGACCAAGTGCCCAGCCGGTTCAAAGTAGTACAAGTAGCTGACTCCTGCAGAGTTGCCATCACTCACAAGACAGTACCCTTCTCTGTGAGAATGGGGAACGTCCAGGTTAAGCTCTCTGAGCCCATCATGGCAGGCTCAGCCACAACGTAATTGCTGGTCTCAACTGGCTTTAGCACAACCGTCCCTACATTGATTAGGATACCTCTGTCATCACCCTTAACAGAAATGGGGTGGGGTTCCAGATTTACCCTGTAGAAATGAGCAAGTTACTCCATGATACTGTGTTTTTCAGAATAACAGAGACAGGTTTGTACAATTTCAAGGGGGGGAAACTAGAATTTAACCAATTCTCAGTCAAAGTTATTCATGCTGAACCATCTGCGGTCCCTCCCTTGACCTCCTCACCACCAAAAGCGCTTGCTGTACTCCTTGAGGAGTACAAGGATGTATTCAGTGAGACACTTGAACAACTATCTCCTCCCCAGCAGATCCAGCACGCTGTACAACTTCAAGGGTTGTTACCTAAAGCATAACCATTATACTGTCTCACACCAAAGGAAGATGAAACCCTCCGCCAGCACCTTGTGGACGCGCTTGATAAGGGCTTTATTTGCCCCTTGCTCTCTCCATACAGGGTGGCTGTCTTCTTTGTAGCTAAGAAGGACGGGTCCCTTTGCCTGGTCACAGACTACTGCGCCCTAAATGAGGTGACAATTAATAACAAGTACCCCCTGCTGCTGATTGACAACCTGTTTGATACACTTGCAGGTGCAAAGGTCTTTAGCAAGATCAATCTCACTGCAGGGTACAACCAGGGCTGCATTGCACCAGGGGATGAGGCAAAAACTGCCTTCTGCACATGCTACAGGTTGTTTGAGTGTTGTTTCATGAACTTTGGAATGACCAACACTCCCTCCACCTTTGCCATGCTGATGAACAAAGCATTTGAGGAACTGATTGGAAAATGTGTGGTTGTGTACCTTGACAACATTATTGTCTTCAGTCAATATCAAACCATGCACCTCCAACACCTCTGTGCTGTCCTCAACACCCTTTGGAAAAACTAGCTAAAAGCTAAAACCTCCAGATGCAAGTTTCTCAAGTCAGAGCTGTAATTCCTTGGGCACACCATCTCTGCCCAAGGGATAAAGCCTGACCCTGCCAAAATCAAGGCAATCAGCAACATGCCACCCCCCACTGATGTGGGCCAGGTGCAGACATTCCTAGGCATGGTTACCTATGTACGCAAGTTCATTCCCAATTGCAGGGAATTAATTGCACCTCTCACTGAGCTCCTCAATACCAAACAGCGCTTCCATTGGACCCCTGCAAGAGATCAAGCCTTCAAGACTTTGAATCAAAGGCTCACAACAGCACCAGTACTGCAGTTTCCCAATCAAAACTGACAGTACAAACTCAAAACCAATGCCTCTGACAGGGCCATAGGGGGCGTGCTAAGGGTAGAAACTGACAATGGCGTCTTCCTCCCTATGGCATATGAGTCCAGGAAACAAACTGACTCGTAAAAACACTACCCCATCCATGATAAAGAATTGGCAGCCATTATACACTATATTGAGAAGTGGTGCTGTTATCTGGAAGGAGCTACCTTCCCACCCTGCGTTCTGACGGACCACAAGTTGCTCCAGTACTTCAACACGCAGTCCCACTTGACACCCTGCCAAGCAGGATGGGTTGAGCGTCTATCCCCCCACCAGTTGCGCATTGAGTACAAGCCTGGAAAGGAACTTGTCACAGCTGATGCTCTTTTGCAACTCTACGTAGCGTCCATCACTGGGGATAATGGCTTGGACCCAGATTGACCCATACTTCACCTCTTCCCTGAGGCAACCTGTTACAAAGGCCTTAACTTGGTCACAATCTCCAAATTGAAGGACAACAAAAGTCAGTTCACCACTGATGCTGGTAACGTCTGCCGCTGGGTAGAGACAGGTGAGAAGACGCCTTACATTCTCACCACGTAACAAGGGACACAATATTGCACTACCACCAAACCCTGGGTCACATCAGAGGGCGTAACCTCTTTGAGATCATGAAACAGAAGGTTTGGTGGCTGCGCATGCGTCAAGACATCTTGGACCTCCTTGAAACGTGCATGTTTTGCAAAAAGAACACATCCAAACCTGCACCCCCCCAAGTCTGTTCTGCCCATCAAGGCCATGGAACCCTTTGAGCAGTGGACCCTTGACATTGTGGGGCCACTCCCAAAGACAGACTGGGAAAGAAGTACATTATCACTGCCATCAACTACTTCACTTGCTGGCCAGTGGCCTGGGCAACAACTAACCACACTGCCACCACCATTACCTGCTTTATTGGCAAGGAAATTGTGGCCCCCTTTGGGCAACCCAAACGCCTCATCACAGATGGTGGCCCCAAACTTGTTGGGCATATCATGAAGGCATACCGTGCCAAGAACGCGCTCCAAAGTATAGTTACAACCCCTTACCATCCTCAAGCCAATGGACGTGTGGAACAGTTAAATGGCTCACTGGTTCAATTGATTGCCAATATCTCATAAGAGCACCCTAACACCATATGGACTGAACACCTGACCACCACTCTACTTATCCTGCAAGCAAGAATCAACAGGGGCACAGGGTTCAGCCCCAGTACCCTGGCCTTTGGAACACCTAACAGTCTGACAGGAGTTGAACAGGGAAAGCTACAGTCCAAGGTTCCCGACAAGCCTCCCCTAGTAACAACTCCATCCCTAGACCAATGGCGTGACAAAGCCTGGAAAATCAAACACAAGCAGATTGCAGGAGGGACAAAGCACCTCAAAGCTAGATACATCATAGGTGACCCCGTCTACACCCTCAGTCCCAATTCTGCCAAGTTGGAACCCAACCACCTAGGGCCCTTCAAGATAGCTGCAGTCTATGACAATCACACTTATCAACTCAAAGATGCCCAAGGGAATACCAAGAAGCTTCACCATGATTGCTTGCGCCCCTGCCGCGCCATCCCCACACAAAAGCTGTTTGTGCAGACCTTCCCAGACCTTCTGAAGACTCTGGTCTTGGTGTCTGACAACAAGCAGGGGATAAGGGGGTGTTGCAACCGAGTTTCCAGACTTGCCTGCTAACATATCTTACAATACAAGGGGGCGCTCAATGTATTGCCCCTTGACGTATCTAACAACATAGATTAATCTGATGGCAATATCAAATGGCAGGTACTTCATCCTAATTAGGAGCGCTACCAATTTGATTTTCCAATCCCCGCATAAGTTATTCCTTGGCTTCAAACCTTACATGGAACTTCCCACTATGCCACCCCCTTGTGGCCTTATGGCTTTCCCCATATAGTATATTAATCACAATATTCTAAAATAAACAATACCTTATTCTTATTATTCTGTCCTTTCTATTGGACTGTTGATTTCCCTATTTCCAAGTACTGAATCCTCATTGGTTCAGTTGCAACAAACCCATAATATATGGCAACATAGGTTAATAAATATCAAGGAGCTCCTGGTCAAATAACTGGAGGAGGAGCCAAAGCAGGCTGAGGCTTTGTTTTATCACAGGTAGGAGGAAATTGATGCTTGATATACAGGAAATACCAAGCTGAAGTCTTTGTAGCATCTTTGACTCAAATATTGGAATCAAATTCACAACCTTCAGCAGCAGGAATCCAGAATACTAAACAGAACATAAGCAGAAAGAGATTCTGCTTCCAGATCATTGGGAGGTTAATTTTGAGTCTACTAAATTACTAGGTAAAGAATATAGAATCAAGATTATTACCCAGGAATTGAAGTTGTTAGAGCACTGGGTAATCTCCCAGTGCTTATAACTAAATACTGTGAAGTTTGGTGGAGGGAAGTGGAATAATGTGTGGTGAGATTAGATGTGTTTGTTACCAGAGTTTGTTTGGTTGCTTGGTTATTCTGGTTTAACTGCTGCCAGTAAGCTTGCAGGATGAAGCTAGCAGTAGCCAAGCCTGCAAGTTGATTAAGAAGCAGTAAATTCAATATTGTGCTTGGATGGTTAATCCATTCTGTTGCAGTGAAATGATATTCTTCTGAATCTTGGTTGGTTGGTTTTGGATTTCCTTGATTGAGGTGGATTTGTCTCTTAAAACTTGTTGCATCATTGGCTGGAACCTTTTCAAAGTTAATTTGATTGCTGGTTGTTTGTTTAGAGTGTTAATTTTAAAAACAATTGGCCTTATATGCTTAATCTTCTTTACAGCGCCCACTTTTGCATTCAAACCCAGTGATAAGTTATTGCGCTTGATTTTAACTAACCTGTTTTTTATTTTAGATGCTTCCAAGGACTTTGAAGGTTCAGGGTTAAATTCCCAGGATCTTACCAGTATAGACTGTATAGTGCAATTTAAAGCTGATGATTCTCTGTGATTATTTAAACTATTCTGATGCACAGATAAACTTTTAAAGTAACCAAGTTTTCTAGCTAAGTCTTGAAGAGGCCAGGATAAGGAGATAATTCTTATTTCATGAAGATGATCCATTAAGCAACAGTTCTGTTTCTTCTCCATGTCTATTATTGCATTTAAGTTGGAAGAATTAGCAATCCTTACACTTTGAAATAAGCCTTTAAGCATTAGTATCAGCTTAGTATTCATAGATGTATGGTATTTTAGTCTTTTATATACTAAGTATGAATTTGAATGAAACATGCTGGGTCTGGATGTCAGGAACCCACCCTGCTGGGAATAATCTCCCAACATGGTGAATTAAGGCAGAAGGGTCTAACCCAGTGATCATAGAACCTATAGGTATAGAAACCATACCCAGGTGTAAAAACTCTCCTAGGATTTGGTATCTCCCAAGTAAGGGATTGAACCGCCCAAGGAAGGTGTATGCTCCCAAGTAGGCAAGCAAGGAAACAGGAGCAAATATACAAAAAAGACTAGTTTGCACAGGATTGGTGGTTGCAGTTTGAGGCTTTTGCTTGGTAGGAGGATTGGAAGAAAACAAAGAGGCTGTGTAACATCTTCTTGGGACCACTGGCACCCACTTTTCATTATTGCAATACTCAGTGCTGGTTCCTGTGCCAGGGCATGTCTCCATCTGAACAGTTGAATGTACTAAAGTAAAAACCAATATTAGAATCACCCATTTAAGCCTGATTTCCCAAAATGGGGAAATATTAAGCAGTTTCATGAAAGTGATTCTAAAGGTCTTACAAGCAATAAAAATATTTAAGTTTGGGTATAAACTCCTTATTAATTGAGCAATTGCTAAAGGCAATGCTCAAGGACTTTTATATTTAAATGATGATAATGACTGTGGAAAGGAAGTTAAACCTAAATTTGACAGTTGTGTAAGGAAAGTTTCAATAAATAACCCTAAATGATAATTCAAACATCTCTTTCCATCATCAGCAAGTCTGTAACTTACTCTTAATCAAGAATTATGGGTTTGGCAGGGGTTATGTGTTGATTATTATCAATAGTTGTTTGGAAACTATTAATAGAGTTTACAACTGGTGCTTTGGACTTTTTGGAGCCTGCTACTCCTGCTAGCAGTTGGATAACGTCACCTGAACTTGTCTTAATGTCTGATTGGCTGAAAACTTCATGTCTGAGCTTAATTTTATCTTTGAAAACCAGATTCAAACCAGCAGATAAGGTACATTGAAAGGTTCTGGGTTTGAGTTTTGGTCTGGGCTGGGATTTAAAATTAATATCAAATTCAAATATTGACTGTTTGGTTGTTGTTTTCTCCTTTAAACCCAATTGTTCAGCTATACTTTGGCATCCAATAAAAAAGTTCCCAGAACCCATAAAACCAATAATTTCAGGATTTTGAGGAATATGGGTGTTGGGATCATAGCAACTGTGGTAAGATTGACTCCCTGGTACTTGACAAAGTGCTGAGTACCAGGGAGTTGAGTGCCGCATATGTGAATCTAATAGTATTTTTGGATTAACTGATTTAAGCTATTTTTTACTAGTAATATAGGGGTTAAAAACAAGAAACCAAGTTTAAATTACTTGAACTTGACTCTGTTTAATAATTTGATTAGCTAAAATACTAATTTAAGGGGCGATTTATATGTAAATTTACTAATAAAAATGAAAAACCTGTGTTTGACACTCTAAAAGAAAAAGTGTTCAGTTTGACAATTTTTAAGTTAAATCCTAATTTTATTAAAAAACACATATGCACTTATATAAATTTTATTTGTTACTATTATATTTTCATTATTAGTGTCCATAAAAGTTGATTAAGCTCCCAAGCACCACTATATTAGATTTAGTGGTATAGACATTAATAAAATACCCCACTGTTTTACATTATGTCATTTCCAGGTTTGTGGATTAAGTGGTGCCACATAATTTAAGCCTGATTTATTAAGAGATTTCATATGTAATTTATAAAAAACAGAAACTCAACTCCCCCTTTGTTTGACTCTATCCAATTGCCACACAATTAGTTTCAGATTTAACTATTCAAAGGCTCAGAATTAAGGCTAAATTAATAAGTGATGCACTATGAGCGCCACTCAACACTCATCCACTTGACACTTTAACTTAGGGATTAGTACATAGAGCTTTTTAACGTTTTAATCAAAAATATGGTAAATAATTCACTCCCAGCTCCTCACAGAATAACTTAAACACTAATAAACACCTTCCTACTCATTTAATTTTTTAACTTATGTTGTATTTTTATTTTTGAGCATTTGAAACTGCCTTGCTTTTGGGCTAACTTTTGAACCTGTTTTAAATTTAAGCAAGTTTTATATGTAAAAAACATAGTAAATTTGATTTTATGCTTGATTCTGGCATACTCAACAGTGAGAATTCAGCTTTTCCCAGCTGATCAACAGTGCTGAACTCAACACCTTACTATGTTTTGAAGTTTCAACTCCCAATAAAAAATTCCACATAATAATTTTTTTGCAATTATAATCTACTGCTCTTCCTGCTATTCTTCATTTAACTTTTATGTATATATTTTATTTTTTATTATACTTTTACATTGATTTAGAACTAAGATGTTATGCTGAACCTAACATCTTTGATGCTTCATCATAGATTCACTTATTTTCTATTTTTTAACCTTTATATCTATACTTTGAGTTTCTATTTTGCTTCTATTTACTTTGTTATGTTTTTTCTTGATAAATAAGACTTTATTTGCATACTTTTCATTTAAGTTTTGCTTTGCTTTACCTCTTTGTGTTTCATATCTTTCATACTGTTTAATTTGCAAAACTAACCTTTTCTTTAGACAAGATCATCTAAATCCTACAAGTTTACCAAGCTCCAAGCCTCGAAGGGCTCAAAAGAAACTGCCTTCACTCCCAAGCGTGCCAAGAAGCCTGAAAAGGCAAAGTCTCCTAATCCATCTCCCCTCACCCCATCTCTTCACACTCCTCTTCCCTCCCTCTCATATTCAACTTCCCCCCAAGTCCTCAAATAAAAGTGATGGCTCTTTCACTGATCACTCATTTTACAATTCAGAGGGCAATTTTGAGCCCACCAATGAGCGCTGTACTAAGAAGTCAAAGGCTGCCAAGAAGCTCACCTCTTCTTCTGGCAAGAAAAAAGGAGTCATCCAGCAGGCCTTAAAGAACTCTTCCACTCCCTCTCCTGATGGCTCTTCCCCCCTCCCTCATCTGACCTTCAAGATGAGCCAGAGGAGAACTCAAAGGTTTAAAAAGCTTCTGGTCACATGGCTAGGATTCACTGGTCATCCATAACATTTTTAATGTGGATAGAGAGTTCCAAGTTCCTAAGTGCTTCTTCTGGTACTTCCCAATTATTTCTGTAAAGGGAGGCCCTTGTTATGTTGCTGAAAACTACATATTTCATTGCAACAACCAAATGCACAAAGTAAAAGTAAGCACTTTGTCTGTGAATATAAGACTTGTGGGGCCTGGCAGAATACTAAGGGCTAGTTGCGGGTAACTGCCAAGAAGGGGGAGTCCACTTGTGAGCCTCCAATCTACTGATCACTCAGATGCTGAAGAGATACCTTGTTAAAGTAATCCCCACGTCCTCTCACCTCTGGGCATCTGATCTGGCCATAAAGGCCCTGCAACATTTAAAGCCCAACAAGATCATGTTGGTACCAACTCAAGAGCAGTTGGTCAAATTCATCAGCAATAAGCAGATTGCTGCCAATCCCCCTCCCCCCAAGGCCTCAGACATTGTATCAGAGCTTACGCTCACTCAAAAGCTCAAGCATTTTCCAAGTGGGGAGCACTTCCTCCTCCGTGACAATGGGCCTGGCAGCAAAGACTTTATAATCTGCTACACTGCTCAGTAGAACCTGCTGGAGTTGAAAAGGGCTTCAACCTGGCTAGTTGATGGTACCTTTGCCACTTGTCCTGGGATGTTCAAACAGCTCTGGATGATCCATGTCCAGATTGACATCTGGGTGATTCCATTTGCTTTCTTCCTCCTCCCTATGACCACCAAGGCCATTTACACCCACATGTTCTTAATCCTTTGCAGCGCACTTGCCCTCTTTCTCCCAACAACAATGATGCCAAGAAGATCCCCCCCACAACTGCGCAAACCCTCCTGCTGCTGCCGCTGACAAGGACCAGGCCACCCTGGACTTGGAGGAAAAGGTATGGCTAAGAGCTCTTGGGCCTCATATGTGCATAATGGACTTAAAACCTGCTCAGTTCAATGCATTTGAGCAGCTGTTTAGTGGGGAGGTGCAGAGGTGCCACTTCCACTTCCGCCAAGCAGTTGCTTGTAGTGTGCAGGCCCATGCCAAGCTTTGTAGGTTGAGTCAGAGGGACACTTTAGACACCTGCAAATTTGTGCTAGCACAATTAAGTACCTGGCTTTTTTAAAGCCAGAGCACACTGCACAGGAGTTTGAGGCTCTCTCAAAGGATCCTTACATAGCAAAGCATCCAGAGTTTAACCCTTTCCTCAAGTACTTTGAGCTCCAGTGGATTGGGAAGGTCTTCACGCAGAGGCAAGGCAAGGCCAGAGCCAAGGACAGTTGGAATGTGTACTGGGTGGCAGTGAATGGTGAGCTCAAGACCATTTTGGCACTAGAGGCTTATCACAAGCATCTCAAGTAAAACTTTGGGCTTCACCCAAAGTTTAACAAGTCCTTCTCCCTTCTATAGCACAGGCAGGAGAAAACCATCTCTAAGCTGCGTGACTTTGCAACAGGTTCCTTGCTACCAAGCCTACAACCTGCTCCACCCTCTTCACCAAGGCCATTCAGGGTGCAGCCAAGCACAAATACAAGGCCTCTGAGCTTAAGAAGCAGCTTGAGCTTATTGCCACTGCCCTCCTGGAAGGGGCTAAAATAAAAAAGGGGAAGAAGGGTGAAGAGTAAACTTGCTTGCTTTTTTTTATGGTTTTAACTTTTAACTTTTTAGCTTTAATTTTTACTTTTTAGTTTTGATCATTTAGTTTTTAGCTTTATATTTTTCTAATTTTTTGATTTAATTAGGTACTACTGATTTTTTATGTATATATGATAAGTTTGAGATGAATAGTTATAGTTGAAAGTGATTGAAATATCTTACTTTTTGTTATTTTACTAGTAAAACATAAAATATTCACATTTGTAATTATGTGAACTATATCAAATAAACATTAATATTATTTCACTTTTTTCCATAACTGCTATTGTTGTGTTTTTTTTGTTCATTGGAGTTTTAATTTTTATGATAATCAAAAATATTTTTATAAAAAAGAGTGTAAATTACATAGTAAAATTATAAATAATTGCTTATTTATTCTTATTTATATTAATCAAGGAACTTTTTTATTTAATTTTTAAGCTCTCTTGGACTGCTTTAGTATACCATAGCTGTATAGCTTAATTATTTATATTAAAAGTTTTCATAACATCAAGATCTGTTAATTAAAAAAATGTCAATTTCTTGTTGTTGATCAGGGAAAAAAAGCTGAATTCTCACTTTACTATAGTGTCAATCACCAGGGAGTCAATTTTACCACAGTTGCTAGGATCATCATATTTAATGATCCTGACACTGGACATTTGATTATGTTGCAAGCCCAATTCCAGCACTTTGCTCATTATCTCAGCATTTAGAGCAGTTTTTCATGGTCAATGTCATCTTACTGGTATCATTTGACCTCATAAATAAAAAACAGAGAATTCACAGCCAAAAGAAGCCCATGAAGGCTTATGCGGACTTAGATCAGGAAATTACCATGTGGGTTGTGGTAAAACAAGTGTAATTTTTAACAGATTATTCAAAACAGCTTTTTAAAGGGCAACCATCAGAATTAACTCAATAATCATGTCAACTTGCTGTATTTCAGAAGTCAGAATCAAACACACTCTAATGTTGATAGCATTTGGAAGTCAGAATTAAGATTTTTCCCATACAAGCTATTAGATCCTTACATTTTTTAGTAATTAGAATCCTGTTTCCTGATCATTACACTTAATAAAAATAAAGGTTCAAAAATTGTTGCAACATCTCCAATTACTTCCTCTCAGGAAAGCAATTCCCTGAGTGGTTCCCCAACTAATCATTATGTTGGTGGCACTATTATCATTTGACCATCTATTAAAGGGATTGTTGCAACATCTTTGATTACTCCCTCTAAGGGAATTAACACCCTGAGTGATTCATTGAATAAGTCACCAAATGGCTAACTGACTAATCATTAAGTTGGTGGCACTACTATCATTTGGTCATTCATTATGGGGATCAAACAATCCATATCCTAAGCGGAACACAACTTGAATAAGCCTCATGACTTAAGATTAACATTACTCAGATAAGCCCCATAACTCCCATGACGTACATGGACAGTATGTGGCTTCCCGTGATACTATATATTATCCCATATTCATATAAAATAAAGTATCATTCTCTTCTTAAAATTTCCCTTTATCTTGTTTATTATACTTCCAAGAAGTATATACTCAACAGTAGTAGCACAGGTAGATTATCCACACCTACACAACTTTAAGGAAAAATTCCTCCTAAGAAAAGGATCTAACAAATGGCCCTCCCCACAGGCTGGAGAGACTATGAAGAAGTACAAGACATCCCTATAGGCTTCACCATCTTCAATAATATCCTTGTACCCATTGACCAGTAAAAAACTCTCAAAACCCGCAAACTGTTCACTACCACCCCAACCACAACAACGCCTACACAACCTAAGATACCCAATATCATGTTTCAATGCTTATGTACCGCTGAGATTGGCGCCTTTGCAGGACTACACAGGGAAAACGCTTTGCTTTGGATCAACAGCCCCAAGAGCAAGTCTGAACAATTGGATTACCCCCATAGACTCTGGGTCAGCAAAATTGCCCTTTGTGTCACAGGAACTGCCTCACATTTTGTAAGCAAATGGCTTGAACAACACCCTGATCAAAATGAAAACTGGAAAATGTTCAAAGCTGCCTTCCTCAAAAACTTCTCCATAAAAGACTCCAACATGATGATCATGAAAAAGCTCAGAACCTTCAAAATGACAGGAAAAATTGAGGAGTACATTGTAGCATACAAAAGCTTATGTGACCGGGCTCCCAACACTATCAACTTTGACAAACCTGGACCACAACTAGACTTCTAAAATGGCCTCCCCACACAAATTAGACGTCAGTTTAACATGAATTTCTGCAAAAACCTCAAATATGTATTCTTGGAAGGAAAAAAAGCTGCACCAAAATCTGACAACCTACATGTAACCAACCAACAAAAGGAGAGTCCCACAGAAAAGAAAGACCCTCAACCTAACAATCAGAACAACCAAGCTAATAACACACATCCTCAAAAAATGACTCACACCACTCAAGCTAACCATTCAAGCACTGAAGGCACCAAAAAGGAAGGAAAAGCCCAAAGGAGTGCTTAGGCAAGTCGCCCTCCCCACTTTTCAAGACTTGTACAGGGACCAAGATGTGGATTCAATCACCATGATCCAAGTCCCCTCCAGTGATCCTCTAATGTTTGCTGCCCAAACTGGGAATAACCACCTCACTTATCCTTTCTGTTTTGCAGATATCAAGACACAGCATTATTTAACACTGGAGAAGACCAATCTCTTATTGAAAAAAAAATTGCCAACCTCATGAAACTACCCACAGTCCAAAGCCACGTCAAAAGAGTTATCATGGCAGACAATAGGAGCACATCAGTCACCCAGGAAGCAAAACCTTTCTGCGCCCAAATTGGAGATCTGCAGACTATGCTAAGTGGCCCTATAATACCAATCCCCAAGTATGATGTTATAATTAGTTTATATTGGATGGGAAAAACCAAACCTCACATTGACTGGGATAGCGCTACCCTCACCATACAACAAGGCAAAGTACACCACCATGTCTACCCAACACATCTCAACACACTTATGAGAGACCATGTGTTTGTAAAGATCACAGAGACAGAAGAGGAAAAGGACCCCAGCAAGATCAATTGGAGCTCCTGCACATATGTGGTTATCCACAATAAAAATATGGAAACCAGATGTGAGAAGGACTACATTTGAGAACAACTGGTTGTTGAATTCCCTCCTGTCTTCCAAGAAACACTACCAGGGTTACCACCCAACTGTGGCATACAAAATGAGATCAACCTCAAGGAAAGTATATCAAATACAATCCATTTATTGTCCCACACCTCAGGAAGACAACTCTTTAAAAGCCTATCTTGATAAAGCCCTTGAAAAAGGCCTCATTAGACCTTCTAAATTGCCTTTTGGTGCCACAGTTTTCTTAGTAGAAAAGAAAGACGGAGGAGACCAAGTAGTCACAGACTACAGGGTGCTCAAAGAGGTCACAAATAATAACAGATATCCCCTGCCCGTGATTGATGACCTTTTTGACGCCCTGGGGGGTCCCAAGTATTCACAAAAATTGACTTAACAGCAGACTATCACCAAGTCCACGTGAAATCAGAAGATATACCAAAGACTGCATTCAGAACCAAATATAGGTCCTTTGAATGTGTGGGTCTAAATTTTGGTACAAAAAACGCTCCCAGTACCTTTGTGACCTTCATGAACAAGGTTTTCAAAGAACACATTAGAAAACAAGCAATCATCTACCTGGACAACAAAGTCATCTACAGTCCAACTCTACTACAACACTAGGAAGATTTCTGCCTGGGCCTCTGCACCCTCAAACAAAATCAACTCATTTCCAAAGCATCTAATGTGATTTCTTCATGTCTGAACTCTTGTTCCTTGGTCACATTATGAGAAAGGAAGGAATCAAACCAGACCCAGAAAAGATATGTACTATAACCAAAATAACAGCTCTAAGGAATAAGAGCAAACTCTGTACCTTTTTGGGCATGGTGGACAGTGTTAGGAGATTAATCCTGACTGGGGTGCTCTAACTACCCCCCTGTCAGCGGCAACTGTGGCAAAATCAACTCCCTGGTGATTGACACTATAGTAAAGTGAGAATTCAGCTTTTCCCCCTGATCAACAACAAGAAATTGGCACTTTTTTAATTAACAGATCTTGATGTTATGAAAACTATTAATATAAATAATTAAGCTATATAGCTATGGTAAACTAAAGCAATTCAAGAGAGCTAAAAATTTAATAAAAAAGTACCTTGGTTAATATAAATAAGAAGAAATAATCAATTATTTATAATTTTACTATGTAATTTACACTCTTTATTATAAAAATATTTTTGATTGCCATAAAAATTAAAATTCCAATGAACCAAAAAAAACAAAAACATAACAATAGAAGTTATGGAAAAAAGTGACTTAGTATTAATATTTATTTGATATAATTCACATAATTACAAATGTGAATTTTTATGTTTTTGTCAGGGACCCACTTTGAGGCAAACAAGCCCCCAATTTGGTGAGCCAAAGCCCTTAAATTAAGCCCTGCAATGGCTGAAACAATGGGCACAGTGACCATAGCAAGATGGCCTAAGTGACCTAAGTATGCAATCCTTCCCATCAGGGAGCTGAAAAGACCCAAAAGATAGTATCCTACCATGTGCATCAACAGATAGAATGAAGCATGAGGCCGTACCAACAAGGGTTTGGCAGGTGGAGGAGTAGAATGGCAGCCATAGTGGAACTTTCTTCCCCAATGACCAGAAGGATACTTGAACCATCCATTGGCCAAGGACTCCTTCTGATGGGCATCATTGGGTGAGGAGTTTTGCCAGTTGATAGTGGGAGTAGGATTCTCAAGACCTTTTACAGTTGTAAAAAAGGAGACTAGAAACCACAACAGGAAATAATTTCCTTAGTGGCTTTAAATAAGTTACTAAGAAATAGATGTGGCAAGATAGGATAAGAAATATTCTTTATTGTTGGAAAATTTGAAATGAAAGAGAGTTTGGAACTTATATAGGCTTGAAAACAAGGCTGAATATTTAAGAGGAGTTTGGGAAATGAAGATGATCTACATGAATAGACCATTTTAAAGGTACCTGTTTTAAATGCAACTTAAATAGTTGCTTAATAAAACCCAAAATGAGGTGGTGTAGACAGAGGCACAAAAAAGATCTCACACTGATACAGCTAATTAAGCGGTACATAATTAGAGGGTCAAGTAACTTAAGGTACAGAGCTTGCTCTAAAACCATAGAGAGTGGTTTTTGATTGTCTGGCCAGCTGTATGCAACCAATCAAACAGAGAGCAGTAAGTGACATTGACAGTCATATTATTAACATTTTAAAATTTGAAAGGCGTTTTGAAAGCAAAAACTAATTGAATTAAATGGTAATAAAAAGTTAAATCAAAGATATGAGATGATTCTGTAATAATGATACATTCATCATTGGAGTCCTGGGTTTGAATCTGGCTCTGGCAAGATTTAAAGAGCCAACTATTGATGTAAATGTTGTTGTCTGGTGTCTTTAACTGGGTGTCTCCTAACCATTTGTTCATCAATAAAATATAGTCAGAAAAGGAATTCCTGGCAGTTTTACTAGTAAAATAACAAAAAGTAAGATATTTCAATCACTTTCAACTATAACTATTCATCTCAAACTTATCATATATACATAAAAAATCAGTAGTACCTAATTAAATCAAAAAATTAGAAAAATATAAAGCTAAAAACTAAATGATCAAAACTAAAAAGTAAAAATTAAAGCTAAAAAGTTAAAAGTTAAAACCATAAAAAAAAGCAAGCAAGTTTACTCTTCACCCTTCTTCCCCTTTTTTATTTTAGCCCCTTCCAGGAGGGCAGTGGCAATAAGCTCAAGCTGCTTCTTAAGCTCAGAGGCCTTGTATTTGTGCTTGGCTGCACCCTGAATGGCCTTGGTGAAGAGGGTGGAGCAGGTTGTAGGCTTGGTAGCAAGGAACCTGTTGCAAAGTCACGCAGCTTAGAGATGGTTTTCTCCTGCCTGTGCTATAGAAGGGAGAAGGACTTGTTAAACTTTGGGTGAAGCCCAAAGTTTTACTTGAGATGCTTGTGATAAGCCTCTAGTGCCAAAATGGTCTTGAGCTCACCATTCACTGCCACCCAGTACACATTCCAACTGTCCTTGGCTCTGGCCTTGCCTTGCCTCTGCGTGAAGACCTTCCCAATCCACTGGAGCTCAAAGTACTTGAGGAAAGGGTTAAACTCTGGATGCTTTGCTATGTAAGGATCCTTTGAGAGAGCCTCAAACTCCTGTGCAGTGTGCTCTGGCTTTAAAAAAGCCAGGTACTTAATTGTGCTAGCACAAATTTGCAGGTGTCTAAAGTGTCCCTCTGACTCAACCTACAAAGCTTGGCATGGGCCTGCACACTACAAGCAACTGCTTGGCGGAAGTGGAAGTGGCACCTCTGCACCTCCCCACTAAACAGCTGCTCAAATGCATTGAACTGAGCAGGTTTTAAGTCCATTATGCACATATGAGGCCCAAGAGCTCTTAGCCATACCTTTTCCTCCAAGTCCAGGGTGGCCTGGTCCTTGTCAGCGGCAGCAGCAGGAGGGTTTGCGCAGTTGTGGGGGGGATCTTCTTGGCATCATTGTTGTTGGGAGAAAGAGGGCAAGTGCGCTGCAAAGGATTAAGAACATGTGGGTGTAAATGGCCTTGGTGGTCATAGGGAGGAGGAAGAAAGCAAATGGAATCACCCAGATGTCAATCTGGACATGGATCATCCAGAGCTGTTTGAACATCCCAGGACAAGTGGCAAAGGTACCATCAACTAGCCAGGTTGAAGCCCTTTTCAACTCCAGCAGGTTCTACTGAGCAGTGTAGCAGATTATAAAGTCTTTGCTGCCAGGCCCATTGTCACGGAGGAGGAAGTGCTCCCCACTTGGAAAATGCTTGAGCTTTTGAGTGAGCGTAAGCTCTGATACAATGTCTGAGGCCTTGGGGGGAGGGGGATTGGCAGCAATCTGCTTATTGCTGATGAATTTGACCAACTGCTCTTGAGTTGGTACCAACATGATCTTGTTGGGCTTTAAATGTTGCAGGGCCTTTATGGCCAGATCAGATGCCCAGAGGTGAGAGGACGTGGGGATTACTTTAACAAGGTATCTCTTCAGCATCTGAGTGATCAGTAGATTGGAGGCTCACAAGTGGACTCCCCCTTCTTGGCAGTTACCCGCAACTAGCCCTTAGTATTCTGCCAGGCCCCACAAGTCTTATATTCACAGACAAAGTGCTTACTTTTACTTTGTGCATTTGGTTGTTGCAATGAAATATGTAGTTTTCAGCAACATAACAAGGGCCTCCCTTTACAGAAATAATTGGGAAGTACCAGAAGAAGCACTTAGGAACTTGGAACTCTCTATCCACATTAAAAATGTTATGGATGACCAGTGAATCCTAGCCATGTGACCAGAAGCTTTTTAAACCTTTGAGTTCTCCTCTGGCTCATCTTGAAGGTCAGATGAGGGAGGGGGGAAGAGCCATCAGGAGAGGGAGTGGAAGAGTTCTTTAAGGCCTGCTGGATGACTCCTTTTTTCTTGCCAGAAGAAGAGGTGAGCTTCTTGGCAGCCTTTGACTTCTTAGTACAGCGCTCATTGGTGGGCTCAAAATTGCCCTCTGAATTGTAAAATGAGTGATCAGTGAAAGAGCCATCACTTTTATTTGAGGACTTGGGGGGAAGTTGAATATGAGAGGGAGGGAAGAGGAGTGTGAAGAGATGGGGTGAGGGGAGATGGATTAGGAGACTTTGCCTTTTCAGGCTTCTTGGCACGCTTGGGAGTGAAGGCAGTTTCTTTTGAGCCCTTCGAGGCTTGGAGCTTGGTAAACTTGTAGGATTTAGATGATCTTGTCTAAAGAAAAGGTTAGTTTTGCAAATTAAACAGTATGAAAGATATGAAACACAAAGAGGTAAAGCAAAGCAAAACTTAAATGAAAAGTATGCAAATAAAGTCTTATTTATCAAGAAAAAACATAACAAAGTAAATAGAAGCAAAATAGAAACTCAAAGTATAGATATAAAGGTTAAAAAATAGAAAATAAGTGAATCTATGATGAAGCATCAAAGATGTTAGGTTCAGCATAACATCTTAGTTCTAAATCAATGTAAAAGTATAATAAAAAATAAAATATATACATAAAAGTTAAATGAAGAATAGCAGGAAGAGCAGTAGATTATAATTGCAAAAAAATTATTATGTGGAATTTTTTATTGGGAGTTGAAACTTCAAAACATAGTAAGGTGTTGAGTTCAGCACTGTTGATCAGCTGGGAAAAGCTGAATTCTCACTGTTGAGTATGCCAGAATCAAGCATAAAATCAAATTTACTATGTTTTTTACATATAAAACTTGCTTAAATTTAAAACAGGTTCAAAAGTTAGCCCAAAAGCAAGGCAGTTTCAAATGCTCAAAAATAAAAATACAACATAAGTTAAAAAATTAAATGAGTAGGAAGGTGTTTATTAGTGTTTAAGTTATTCTGTGAGGAGCTGGGAGTGAATTATTTACCATATTTTTGATTAAAACGTTAAAAAGCTCTATGTACTAATCCCTAAGTTAAAGTGTCAAGTGGATGAGTGTTGAGTGGCGCTCATAGTGCATCACTTATTAATTTAGCCTTAATTCTGAGCCTTTGAATAGTTAAATCTGAAACTAATTGTGTGGCAAGTGGATAGAGTCAAACAAAGGGGGAGTTGAGTTTCTGTTTTTTATAAATTACATATGAAATCTCTTAATAAATCAGGCTTAAATTATGTGGCACCACTTAATCCACAAACCTGGAAATGACATAATGTAAAACAGTGGGGTATTTTATTAATGTCTATACCACTAAATCTAATATAGTGGTGCTTGGGAGCTTAATCAACTTTTATGGACACTAATAATGAAAATATAATAGTAACAAATAAAATTTATATAAGTACATATGTGTTTTTTAATAAAATTAGGATTTAACTTAAAAATTGTCAAACTGAACACTTTTTCTTTTAGGGTGTCAAACACAGGTTTTTCATTTTTATTAGTAAATTTACATATAAATCGCCCCTTAAATTAGTATTTTAGCTAATCAAATTATTAAACAGAGTCAAGTTCAAGTAATTTAAACTTGGTTTCTTGTTTTTAACCCCTATATTACTAGTAAAAAATAGCTTAAATCAGTTAATCCAAAAATACTATTAGATTCACATATGCGGCACTCAACTCCCTGGTACTCAGCACTTTGTCAAGTACCAGGGAGTCAATCACCAGGGAGTTGATCTTACCACAGTTGCCTCTGAAACACTTTTAGAAGAGTCCAACATGGACTGGGCCACCAGGCCAAACACTCTAAGACAAAAGGCTTTGAGCTTATTGTATTAGAGTAGCTCTGATTAAGTAAAACAATCACCTCTATGAACTAGTAGCCAACCACTGGCTAGCTATCCTTGGAAGTGGCCCAAGTAGACAGAAAAGATACCAATCTGTGGAAGAGGTCAATTTAGCCTTCTTTTAAAACCACCCCAAAAAGGCCAGGCCTCTGCCATGTGGCCCTAATGCTACTTCAGTCTCCTTTAGCATTGTGAGCTAACTCAGATAAAATGCAGGCAGGTGGGCCACCTTAAAGACAGTCCATTAGAAAAATGACTGATGATATGTATTGACTTGATGATTGATCTGAGTCCTATTTCCTTAATGTGATCCTCTCTTAATCTTTAAGTGGAGAGCAAAAGATGATACTGTCATCATAAAGTATAATTATCTATTTTAAAATATAGAGAAACACATATGAACCTATATCCAGAAGTAGGAAGAGCTGTCCCAAATTCTTTGGGCCCTGTCAGACTTGCTACTTCTGATGACAACAAAATATTACGGGCCAAAGGTTAAGCCAAAGTCACAGGTTCTCTGTACTTTCCTAATGTTAGAAGACTTAGGATATCATCTGGCAGATAACAAAATAACACAGTCTGTGATTTTCTGACAAAGGTTACTGATAAATTTCAAAGATTGATTTTAATAATATGCAATAATTAGTTGACAAGTTTAAACTCAGGGACCCATTTGGTACTTGACTGCATCAAACTTTAATGCCAGCTGCTTTACATTTGAAGGTTCAGTTAGTTTTGATCATATATCTGGTTACCTGGTAGCTTAACTTGATACAAATATTTTTGAGGTTGAATTTGCAACACTAAATTTATTTGTATTTTTATGATGGATATTGATACCAATACTATTTAAAAATACATTTTTGCATTAGCATAATCAGATATTATATCCTTGTCATAAATACAATCGAACGCCAAAAGGACATCAGAAATCATGAATGTTTGGCATGTCACCACTTAGAGTCAAAGTTTGTTTGTGTTTACATGCAATTAAATAACTATATAAATTTATGTTCTGAGAGGTTTTATTGATTCTTCATATTTTTAAAATGAAAATCAGATTTAATACCTATTATCTATACAGGTGCAATATTTAGTTGATATGTAATATATTAATCTGTTTATACTCACATTATATTAAGTTACTTATATATATTTCTTTTCTCTGAAGCTCTATTTAATAAAACTTATTAAAAATTAGTTCTCCTGAAAATGAATAGATTTCCTACATATTTGTGGGTCCAATATTATATGCTAGAGATAAATTAACTATATTCCTTCAGCTACACAATCCTTCTCTTTTCTCGCAGTAAAATATAATTTAGACTTAACCTTTTCAAGTTATATTCAGTTGTCACCTCTACTATATAAATAAAAACTAGGGATTCTAGTATCAGGAATATTAATTATGAATTAGGTGTTTGGTTATGATTTATCCAAAGCAATCACTATACCAGTTAAGATAAGATATCCGGAAGACCAATTGTACAACAATCCTACTCTATTACAGCTTTAATTTTTGAATGTGTGTTGATTTTTAAAAACGCAAAATTTAAAACAATTTATTCACTTTAAAAATTCTTTAAAAAGCTTAGAATTATTTTATTTGGTTTTGAGAAGTAATATATTGATATATTTCATTTTAATTGTTATTTTTTTGCTTCTTACTATGCTGCTTCCCATTTAAAAATTAATATCTTGGCTTCGATGACCACCCCTTCATAGAGAGCAGGTTTTTTTAAGCAGATTGATTTTAAAGAAGAAATTTAAACTACTAAAACATGATTCATAGTTAATCCTAATCATATCCAAATCATCTCTAATATGATTGAATGCTTAACGATCTTCAGAACATGAAGATCTTAATTACATCTACATCAATCAAATGGCTTTAAGCCACAATGTTGATGTCAGCTCAGAAACTATTCTTAGTATTCCAGCTATATGTATATAACCTGTGGATCCTTTTGAAAGAATACATCTGTTTGTAAAGCAATCTCTGTAGCTAAGTCTCCAAGCACAAACACAAGAAAAATATTAATAAAGATAGTTTCAATTGGAAATGAAGTTTATTTTCACTGTTTCTCTTGTCTTTAGATCCATCCGTGGGGCTCCTTCTATCAGATATGAAAAGGCCGACTATATGATCATGGATCCGTATCTCCCCGTGCAAAATGTCCTTACTGAAGTGATCTACTGTGAGAACAACCCTTCTATCAGTACCTGTGTTGACGCCATTGCACAACAAATCTGAGCCTTAGATATTTGGTTTGTGTTTAATTGAATGCCCTTTTTGATATTTGTCTACAATTTCAAAAATCCTCTCAGTAATAAACCTCCAACAATTGCTGTAATACAGTAGTTTTAGAAGCTATGGCAACAACCAAAAATACTTCAGATTTAAACAAAATGATTTCAGATTTGAACAAAATCCAAGTTGTGCAAGATTCAGGATTCAATTAATTTAAAAAAATTCAGTTAATAAATGAACTGTCAAACAAAAAACAAAATTTCACTAGCCCATTATATGAAATTATATCAAACATCAAGCGGTGTAGTTCAAACCACAAACAAAATGAACTGACACAACAAGTGAAATGGATGGATGCTGTTCTGGAGTATATTATAATCCAATCAGGATTCATATGAGGCACCAACAGAAGAACTAAAATGAAACAAAACTTGAGCAATCTAGAAGCAAGATTCCACAAGCCCAAAACAAAATGAACTCACACAATATGTAGTATGAGCAGCCTAAATAGAAAAATAAAAGTTTAACAGCCAATCAACAGCTATCCAATTTAGGAACAGAGGCATTTTATTCATTTTCATGGCTCCAGATTTGTATGGAATAGTTTTGAGAACCTTCCAAATATGGACTTGAGATTACAATAAAAATAAATCATTAAATTTTAAAAAATTTACTTCTAGTGATTTTATCCTAGGTTTTTACAATGGTTTTTAACAGCAACATATTCAACGGAGCCAGCAGCCAAGACAGCAGTAGCCAAGAAAGCTTCCTTAAAAGTGAGGCTCAGAGTGTGGAGGCACCTGTTTATACCCAAGCCTTTGATGCAGATAACAAGGAAGCTGACCTGTACCTGACCACTGACCCCTATGGCTTTGACTTGTTCAGTAGCCATATAGTGTCTAGCTCTGCCCCTGCTCCTGTACCCACCCCTGCACAAGCTGCCCACCAACCAACCAATCAGGATGGCAACCTTGATTTGGAACATCTTCCTGCCACCACCCAACCTGTCCCCCTACAGCCAATCAGGCTTCAGCTCCTGCGGCCCAGCACCCCAAACAACAAATCATCACTGCCCAAATTCTCCAGGAAATTGTGGCACTAAACCTACAGGGTCTGTCATGGGATCAGATTGCTGCCCAGTTGCAATTTACCCAAGCTACTGTCATGTGGGAATTCAACAATCTGATGAACAGGGGGAATCTGATTGGGATAGCCAAGAAGCCAAAGAAGGCCCTCAAGTCCCAAATCAACAAGGTATACCCAATTATGCTTGATCTCTTGCAGCAGGACCCCAAGCTTCCCCTAACCCAAGTCCGCAAACAGCTTGTTCACCATAACATATGGGTCACTGAGCGCATGGTGAAGCTCTGGATGAACGGAAAGGTGGCTTCCATACAGGTTCTTACCAATTTTGTCAGCAACCAATTGGATGGCGCTGAGGATACCCTGTATGATCTTGACATCAAATCAACCCTGGTCTGATGTTTGACAAGTCTATCAGATGACATCATGTTTATCACCTACTATGAGCTATCAATAGCTTTTGACAATTTTGGTGAGCAAGGAAAAGCTGCTGCCAAGAATAGAAGGAAGAAGGTCAAGAAGAGGACTTTCATTGGTGCGTTTCTGGCTGTTTCAGCCAAGGGTTTTGTCTAGTATTGGAAAAACCCAGATTTAACCAATGGCTACAAGTACAGAAACATCTTTGGTGGATTACACAACTCCTGAGATGGCTCAAATTCAAAGCATCAGGTTTTCTTGAGCCACCAGATGGAGGGTAGCTCCACCGTCCTTGAGGCCATTCAGGGACGTGGGCACCAGGCCTCAGTATACCCTGCTGGCCACGCAGACATTCATCTAGATGATGTTGTCTTCTTTAACATTGAATCCACACTACAGGAGCGCCGCCCTCAGGCTTTTAATGATCTTTATCTTGGGGTCCTTGACCATAATTCTCTCTTTGGTCAGCAAATGGTGGCTGACTTGTTTGCCCAAATTGTATTCCTTTGAACATGAGCAGCAAATCATGCAAAGAAAAGTACCTCCCACCCCAGGCCACTGCCACCTACCAGTCCCACCCACCCATTCCCAGACCCCCCAGGCAAGCACTGCCTCTACGTCTTCCTTTCTGCGCTATTCTGCCTACTAGGCATCACTCTTCCCCACCCCAATAAACCCCCTGTTGCCAAACATTTTCAATTTATATTATCTTTTTTTGAATTTTGATTATTCTTGTTCTCTTAGTTTATAGTTGGTTTTATTCTTTATGTTCAGCTTATTTCTATAAAATCATATATTTACTATGCCATGTATCTAGATCCAGAACACAGTTATTTTTAGTACCCAAACACAGCTCCTTGTGAAAATATTAACAACAATTTGGTGATCAGCTAAATTTGAATTAAAAAATTATAGGTTAACTGTTTTTAGATAAAGTTGTTACTGATCTAAATTCAAAACCTTAATGATAAACTTTAAGCTAATCAGGAGCCAAGTGATAAAGTGATTGTTGTGACATAAAGGGTCATTCAATAATTCTTTGATTCATGTGCACTAATTAATATGATTGGCTGGTTATTTTGCCATTGTGCACCATTGCTGCTGTGGCAAGTTGTTGGTGGACTAATGCTAACCCAGAAGCTGATTGGGCACTAGTCTACCAACAACTTGCCACAGCAACAATGGTGCACAATAGTAAAAGATCCAGCCAATCATATTAATTAGTGCACATGAATCAAAGAATTATTGAATGTCCCTTTATGTCACAACAATCACTTTATCACTTGGCTCCTGATTAGCTTAAATTTTATCATTAAGGTTTTGAATTTGGATCAGTAAAAACTTTATCTAAAAACAGTTAACCTATAAATTTCTAATTCAAATTTATCTGACCACCAAATTGTTGTTAATGTTTTCACAAGGAGCTTTGCAAAGCGCCAAAAATAATATGGCAATTGAGGAAACAGTGCCAATACAAAGCAAACAACACATATTGAGTTGAGCGTAAAACATATACACAATGGATAAAAAGATGGGATAATGTAGTAATGAGAAAACAAACAGGAATAAAAAAAGAGGCAATAGTATCAGAATAACACAGAGTTTATTGGGTTAAAGCTATTTAAACATATGGAAAGGTTAGCAAAAATCAAAATGAGAGATTTTGAAAAACTACTCAAAGACCTCAACTCAGTGATTATCAAAATCAAAGACATTGACCACAAGGTCAAGGCAAGAGTAAAGGCTGCTGTTCTTACAGGGGACAAAATTGAAAAGGTGTCTGCAAAGGCCCTTATGAGCAAAATAACATACACCCCTGAGAAGACAATTGAGCGCTTACTAAACATTCAGAAGACAGTAGTTGAGGGCCTTCAATTCAATTTGTTTGACCTCTTCTGCACTGTCTGTCTGGGTTGACAATCCTGAGATTATGCACATCTCAAGCCAGCCAAGCAAGTAAAAACCAAGGATAAAGGATTTCCTTCCAAACTGCTTGCGCCAAGAATGGTTAAGCCTGCTGAAGCTGCCAGCAAGGAGGAAACACAAGAAGGTAACATAAAAATAAAAGTAATAAAATTTTCAAAAAAAATTATCTTTTTTTAGAAAACATTAACAGTGAACTCCGCCGGGTCCTGGTCCCCTTTGTCCCCGCCACGTTCTACACCAACTACGCCAATCATATGGCTAGGCAGATATTTCTGTCCCCCCTGTCTTGCAGGAGCTCAAAGAAAGAATTCATGGGTCCTTCCCAATAACAAGGGACGCGTAAGCTGGGCTGACACATTCTGAGGGGGGCATCTGAGTGGGCAGTTACTGCCTACAAGGATGCCCAATCAGTCCTCCTGGACCTGGTTTTCCTCAGTTGAGTTTGCTGTATAAACTCCATTAGGCTTGTTTGGGACATCCTGTTGACGCTCCCATTCAAGAACATACCAGAGATGGGCCAGTACCATGCAGCTGCTTGCTTCTGTTTTCTGGTAGAGCAAACACTCTCTTACCTGCTAGAGAACTTTGGGCGCGGTAGGAAAACTGGCTGTTGCAGATACAACAGCTTTGAAGAAGACCAAAATCCTCCTTGCTGACTTCAGGCTGGCCTGAAGTACTGACAAGATGGGGGTTCCTCTAGCAATGGAGCTCATGTTTGCCATGACAAAACACAAGAAGAAGATTAGTACCGTGTATAATGAGCTCTGTGAGTTTACTGAAGCCTTTGCTGGGCAAAGGCTTCACCTCGTGGTTTACCTCAGGTTACTCTTTTACTTTGGGATGGCCACGTCTATAGAGGATCTGGACAGGGTCCTCCTTGGTATTGACAATGTCAGGGCCCTGAGTGCCCTGGACAGTCAGCTGACCTCTTTAGAGGTGATTAAACATGAAGCTTGGAAGCCCCCACAAAGCACTTTCCAGGGCAAAATCCCCCCTTTTCAACTAACAAATGGCCCAGGATTTGAGAGGCACACAATCCTCAAATCCCTGGCATTGAGCCTGTTAACAAATCTGGGCCACCTACCTATCTGAAATGGCACATTGGTAGGGCAACTGTTCAATTGCGCAATTGGGCAATCAATTCATTGCAGGAGCTAAAAATAACTGTAGCAACTTGCCATGCTGCAAAATTCAAAGGGTTCATGTTATAGCAGCCAATGAGAGCTCACCCTCTTGGCCAAACATGAAAATTCCAGGTAAAATTTCAAATCCAGCTCCAAATGATGCCATCAGTTCTCTGGTGGCACAAAAGGTCATAGAATCATCAGTAAGTATAAGTAGTGAGGGGGAGAAGCCCTCCTCACTGTTGACATCTTAATAAAGCAAGTTTATGCGTAGAAATTATTATCTTATTGCAGGAATTGCCTATTTTTGCTCAAATTTAATTATTCTCTTTACATCTATTTATGAATCCACTACTCAATACAAGCTTGCATACCCATATCTTCCTGGCCATACTCCTGTTGTCCTTACCAAACCTCCCCGCGCCCTTGACCTGGAGTACTTCCATCCCCATCACCTGGATCTACCACCAGTAATGAAGGATATACCAACTGCTCCTCCTCTCCCTGACGCGCCTCCTGCCCAAGACTTCAGCAAACTGGGGTTTATCTACATAACAGTATTGGGGCTGGCCAACCAATTTATGCCCCATACTGGGAGTTGGCGTCCCCTAGCCACTGCTCTGAACTACCTGGTCCGCATAGCGCCTATTGTGTACATGGCCTTTCAGGCCCGGCCTGCCTCCCCTGTGGGAGTCCAGCCGGACTCTAGTATGAGCCATGACAGACAAGGCCTGGCTCACTTTGGATGGGAAGAAGGTCCCTCCCGGACATGACTCAGTGGACTACATCATCTAGGACGCCCTGGTCCTGGCTGGAATTTACAGGTTTGCAGCCCCGCCAGAGAAGCTGCTGCTTCACTCCCACCTGGCTGTACTCCCTTTCTTCAGCAGGCATAAGTATTTTAACCAGGGTGTATCCACCGTCCACAGTGTGGCAGTGGAGGTTGTGCACCACCTCCATTGTGGGGTGGGTACATCCCGCTGAACCCATTATAGGTGTGCTTAATTTTTTCTATATATCAATAAACATCTTATATACTTCAGATTATTTTTATTTTAAATAATTTTTGAACATCTTATTTTAGCAAGCAAGATTTTCAAATATATCCCAGAGAAGATCTTAATAAAAGCATAATAATATATGTCAATAAAATCTACTTATAATTTGTACACTTTACATTTAACTTTTTTAATTTGATTTTTATATTTATTTGACAAAAGTGATATAAATATATTTGCGTAATCCAGTATCAAGCGTTTGGGATACCCTTAGATGCCATAATAAAAAATGATTATAAATAAATAAATTACTAACCTTCATTGATGGTCCCACTGAATGTGATTGCGGGCTTGGAAACATCTAAATATAAAATGATAATTAATAAATCTTGAATAGTAAATTAGAGAATATAAAAAAGTTGGACAAGCTAAGCCTTTAATTGATTGGCTGTTTGGCAAGGCACACAGGGATAAAAAAATCAGTGTGGCCATAGAATTTGGCCACATTCTCAGCTGGGAGGGTGTGGATCCCAGTTTGCAGTAAATTGAACAGGTCCTCACTCCCAGTTGGGGCTTCCTTGCTTGACAACTTGCTTGAGCCACACAAAGACTTCATCAATGGGATTTAGGAAGGACAAATGGGCAGGGAGGAAGAGAAGGCACAAATTTGCTGTGGCCAATTGCTGGGGACCTACTGCAATGCTGGTGTCAATCATTGGGAATTCCTCAAGAATATCAGCCACCTTATGAAGACCAATATTGTCCAGCACAATGACGTTGGTGAAGCCTGAGCTTGTGCGCCTCAGGTGCTCCTGGACCAATCAGAGAAATGATAGGAAGTTCCAGCTATTGTGTGATCCCAAAATCATTTGGTACAGCTCAACCTCCTTTGGACCAAGGAGAGCCACCATCAAATAAGCTGTGGCAAAGACTGCAGAACGCCAAGCCATCCTGTCATTGGAGCCTCTTGGGACATAATCATACCCATTGCACATTGGCAAGGCAAATGCTGATTTGTCAATATAGTAGAATGTGACCGTCCCCTTGGCTTTGAGGGCAGTGTACACCTCTGCGTAGTTTTTCCGGGTCTTAATGTTGGTTGGGCTGTTTCTATTATAGGGAGATACCCCTATCTTTTTCCAGGAAAAGCACATTCCCTTGAGTAGATGGTAGTAAAAGGAAGTTGAGGCCTCAACCCCAAAAGTAGATTTGACCATGGCCTGTATATTTGCCAGTTCAAGATGGCAACCTTGGGTTATCCACTGGCAGATTGCCCATTTGTGCTCCTTGGTGAGCATGGTTGACACGTGCAAGGATTTCTCTACGGCAAGGACTTGCCCAGTATTGATGAACTTGTGGAAGGTCTTGCTGGCATACTTGAGATCCACTCCAACAATTGCCACGGCCGCCCTGTAGTCACCAGATTCACACATTAGCTTAAGCAGGATGATGTGTTTAATATCTGGGATGCGCTTTTGAGTGGGCTTAGTGGGAGTAGTTAAATTGGGATCCTGCTTAGAGACTGGCTTGCAAGACATGGGTACCTTGTTGTAGAAGGCTTCAACTTTCTTTAGCACCAACTATCCCCTATCAGTTCTGAAGAACTCAGGCTCCTTGTCCTCTTCCTGATTGCCATCACTGACGTAGGGCTTTTAGCTAGTATCAAGTACAGGCTTCACCTTCTCCAGCATGGCTGACGGGACTGACTCTTACCAGTACACAACATCAAACACATATGAAGTAAGTTATACCTCCTTGTTTCTACCTTTCTTGGTGAAGGTAAACTTGGTGGGCTTCTGGGTCAGCTTGGGGACCTGAGGGTTTATGCTCTTCACCCTATCAGCTTGTTCTCCTCAAACCAGCTGTGTCAGTGCAGCTTCACTATCAAACTCTCCTCTCTTATCTCCTTCATGAGTAGGCATTTGTGTTGCACTAACTCTGTTTGTTGACCCGCAGGGGCAACCACAACTGCAGCGCACAACAGGGGCATTGGTACTCTGTGGTTGTGTTCCTTCCATTTTATAATTTAATAAAATACTAAATAAATTCCAATTAAGTTACTCCCTAATTTTATTTTTTGCTTTTATCTGAATATGGATATTTAATTAATATTTTTTCCCACCCAATATCCCAATTATAGATTTTTTATTTCTTAGTTAGTTGTTTTTGGTTTTACAATACCCATTTTAGAATACCCAAATAATTTCCACTCATTTTCCCAGATTTTACGCCAAATTAAGCACCCAACACAATATTTTTATAATTTATGTCTCAGATTGTGTACCCTATTGTAGATACCCTGGTATCATTCTCAATTATAATCCATTGCACATAAAATTTGAGTGATTTCATTTAAATAGATAGTTGCTATTGTGTTTTGGTTTTGGTTTGAGTTTTGAAACACCACACTTGGGTGTTTTTTGTCACCAATTCACATCTTGAACATATGTACACCAAAAGTCAACTCACACCTTTTTGTTTGTGAATCCATGTATTTTGGATTATATTTAGAATGGTTTTGCTTTGTTTGTGAGCACTTCTTTTCTGTGTTGAATCATTTTGCCCATTAATGCCAAAAATCCCTGTTGTGAATACCGCTATTCACAATGTGTTAATTTTGCCTTTGATAGGCCATTTCAAAGACAAATCTCTTGCTTTTGCTTTTGCCTCTCAAAATGAGTTGATGACTGAATCAGGAAATACAATTGATTGGTTTCTTGACTCTGCGCAACTCACTTGCCCCACTCATGCTGGTGGTGAGTGATCCAACCGTCCTGGTAGTGTTTTGTGATATTCCCAACCACTATATATTCCATTTCATATTCACCAATAAAAATTAAGTTCTATTCACATTTTTGTCTTTGTGTCTTCAAGTACTTTGGCGCCTCTCTAGCCACGTCTAGCAGATATTATTCAATCAGGGCTTCAAGGTAATTGCATAGCCTTCCCTGTCATCTAACCAAGACTTAGTACAAATCTAATCCTAAGGTTAGGATTTCCCATTGTGTGTCTGAGCCGTGCCTCAGAACACAACAAAAATGGGGCTCACTACAGGGGCTGTAAGCCCCTCAGTTACCCCTTTTGCATCCACGTTTTCAGGTCCTTTGCCTCTGCCTATACAAGAGCAGCCTTTACCTGAAATTAATAGCCCTCCTATTGAGGAAGATATTACCAACCTGCCTATTATTCCTACTGTACTGAACCTTGGGAATGGTCCCTGCGTAGTTGCTTACCCCATGAGTACCCCTGACTTAGAACAAGTCATGGCAGCAGCCCTTGGGATAGCCCGTGAAGGAGCCATCCCTTGCCTTCAGCTGCAGTTCAGTCAAGTGGAATACTATGAATTGATTGTGGCTCCTCAAATTCCACAGAATCTCCTCTCAACAGCTGGCTCCGCTTAGCCCTTACTATTGTCCTTTGTGCAGCCTGCTTTAGCCCACCATCAAATGATGTTGGGGCTCCACGTCCAAGAAGTCTTGTCTCTATAAGCAGTGGTTAAACATCACTGGGACCAGTTTGCTGCTTACCAACAGTGGATCCATTCCCTGTTTTCCTTGGTATCTATCAATCAGCGCAACTCTGTTACCTCCCAGACCCACTTGGTTAACTCTATTAAACAAATGCGCCAGTCCATCCCCAAGTACCTAAGAGAGCGTCTACACAAGTTTCATCAGCTAGAACAACCCTGACAAACTCAAGTAGATTCCACCTTAAACGCTTATCTCTCTGACTTCAAACAACTTGTGCAGCAGCTTAATGCATTCAGCATGTATTCATTTAGCAACTACAGCAGGTAGCAGACTTTGCTGCTAACAGCCTTAATGAACTTAGTACAGTGTTTTGTCAAGAAAGAGCTGCCCCTGCTTATGCTATAGCCAAACTCCAGAGTCAAGTGAATGAATTATCTACACTCAAGCCAGATGTTCTGCCCTCTCCCCCTTCTGATGACTTGATGGACCAAGAGAAGAGAATATGGGACGCTATTTGAGAGCTACGTACAACTACTTGCAGTCAAGGACGTCCTACTGAGGCGCCTGAACCTGACCCCCAGGTGCTTGAGTTGACAGCTCAAGTTGCTGAGCTACAGCAAGAACTTGCTGCCCTACACAAGATGATGGCAACTGCTGCTACTCCAGTTGGGGCTGTTGACAAAGATGTTTGCTGCCCTGGCTTACCAAGAGTCCCTCAAATCCAATGCGCTAGGGAACTAATTGTATAGCTAACAAGATGGATCATTTGAAGCGGGACCATATTGAGCTGGATAGAGATTTACAAGAGATGAGTGAATTGATCAACTCTGTGAATAACAGGTTTGCCCCTTGCCTCTCAGTGGGGCCATCTTTTACCTCTTGACTGTCTGAGCTCTTCACAGTAGTGACCACCCAAGGTCAACACCTAGATGTTACTTAGTGACAGATCACTCAAGCTGTCAATATGAGTGCCTGTGCTGTTGAGACCCTGACTACCCTTGAAGAGAGTGTTTGTTGGATGTGGGCTAGATAGCCCCCTCTGAATCCAAAGCAGAGTTTTCCCTGCGTATAAACATACTTATAGCAATAATGGTGGTACAATTCCCAAAGCACACTTTAAGCCTACCTTTAAACAAGTCTTTGACCCCAGAACCTCAACCATTGCAGATTTCATAACTATCTATGAAACTGCCATGAGACAAGTGTCAGACAAGGTGTAACAGATTGAATGGATTAGACATTAAAGTTGTCTATCTAGGAATTGAGTGACAGAACAGTCACACAATTGCACTATTGCATCCTGATTTTACTAGGGATAAAGACGTTTAAAACACCTCTAAAACAGGTGTTCAATTTGCCTTTCAAATGCGCACAAGGCACAGGCTTTACTTACACAATTATAAATAGAATAACAAATTTATTTATATCTACCTCCTTAAGGAAAGCTGTGTGGAAGCGGTTGTTCTCTTGCAGTGGACTTTTAGCTGTGCCAATCCACTCTCCTCCATTAGGGAAGTCCTTCTGTCTGTGCCTCCCTGCCCCTGGTGGCAATTCCCCTGCCTCACACTATATAAGTGTGATACTATCTAAATAAGCACCAGTTTTTTCTTATTATCTTCTTATATTCTTCTGTCCTTACCCAGGCTGTCACTATACTACAACAGGTATAGTATTAAGATAAGGAAGTAGTAGACTAACTATTTTTAGAAATCAGCACCCAGGCTGCATATTTTACGGCACAAGGTTAAGAAGGAACATATTCTGACCTGTCTACACCCGACTTGCCAGGAGGTGGTGGTGCCTGAACTACCCACCATTGAGACATGGGAAGATATGAAGCAGCTTCTGATTGACAAGTTTGGTGGTGACCTTAGCCTGGAAGTAAAGAAGGACGCCTTCATGCACATTGCTTTCAAGCCTAAAGAGACGCTAGCCAAGTTTGCAGATAGATTCTACATGGAAGGCCAGCAACTGATAATGAGCAGACAATTGACAGCCCATGAAGCTTACATGGCTTGAGATAAAGCCCTCAAGGTTAACCAGCTTCTGTGTCTTTACTTCAAAGCCCATAAAGCTATGCTTTCCTCTATGAAGAGCATAAAGACACTGTTGCAAGACATGCACCTTACCCATTCTGGAGCAGTCTTTAGAGAAAGTTGAGCTGCTTCTAACTCTGGTTTGTCTTCCCGTGGGCCTTGCATTCTTACCATGAACTTGCAAAATCTCCCTTGACGCCAAGGTTGCCACAACTGTGGTCAGATAGGTCACCATTCTTGAGTCTGCATCAACCCACAGGTTGAAGGAGCTGATCCAAAAGAGCAGACGGGAAAAGAGCAGTCAACCTAGAGGCAGAGACGCTCTTGGTTGATAACTCTTCCCAGTCTCTTTCAATCCATCCCTCTATATCTGACTCCAAGCCTACTGATAATGAGGCTCCTCCTATTATTCCACGGCATCTCTGACCTGGATGACTCTGATACAGACAACGCCAATGCATATGGGTACTCTGTTCTGGCTGTTCCCAAAACCATTACAGTCCCCTAAAAATTGCAATCAGGAAAGACTACAAGTACCTCTAAGCCTTTGTCTGAAGCCAAGGAAGTTGTCCCTTGCCCTTACCTCACCCAAACTAAGAGGTCCCCTGTGCTAGTGGAGTTGTCAGAAGAAGCTGCCAAGGTTGTGGATGCTGTCTTCAAGAATATATCTGTTTTGCTCCCTCTCCAAACTGTTTATAAGGAGTTCCCAGGGTTAAGATGCATGATTGAGAAGTGGGATAAGGAACTAGCAGAGGCTCAAGATATCTTGGCTGTCCTTCTACCCTTTGGTTGCACTATCACTTGAGTAGAGATATCCATTCAAAAAGTGAAGATCAAGGCTGTCTTAGACACTGGCTTGCCAGTCAAAATTGTCTCTTCCAAGCTTGTGAAGAAACTCAAACTTGCCCCTGACCTTAATTATCACCAGTTGTATGGCACAGCTGGACTGTCTATGACCCGCGTCATAGGGGTGTACTCCGCTCTACCCATGCAGTTTGGCAAGCTTCTCCTAGCAGCACGAGCAGTTGTCTTGGAAAAAGAGAGTTATGATCTCTTAGTTGGTACTTAATTCCTTAGGGAATATAATGAGATAATCAACTTAAAAGATGGTTACCTCTCTATTCTGGGATACAAAGTCCCTCTGATCTTTGAAGAGCCAGTTAAAGTTCCCAGGAAGCGCCTGAAGATGTGTGTCTTGGAATATCCCACTGGGGTTTTCAACCTCAAATATCACACCCACTCTTCAAACATGAAATGTCCACCCATGGCTTGTCCTGCATCTGAGGGGATCCCTCTCCTAGCCACGTCTGCTGTCACCATCCCACCTGGCTCCCAGGCCATCCTGAACTCCCAGATATCATATGAACTACCTGAACAAACCTTCTTGGAGTTGTACTCTCCCCCCCTCATTAGGACGCAACAAACCTTATCTCTGTCCTGGAATCCTAGATGTCTCCCATAAGGACCCTGTTCAATTGTTGGTAGTCATCCTGACTGCACTCCCCATGACTGTGTCTAGGGGGCAGGTTGTTGGATATTGCAAGTTGTTGGGCGCTCCTGAGTTCCTGTCTCTTCATCCCTTTGGCATGTTCCAAGATTTTAACCTACCTGAGGATGAACCCCGAGTCCTATCCTTGTTCACTACGCAAGAATTTCCACAGCTGTCCCCAGTTCAACGGAAAGAGGTGCTAGACTTGCTAGACCAATTTTCTGACATTTTTGCTAAAGACAGTACTGACTATGGGTTAGCCAAAGGTGTTATCCATCAGATTGACACTGGCAACGCCCCCCCTTCCGCGCTAAACCATATTGCCGCAGCCGCGTGGAGGACGCCCAGGTATCTAAAGAGCTCAAACAACTGTTGGATGCTGGGCTTCTGGCACCTTCCCAAAGTCCTTGGGCATCCCTGCTACTCATCTTAAAGAAGAAAGATGGAGGCCATTGCATTATGATGGACTACCGCCAATTGAACTCTTTGATCAAGAAGGACTTGTACCCCTTGCTGTGTATTGATGATGCTCTCCAACGTCTTGGAGGCTCTAAGTTTTTCTCTGCAATGCCCTGGCCACCTTCCAAAGGGCCATGGACTCCATCCTCTGCAACTTGAAGCTGTCATGTGTCCTAGTATATTTGGATGATATAACTGTCTTCAGCGCTACCTTCATCAATCACCTGGCTCATCTCAAAGAGGTGTTCATAAAGATTTGAGAAGTGGCCTCAAGCTAAAACCTTCCAAGTGTGCTTTCTTCAAAGAGCGTCTTAAATATTTGGGCCATGAAGTAACCCAGACAGGGATTTGCCCAATGACTAAGAAGGTTGAGGCCATTGACAAAATGCTTCTGCCCACCAACCTGCAAGAGGTACAAGTCTTTCTTGGGATGATGGGCTACTATAGACAGTTTATCCCTGACTTTGCTGATACTAGTGAGCCCCTAGTCCAACTGTTACTTAATGTCCCTTTTGAATGGACTGCCAGTCAGCAGCAAGCCTTTGAAACCCTTAAGCAAAAACTCAAAGAGGCACTAATCCTTGTGTATCCTGACTATGATAAGGAGCTTATCCTATAAACTGACACTAGTGATCTTGCTATTGGGGCTATTCTGGCCCAACTAGATGACAAGGGTGTAGACCATCCTGTGGCTTATACTTCCTGCGTGCTAAACTAACATGAGAAGAATTATAGTTTCACAGACAAGGAGTGTCTTGCCGTGTTGCATGCAGTCAAGCAGTTCCGCCACTATGTGTATGGTACCCATTTCACAGTTGTCACTGACCATGCCTCCCTTAAATGGTTACAACAACTTAAGGAGCCAGAAGGGCGCCTAGCTAAATGGGCCCTACTTCTGCAAGAGTACAACTTTACTGTGCTCCATTGCCCTGGGATTCAACATCAGAACGCTGATGGGCTATCCAGAATGCCCATTCTTGCTTTACATCCTGCAGAGGCTGACCAGTTGTACAAACTAATTGGATACACTTCTTCTTGGGAAAATGAGACAGAAGAGGTCCAACTGGCTTTGCCCAAACTATCCAAAGGTACCCTAATACGTGACAACCAGCTCTTCAAGAAGGTACAAGATCAGTATCTGCCTTATGTACAACCCAGTCTTTGCCTCTTGTTGGTGTCGCAAGCTCATAAAGAAACTGGGCATGGAGGCATTGCCAAGAATTTTTGATTGGCTTCAGAAGAATTACTTCTGGGAAAACCTTTGCCTGCTGATCCCAGACGTCATAGCTAGTTGCCACAACTGCCAGCTGCAGAGGCCTCAAGCTGCTGCCCACAAATTAAAATTAGTTCCCCCTCAACATGCTTTTCATACTGTCAGCATTTACACAGTAGGGCCTCTCCCCTGCTCACGTTCTGGGTATTGCTTTATTCTGATTGCTGTTGATTACTTCAGCAAGTGGGTAGAGGCTTGCCCTACAAAGAAGATCACAGCTAAGACAACTGCTGCCTTCCTGCTACAAGATGTTTTCTACCGCCATGGATGTCCTCAAGTGTTACTGTCAGGCAATAGAACTAACTTCAATGCCAAGCTGGTAACCTCTGTTGTTGAAGCTTTGGGGTCTCACCAGTCTTTCTCTGCCCCTAAAACCCTTCTACCAATGGGGCAGTCAAACATGCTAATTCAACACTGGTTTCTATCATGAGAAAGCTCACCTACTCTGACGCTACCAATTGGGACCTGTAATTACCTGCTGCTCTCTTTGTGTATTGCCTTAGCAAACATTGTGTCACTGGGTACTCCCCTTTTGCTATGCTGTATGGGCAAGAGGCTACTACCCCATTGCTCTTGGGGCCCCCCTGCTTTCCTCTGATAAGGCCATGAATTCTGACAACCACATCAAGGATCTAGTCAACCGCATAATTGATATACAGGCCACTGCCTAAACTTCTGCATACAAGACTAAGATGCTTGAATCTTCTTCCAATAATGCTGGACGCTCTCGCTTGCCTGAATTTGATGTTGGCAACCATGTTCTTTACTATCAAAATAGAGTAGGTGGGCATGCACATAAGTTGGACACTCTGTGGATTGGCCCTTTGGAAGTGACCTTCAAACAAGGGTCCAAATACACTATAAAGCCTCTCCAGTGGTTGTCCCTTTGCTTGAGTGCATGCCAAATTCCTCTGCAAGTACCACCCCCTAAGGACAATCTAGGGGAGGGCAATTTTGTGAATACCACTATTCACAATGTGTCAATTTTGCCTTTGGTGGGCCATTTTAAAGACAAATCTCTCACTTTTGCTTTTGCCTCTTGAAATGAGTTGATGATTGAATCAGGAAACACAATTGTTTGGTTTCTTAACTCTGCGCAACTCACTTGCCCCACTCATGCTGGTAGCAAGTGATCCTACTGTCCTGGTAGTGTTTTGTGATATTCCTAACTACTATATATTCCATTTCACATTCATCAATAAAAATTAAAATCTATTCATATTTTTGTCTTTGTGTCTTCAGTACTTCTGCGCCTCTCTCTAGCCACAACTAGTAGAGATTATTCTTCCAGGGCCAAAAGGTAATTGCATAGCTACCCTGTCATCTAACTGAGACTTAGTACAAATCCAACCCTAAGGTTAGGTTTTCTGTTGTGTGTCTGTGCCGCGCCTCAGAATGCAGCAATTCTGTTAACAGAGTGTATATTTTAACCTGATAGTTGGATTTTGCTTAAATCTGAAATCATTTTGTTTAAATCTTAGGTATTTTTGGTTATTGCCATAGCTTTTAAAACTACTGTAGCTTATTAAATATAATATTTGGCATTATTTCCTTTTTGTCAAGTTGCACTTTGTTACTTGACACAACAAAGAACTTGAGTAAAAGTTTTAAATATATAAGAATTGAGGTTCTGTCTTTAAACCTGTTTGATCTGTATCTAAATAAAAAGATCTTCCTAGAAAATATAAGATGAACAACAAAGATTCAATGTCAAAATTAATGAAATAAAACAAGCTTAATTTTTATTGGAAAAGAAAAGGAATTTAAACCAAGAGCAATCCTAGTAGCCTTAGTAAATAACTCCAGGCAGAAGAAGGCTGGTAGGTATCTGGAAGTTTCATGCATTGCTTTCAAACCAGATTTAGTCATGAGAACACCACAAGTCAAAAGAGAAATGATTTACCCTTGCATCCACCAATTTTTGGGGTAGGAAGATATTCCGTCAATTATTTTTCCGTTGACTAATTTTCAGTCAAATTTGATCCATCTTAATTTTCTTCACATGCAATTTTTTTAAATTTTGTAACAATAAAAAGTTAAATAAATAAAATATAATCTATAAAAATTATTTTTTAACCTTTTTAATATTTTTATTTTATTATCTAGAAGTGAAATTTTAATTAATTAGTTTTTAAAAAAGTAAATATTTAAAATTAAAACTCTTTAACACAAAAAATAAAAATAAAAATAATTATGTGTAAAGCATAGATTTTATTAGTAAATAAAGTTTATTTAAATTTTTGATTTATTGTAAAGCTAAAAAAAGTACTTATGAAGAAAATTATAGTTGGATCACATTTGACTGAAACCCAGTTGACAATAAAATAATTGACAGAATATCTTCCTGCCCCTAATTTTTAGAGTATCAGTCACTAGGCCAATTGAATCCCTTAGTGAATCCAAATTCACAACACCTTTCAATTTCACATGAATATTTTTATGTTTTGCTGATAAAAAGTGCCCATATGAGATCAAGAGATTTTAAAGTTACAGTATAGCTATAACTTACACCAAATTATTTTATTTAGAAAAACATGGGCTTCAATTTACCTAAATATTGCAATCAAATATTTTTTATTTAAAAACTAATCAATAACCTCTCAGAGAATAATTTTATTAGAAGCCTGGGTTATTCATCAATCAAAGAAACTACTGATAATGGCATGATTTGAAGTATAAATAATCACTTGTATACTATACCAAGGTCATCAAATCTAAAATAACTTTTCAATAATGACTCATCAATCATTTTCCATGATTCAACAATTGATCCACCACCAGTACTGATTCTATTGATAATATTAGAACTATAAATATGATCTTATTTAAATACTTAAGATACTGAGAAGAACCCAATAATAGATCACTCCATTCTCATATGAATTAGTTCACATTAGAAAACTGTAATTGGTTGCTTGCAACTAGAATAGTGCAGGGACTCATCCAATTCAAGTTATAGAATATACACCTGGACAAGCCATCATAAGGATTTTGCAGGGAAGAAAAAGTATAAAGTCTTTTTAAGCTATAAAATGACAAAAATTGTCTAAACCTTGTCCCTTTTCCTAAATAAATCCTAAAAATCACCTTCTCCTAAAAAATATATAAGTAATTAATAAGGTTACTGTGAAGATCCACATTGAAAGCTATTTTGAAGGTGAGGGCTGGGTTTGGCTAAAATAATTTTTTGCCTGAGAAAGGTAAAGGTTTTCACTTATATAAATCTAATTAGCCTTGATGGAAGTGGCTTACTGTACCTTGAAGTTATTAAGGTGGCTTGTTTTTAGTGCTTTGTAAGGATAGAAGTGTTGCCCTGGGATAATTATACCAAGAGGTACGGTATTATTAGACCTTCTGGGATGATATAAAGCTGGGATTTTTCACTGGGATAAATTTTCTTAGGTAGCATTAAAATACTGATATAAATTAGGATGATAATAAAATTGGATTTCTTTGCCTGGGAAGAGAGTAAATTTTCTCTTTCTATGACTTTGGGGTAGCCTTAAAGAGATCTTAAGGTTTCTGGACAAGCATAGATAGCCCAGACCATCATTATGGTGGCTGCCCAGAGATACAGCTGCTGACATTAATGACTTGGAGGTATCTGGAAAGTGAAGTTGGTTACTTTATGGCTGAAACATCAAAATAACCACTTAAGTGAGTAAAAACAGTAGTGGTGCATTAGGAATAAATGCTTCTAGTGATCTAATTGGAGGCTATATATGGAGGTTAGCCTAGATGAAATCTACTGAGGGTGACTTAGCACACATAGTCTAGGTGTATTTCACAGATGGGGACCCACAAAGCATAGCCTAGGTGAAAGTCACTATGGGGGCCCAATGGTATGCTTAATATCTATACAGTAGTTTTCAAACCTGTTGAGATAAACATATATTAGTGAGTTTAGAACACATTGGTTCAGTCACAAAACAAATATCAACTTGATGTATCTAAATAGAAGATGATTTCACAGAAAATTAGCGCAATTTGGCAAAAATGTCAAGTCATACAACAACCTATTCAAACTGGGGGAAAATGCTTAACAATTAAACAACAAGTGTACCAAACACTAGAACACATGAGTTTCAGTCACAAAACATGTCCACTATGTTTACTATGTTTTTTGTGAACACACAAAACTCAGTCACAAAAGTTACAAACTTGATCCAACAACAGGCCTTAATAGCAACTAAAACAGACAACATAAATATCAAATATCAAAAAGTATGAATAAATCTATAATAATGTTACCAACTTGTCCTAATTAAGAATGCAATCTAGAATACAAAAAGGAAATAAATACTCTGAGTGTCTGTTTTAGGATTAGAATCAATAAAAAAATCAAATTTATCCTAACTCAAAATTAACAGTGCACATTTACAACCAAAAATAATTAATATAGAAATCTAAAACCTAGTTTGAAATAAACAGTAGTGACTACAAGATTTCATGCTACTATATATAAAGATAAGAATTAAAATATATAAATTATATAGATAAACTATTTTTATTTTATTTTTATAAAAAAAATGGACACATCCCAACAACAGAGCCAATCAGAATGGGTGTACATGTGGTGTCTTTGTGCCTGGCTCAGACCAGACATGCCTCAGTTATTGCACCCAGTTTAACTTAATGAAATAAGTCTGTTGGAAATAAGACATGTCTTTGTTTACAAATTGGCACGCCAACTTGTGGTCAATCTAGCACCAGAGAACCCAGTGGTCTGGTGATAGATTGACCACAAGTTGGCATGCCAATTTGCAAACAAAGACATCTCCTATTTTCAACAGGCTTATTTCATTAAGTGTTACTTTCATTTGATAAACTCTTTTATAATAAAAATCAATAAAAGTTCTATTAAAACAGAAAAGTAAAAAGTATTTATTTTTGACTGAACCGATTAGAGTTCAGTACTTGATTGGGGAAGACAATAGTCCAATAGAAAGGACAAGAATGAATAGAATAAAATGTTGTTTATCATAGAATATTGTGATTAATATACTATATTGAGAAAGCCACAGGGCCACAGAGAGTGGCATAACAGCATGTTCCAAGTAGGGTTTGAAGCCAAGGAATAATTTGTGTGGGGATCAGCAGGTCAAATTGGTAGCGCTTCAAATTAGGAGAAAGTACCTGCAGCTTGATGCTGCCATTGGATTGGTTCATGTTGTTAGATACATCAAGGGGCAACTCATTGAGCACCCCCTGTGTATGGTAAGATATGTTGGCAGGCAAGTCTGGAAACTTGGTTGCAACATTTCTAGAAAATTAATTTTATTAAAATTATTGATTCTTTTTGAGACATTCTCTCAGATATGAATGTCCAAATTTAGAAGTATGTGCATTGAAAATAATGATGTAGTTCCCTGAATAGATTTTGATGGATTCACTCCTGAAATCCACTATTTCTATTTTGAGTCCCAACAATAATCAATATATTCAAAAAATGAGTTGTTTTGTGTTTGAGCTCATTACTTTTGTGACTGAACCTCATGTTTTCTCAGTTTGTATCATATTTGCCACACACTCATTATCAAATTTGATATAGAATGCTTCAGAAAGTGACTGGATTGTGTGCATTTTAAATTTGAGCTCCATGTTTTTGGTATCTAAGTTTTGGAATTTGACTTTATTTTTGTTTTTGTGATTGACTGTTTTTGTTTTCTAACTATAGATAAATGGAATCTTTATTAAGTAATTTAACTTTCAACTGGTTCTTTTTAAATCTTTTTGTGGCTGAACCTATGAGTTCTAAACTGACTAATATATGTTTATCTCAACAGGTTTGAGAACTACTGTACTAGATACTAGGCTAATAGATTAAGTTTGAAAGGGTTTGGGGAAATGCTTTAATTTTTCTCCAAAGTGCATTAATAACGAGGAAAGATATACAGAACAATTAGGGGAATCTTGAAATAGGTGGTTCAACAGTTCTCCAAAGTAGATTTTTTGCAAAGAAAGAAACAGAACAGGATGAAAAAAATGTTCAGCCAAGAAAAGTCAGCATTTTTCCAAGGATAGGTTGCTGAAAGGGCAGAAGACCAGGAATTTTGTCAGAATATTTTGCTACGTTTTTGCTTCAGAGGAAAAATCAAAGGGAAACTTTGAAGAAAATGTGGTAAAAAAAGTCCAATAATAATTTCCTATGAAAACTAATCAAGCTCAAACACAGCAAAACATTGAAGAAAATGAGGAAATTATTTGAGGACCAAGACAAAAATTGTCAATTTTTTTGTGAATTGCTTGTCTCTTATTTGGGGATTAGAAAAACTGTGAAGCAAAGCAGAGAGCTTCAGATGTATGAAGATGGAAAAAATATGGTAATGATTGAGTTTCACAATCATTTTATGATAGTTTTTTATTGGTAGAATACCATAAAAACAAATGAATTTTATTATAAAGAGCAGAAAAATGCAATATAATTGGTTACATTAAGTTTGGAAGCTTGTTTTATTCTAGGAAATGAGAGTGCAAACAGTTTAAGCTTGTGAAAGAGCCAGTCTAAAGGGATTTAGCCTAAGATAAGAGGAAGCAATTTAACAGAAGTTGACTGAACAGGAGAAAAAGAACAGGATACAATTGTAAGATATTAAGGTTGAATAGATCCTTGGTTTTAAACATGAATAAATTCATCCCCATAACAGAGGATTAAGAGCTGGCAACCTCTCAAGGCATCCCTAAAGGATTAGCTAGCCCTAGAGTCTGCAAAAATTGCATTTGAGAAGGTTTCTAAGAGAATATTCCTTCTTTAAATAAGCACTTTTATGACCCTCGTATATTTATAAGTAATAGAATCATGGATTCTTTCCCTCAAATCTTCTAACCAAATCCTGGTCAAGAGGAACATTATATGCAGCAGCGCAGAAGGTTCTTTAGAAGTCAAACCCCCAGTGAGAAATGTATAATACTGACAAGGATAAGTAACACATACAACAAGAGGAAATGAGTTTAGTACCCTCTTGTTGCAACTGAACCAATGAGAGTTCAGCATTTGATTTGGGGAAGCCAACAGTCCAATAGAAAGGACAAGAATATAAGTTAATGTATTGTTTATTGGTTGTTATTGTGATTAATATACCATATGGAGAAACCCATAAGGCCACCAGGGGTGGAATAGTGGCAGGTTCCATATAAGATTTGGGTCCATGGAACAATCTGTGTGGGGATCAGCAAGTCAAATTGGTAACACTCCTAATTAGGAGATAGTGCACATAATTCAGCTGTGCCATCAGATTAATCCATGCTGTTTGATACTCCCTGGGGCAACTCATTGAGCGCCCCCTTATGTATTGTAAGATACATTAGAAGGTGAGGAAGGAAACTCAGTTGCTCACTCTTTCAGGAACTGTACACACACTCAGAAAGAAAGCCCCAAACAGATGTTATAATCTATGGAGAAAATGTTAGAATATTGGAAGAAAAAGGTCTTAGACAAGTTTGCAGGACTGCAGGAAAGATATAATGCTCTGGGATTAGATCTCAATCATTTAAAGAATGGCACCCCAACCAAGTTGGCCCCTGGATTTGACCCAGGATAGACATTGATGACCTTCCAGGACAAGTATCACTATGCCTCCCTGTTTTTCTAATAACTATGGGAGTTTGCAAAGCATCATGAAAGGTTCAGAAAAGTGTTTACGGGTGGGGATAGTGTGACAGGGGCATTATTAGTCATTTTGATGCTGCTCAATGTTATAATTGGAATTTTCTAGGAAGTAGGTGTTATTAATCATATAATTGGCTACTTTGAAGGGTTCAAGAAGTTGAGAGGCTAGCTTTTAATGTTGTGGATTAAGAGCTCACACTGATTTTCCAAAATTATAACACACTTCAAGGTGCTTGATAATCCCTAGAATTGTGTTTGCTTTAATACCAAGCCATGATATGTCATTAAATGAGGAATGGAGTGAATAATTTTTTTGTTTGAAAGGGGTTTTGATGTTAGTTTATTTTGGAAAACTCCTGGAAATTTCCATATTTATAATTTCTAGAGTACCAAGGATTAACCCAGTATATAGTTAATTATGGTTCATAAAATTGGAAGGACATTAGAAATACGTTTGATCCAAACAATGTTGGGAAGCTCTTATGACAACCCAGAAAGTATCTAGACCAGGAAGTCATTAAGTCTCTCTGCCTGTACATTGGCTTATAGATAATAGGAAAAGTCAAGCCTGCTTGAGGGCTTTATTAGAAAATTAATCATTTATAAAGTTTCTTTCAAGATTCTTACTATCATGTGTAATGTGTCTTAGGAAAGCCAAAGTTGTCCAAAATCTATTTCTCAATGAATTTCTTTATGGTAGTGTCAGTATGATTGCTGGATGCCCACATAGTAATTCAAAAGTAAAAATATTTGATATGTTGATGATGCACTTCTTAATCAGTTTTTCATTGGGTAGGGATCCCACAATATTAAGGGCTCACTGTTCAAAATACTACATATCCTCCACTGAGAGGACAGACATAGGGGGTGTGGGGATGTATGTGTTACTCTTGTATATCACATAGGCTTTAGGAGATCTAGTATTTTCCCCCATTTTTGGCCACCAGATTTTTTGGTTAATAAATTTTATAGCTTTTAATCACAGATGTGACTCAAGGTATAATTTTAATGTATAATAGCATCTAAATTCTGTTTTATGGGATTTATGGGGACTATTCCCTGACTTATATTCAGCAGCAGATGTTTCCTGAATCTTTGAAAAGAAATTTTATTTTCCATTTTAGTTTGGAGATGGTTATAAAGTTGAAGAATTTTTAACTGATGGCCTCAGGGTGTATTTTAACAAGAGATAATCAGGGTCTAATTAAAGTAGATTCCAAAGATCTGGAAATAAGCAAATTTAAGTATTTTTAATCATTATGAACTCAAATTTAAATGAAATAAATTCAGCTCAGAGAAAAATAAAAAAATAATAATGTTATATTAAGTTAAAATAATTTATGTTCCCTTCCTTTTTCTCTTAGATTAGTTGATTTCATTTAATTTTGTGTTCATTCCGCTTAAAGATGATTAATTTATTCTTGTTGCCATATATTTCAAAACTATCTTAATCATCCCCATGATATATTTAACATACATACTGAAAAGAGCTTTTGATTTTAAGCAACTTCTTTCCAGGATTGCATTCTATTATCAATTGATAGGGGCAAGAGTTTGATTCTTCCTGCTTGACTCTGTGAAAAGTGTGATTATGTGCTAACATACTACAAGGACATGTGATTGATACACAACTAGGGAGGGAATTTGACACCCCAGGTAGTAATACCACTTTCCCATGAAATGACCAATGTTTTCAGTTAATTATCATATATAATAAAGCTTTTCTCATTATTTCTTAGCTCAGAGGACTTTCAAACTTTAGGAGAAAGTCCCCATTTTCAGTCTCTATGTGGATTATACTCCCTATTAATCTGTCTTAAACACCAGTTTCAAGTCTTTACTGGCATTTGTGGTTAGTGAATTTTAGGACAGGAGTATTAGTAAGACTTAGCTGAGTTTTTAAAAGCCCTGGTCCCTGAAATATGGCCAATTGAGAGTTTTTGTCCAGAAATTTGATTAGTCATACTATTGATTATAACAATCAGGGATGGATTTTTTTAAATATTTAGCTATGTATAAAAAGGTTCTCAATTGGATTAAATTTTAGGAGGAGGCATATTTGTAATGGCCTTGATTTTGGTAGGGTCAGGGTTGATGCCTGCTGCTGAGATATGGTGGTCAATGAGTAGTTTTTCTACTTACAAAAACTTACATGCAGAAGATTTTCTTTCATTTGATGCTTCAGGAGAGTATCCAGGACATAATACAGATACTGTAGGTGTTCTTCTGAGTTTTGACTGAAAAAATGGTGTTTTAAAAGTACACACAGCATATTTCTTAAATATTTCAGAATACTTTGTTCATCAGAAGTTTTTCACAAATATTACATTGTTCATTCCAAAGTTTATGAATAGGACTCAGATTGACCATAAAATGTTCTGAAGGATGTCTTTGCCTCATACCTGGGTTAAATTAAATCCTGACTATATTTTTCAGCTAGATCAATCTTTTGAAAGCGCTTTATACCTGAAAGTAGATCAAAAGCTGTCAATTAGAAGTAAGGAGTATTTTTTAACAGTAAAATCAGTAAGGACACAGTATTCTGTGATCAAGCACAAATAACAATCTTTTTTGGCCACAAAAAATACCTCAGTCACATACAAATATATAGAAATATATAGAAAGCCTTTTTCAGAGTGTTCACAAGGTGAAGTCAGAGTATTTTATCCTTATTGGGTATAAAGTAGAGTAGACAGATATTGAGTATATACTTCTGAGAAGTATAATAAACAAGATAAAGGGGAAAATTAAGAAGAAAATGATACTTTATTGGATATGAATATAGAGGGTTATATAGTATCATGAGAAGCCATATGTTGTCCATTTACGTCATGGCAATCATGAGGCTTGTTCAAGTAGTGTTCTGCTCAGGACACAAAATGTTTGATCCCTGCAATAGATGGGCAAATGATAAGAGTACCACCAACTTAATGATTAGTTGATGAATCATTCAAAGAGTTACTTAGGAATTGCTTTCCCAAGAGAGAGATATAATATGTTGTAACACAGTCCTTAATTAAATAGCCCTGAAGTTAAAAAGCATGCTGTACCCTACAGATTGATAGGAGATGCTCTAAAATTTTACCTAACACACCATTATACTAATTAAGAAGCACCTAAAGGGCTGCTGTGAGTATAGGTGGCATTATATGATATCTTCCTTAGTCTTGAGGCATATAAGCCCAAGCAAGCACTGGTTGAATTTAAGATTTCCCTTGAGCTTGTACATACCTCTCTTGGTGATACAAGTAAAGATCATATCATAAAGGATTGTGTTAATCTTAACAAAATATACTTGGAATTATACTGTCAAAACATTTCTGGTAGAGTTTTTACATGCTGTCTATTTAACTTGTCAGTTACTACTATACTTCCTTACTAAATACTAATATATGAATTAACTGTCAACTACTTAGTAACATATAATACAGTACAATATAATATATGAAAAAAATTCCTGATTTAGAAATTAAAGGGAAAACTATGTTAGAGATATATGAATATTAAACAAGCCTTAATTTATCTTAGAATCCACCAAAGATGAGTAAAAAATCTTTAGCACACTCCATGTGCCTCTAATATCAGTTAATTGTGGATACAGTAATCTAAGTACTTCATACATTAGACAAATAAGCAATCACTGTACTAATAGTACATCCAAGAAATAGCTCTTTGAGATGTATCAATAAGTTACTCTATGTTATTAATGATAGTAATGTAACAGTAGTTACTAAGTTATCAGATAGTCATAATTCAACACATATACTGATGTTCTTGATCATGATGATAGAGGTGCCATATAAGTATAATAAAAGTTTTGACAAAGTAGTGATATACCAAAATTTACATTTTGACTAAGGCTGAAAAAATGCTGGGCCCTAAAAGTCTAGATAGATGTTGCCCATACTTATTGAAAAGGAACAGTCTCCTGTTTTATGTGTACTATTATGAAGTCAGTCACCTCTATGGTATTAAATCAACTAGGGACATATCAGAAATACACAGACTGTGGTATTTTATCATCAGACAATATGATATCCTAAATATTTCAGCATTAGGAAATTACAGGAGAACCTATGAATTTGGTTTAACCTTTGACCCAGAAGAATCTGTTGTGGTCATCAGAAGTAACAAGTCTGAATGAGCCTGCGCCCCAGAGACAATGTGAAATTTCTTATTACATATGTATTAAGGCTCAAAGATGTTATACTTTTATTATAAACTGATAGAAGTAGTACTACTTGAAGAGAGTAGCATCTTTTGCGCAACTAATAAAGCATATTAGGGGATACTATAGGGTGTCAAGGAGCTGGATGTATGGGTTTTCTGGCTACCACCAACCCAATTAATATCCAGTCATCACCCAATCTGGTGCCTTTCCAATATGCAGTTCAACATGCTGAAAATGGCAACAAGCCAATATCACATGACAGTCCAAGTATTAGCAACTTGAACTCATCCCACACATGACCATCCTTATCTTTGATCTGACTTAAATCCCCGCCACAGCACATGCTATATAAGTCTAAAGTATTATCCAATATAATATAATTCTTCTCTTCTTACATTCTAAACTCAAAGCTTTTCCACAAGTTGCTCCTCATCAATGGAAATAAAATTTGGATCAATAATCAAGTCAGTTCAGAATCATAAGTCTTTTATTCTAATGGACCAGCTTTAAGGCAGCCCACCTGCCTGAATTATTTACAGCTCTTCTTACATCCTAGTAGTGTTTGGGCAACACAACAGGGGAACCAGCCTTTTATGGGTGGATTTTGGAAGGAAGCTTGCTTGACAACTTCCACAGCACTTGTGCTTGTTCTTGACACACTATACAGCATATCCCTCAAACTGAGGGGAGTAGCCTTTTACCTGGGCAACTAACCAAGGATAGCTAGCCAGCATATGACTATTAGATGGTAAAAGTAATTGTTTGACTTAATCAGAGCTACTCTAATAAGTTAGGCTCAGGGTTTTTTATCTTAGAGTGTTTGGCCTTGAGGCCCAATCTATGGTGAACTCTTTCAGGCATAATGCAGGTGGCAGTTCATATGATGGCCATCCTGTTCTAGGATGTAATTGAAGTTTTGAATAGCAATTATTATGAGATGTAAATTCAGGTGCCTGTTGAAGTAGAAATAATTGATTGTGCAATATCTGTATGTTCCATTCATTAATTAGGAACAGGGATTTTGTTAATCATAGGAAGAGATTTAATCATTATTCCATTGATCTTGCAGCCTGGCTACCCACTTTTTTGTTGAGCTCATCCTTAGATTGCATAGATGCTCTTAAATTATTGGTTGAATCTTTTAATTAGTCAATATCCTAAAGCCCTGAAAGGAAACACTTGAGTTATTAATTATCTGCAAACTCCTGGTTGACTAAAGCATGATCTGTCCTTGTGTTCAAAAAAGACAATAAGTATTAGCACAGAATAAAAAAATCATTGAAACATGTGATTTTATTCTTTGGTCTAAAATATTTTTTATCAGGCTGCCATAGTGTAGCTGGAAGATGTCTAAGGTATCCTTTTTTACACTGTAACCAGAGTTATTCTATAATTCAATTCATTGATAGTGAGTGCTGGGTGAGGTTATAAATCCTCTTGTAATTTACAACCTCAGGCTTTCACTGACTCCTTCATTTGGGACAGAATCCCCCTAAAAAGATTGCTTATTGTTGGCCTCCTGTTAGCAGGGCTGGCAGTTTTTTAACTGGGTATAAGTTCTTTTAGGCATCACACTGGGCTACCAGGTAGTTTCAGATTTTTTTGCAACCAAGCTTCCAGACTTTCCTGCTAATGTATCTTATAATACACAGGGGGCGCTTGATGAGTTGCCCCTTGACGTATCTAACAACATAGATTAATCTGATGGCAATATCAAATGGCAGGTACTTCATTCTAATTAGGAGTGCTACCAATTTGACTTGTTGATCCTGCACAAGTTATTCCTCTGCTTTGGACCTTACATGGAACTTCCCACCATGCCACCCCCTTGTGGCCTTGTGGTTTTCCCCATATGGTATATTTATCACAATATTCTACAATAAACAATACCTTATTCTTATTATTCTGTCCTTTCTATTGGACTGCTGTCTTCCCTAATTCCAAATACTGAATCCTCATTGGTTCAGTTGCAAAAATTCTAACCAAAATTCCATTGTGACCCAATTGTTTGCCTCTGAGATGGAATTTTAGCATTTTTTAATTTAGATACACCTCCCTACAGGTACCCAATTGCAGATACAGGGTTTCAACCTATTGTTAATTGGAATAAATAGAATACTTTTTTCCCTGGGTGATTTCTTCTGGTGTAGTGCTGAGGGTCTGTTGCAGGGAATTGAGGTATTTTTTCTGTCCTTTTTTTGATGAATAGCAAGGGTGTACCCACCACAATGGGTGAGAATATCTCACTGTAGTGTGCTTTAGAAGACTTTCTTTAAGATAGCCAAAATAATTTCTTCTTTATAGCCCTCTTGTGGTGACACAGGATAAATCAGGCTCCAAAAAATGTCCTGAGGCTGTGGCAACCATATATCAGTTATGGAATCTGATATAAAAAAGGTAAAAATTTTGTTAAGAGTACTCAACTTAAATCTATGTGCTCTCTACACTGCTAGTAAAGTTGTCTGGCTGAAAGTTTAGAATCCACTAGTCAAAACCCAACTGGGGGAGGTAATATACTGATGTATTGCTACCTAGATGGAGTCTTATGAAAAAGCTTAGTAGCACAATTTGACCTTGGTAAAGAATCTAGCCTTCCAGGATAGGAAAAAATGTTCTCTGGGAGTGATAGCAATGTATCCTTTGCTATGTTTATTTATTGAATATCTTTCTTAAATTAAATCCTATAATTAAAATTGCTTCTGATACCAATGTTACAAATGAGCTAGCTGTAGTTCATTATTTGGGTTTTTGAAGATAGAAGTATAAAGAATGACAGAAAAGAGGTGTCAGGAATAAAGTGATCTTTATCAAGAAGAGAGAAGGTTCTTATATGTGAGAAAGGGCCACTGGGCCACTAAAGGGGTGGCACATGTGGCAATAATTATGATATGGATTGAAACTTTTATAGATAAGAGTTATTTTTGGTATCTTTCTCATAATTAGATTTAGCCATTATATTGGAATATAATATACCTCCCAGTTTAGGTAATTGAGAGGAAATATGACATCAGATCTATCATAGACAGCTTGTTGAGTGCTCTTATGTATTACAAGATATATTAGCAACTGGGATGTCTATTTTAGTGAAACATATGTCATATGTTTTTGTCTAGTTTTATGGAAGCATAAGCAAGAGAGAAAAATTAATTTTTGTGATATATTCTTTTTTTGGCTTTGTGCACATGATTTTTTAATAAATTCCCCCCTTTTTATAGAGGATTTTGATTCATGAAATTTTATTTAACCAAGAAGCATTTTGAAATGATGTTGTTTAAAGTTCTTTATCATTGAAGTCCTCCTTTGAAAAGCTTATTTATTTTCATTTGCACTTCAGATGGTGTGAAATGAGATGGCATATATACTATGCCTTTTAGGATAAAATGGGTTTATACTTTATTGTTAAATGATATTTACTACCAACTGTTTTGTTGGGGTATCTTAATCTATAAGGACTTGATTTTTTTATCTCAGCAGCTAAAAAATACTTTATTGGTTTGATGCAAAGGATAAAGGTTGAAAATACATTACAACTTCTCTTATTCTTTAAATCAGTTAATAAAATTATGATTGAATTTAAAAAGGCAGAACAAGAGCTATTGTTTTATTTTAAAAAATTTGATTAAGGTAGATTATTGGGCAACAGCGCCCATGTTGACATTTTTAATGTCAACATGGCCACTGTCAACTCAAAACTCAAAATCTCCTATGTTTTTTGCTAGTTGTGCTAGCTTAATTCTTTTTTTAAAGCATCCAGGGGTGTGAACCCAGAAAGCACAACAAAATTGTGGCCATTTCAACACAATTTAATATTAAGTTTGATTAAAAACTCAATTTAACCATATTTTTTCTTTATGTTTACTAATAAAAATTAATATATATTTTTATTTTTTTTCACAACGTAAAAGTGTCAATATCAACACCTTTTAAGCCAAACTTATTTCTAATAACAAAACTGAAACATCTACAATAAAAAAATTAAGTGCGCATTTAAAAATATTTTTTATTAAATTAATATATTAAAAAAATTACACATACATTAGATTGTTAAAATGTTCATTTTATAAATATATATGTGGCACTTATTCCAGCTTTAATATTATACATGGATTGGTGGCTAACAGAGATCCAATAATTTAAGCATGAGTTACTATGTAATTTACTATAGAATTTATTATTGAAAACAAAGTCAACACTTGGAAATGTCTTCTATTTGCTTGTGATCATTGCTGGGTGGAGTTAAGCAAATTAGAGTGGCACAATTAAGCTTAAATTAATATGCCACTTTATATAAAGAATGTTATAAGTGATGTTGTCAACACTTTACCCTTTTCATTAATTTAACCAATGTGTTAATAACCTCTTATATACAAAATGGTAAAATATCATATTAACACTACCCAAATATTATTTTTATTAAAGAAATAAAGAACTTTGACTATTTTTTTACTTATTTTCATATGTTTTTTAGTTTTACTATGTGAACAAAAACACACAGAAAACGGCTAATATTTGCTAGCCCGCGTAAATTTAATTAAGCATACTATGAAAAAACATAGTAAATTTCCAAAAAAAAATTTGACAGTGACAATGTGGTCAAAATAATGTCTATAATTTTTCTAATCAACAGTGAGAATTCAGCTTTTTTTACTAATTGTCACTCATAATGTCAACACTTTTTATTTCTCACATATAAAACTTTATGTTTTACATAATAAAAGCATCTGATTTTTTAATATGTTGTATTTTTAACTTTCCTCTTTCATATTTTAAATTTTTAAAATAAAATCTATTTATAAAGCTAATACTTTCACATAAATCTCTTAACTTTTAACTTGTTATTTATAACTTTAATAAAATAAAAACTATACAGGTATTTTTTACCTTTTAAATGCCAAGAAAAGCCATATAAAGTTCCCTTTTTATATATTATGTTTTTTAAGTTGTTTTGTTTGTTTTTTAAATATATGCTTCATTTTAAACCCTTTTACTTATTATTTTAGGACAAGAACACCTCTAAGCAGCCCAAAGGAACCAAGTGTCCCTCTAAGCCAACCAAATCTACCAAGAAGAAGCCTGTCTCATCAAAGAAGGCCACCCCCAAGCCCTCCCCTGAGCCCTCTCCTGAGAAGAGCTCTGCTCACTCCACTGGGGGAGAGGAAACTGATGGTTCCCTTACAGATCATAGTTTCTACAACTCAGCTTCAGATGAGGAGCCAACCAGAAAGAAGTGCTCAGCCCAAAAGTCCCCAACCAAGGATAAGTCTCCTGCACATGAAGAGCACCACAAATAGCCCCCTTCTGCTTCCCCACCACCACCAAGCTTCCCGCCTTCCAGTTCATCAGAGGATGATTCAAAGCCCTATCCTGATTACTTCCCTGGCTTCCACCATGCTCCTGCTGGCCCCTGGGGCCCTCTGTTGGCCCATAACATCTGCAATGGTGATGGCAAATTTAAGGTTCCCTCTTCCTTGCCTAAGTATTTGCTTATAATGAGTGTAAAGGTTGGGCTGGCCATGGTGGCCAATGGTTATATTTTCTCTTGTAACAATGCCAATTGGGGCTTCAAGAGCCGGCACTATACCTGTGAGGACCGCTCCTGCCCAGTGCAGCTCAATACTGAGCGCTGGGACTTGGTACAGACCATCAAGTGTGAACACACTTGTGTGATGCCTAACACAGCCATTTCCTGCCTTCTCAAATGGTATCTGGTGCAGGTCATGTCCACCTCAAAGGACCTTTCCCCAACCCAGCTGGCCGTGCTTGCGTGCAAGTACCTCTCCCCCACCAACCTCAAGAGGGTGCCAACCCATACCCATTTGGTCAAGTTTGTGAGTGATAGGCACCAAGCCTTGAACCCTCTGGCCAAGTGCACCACCACCATTGAAGACCTGGTCCTCACAGATGCCCTCAAAAAAACTGAGGATGATGAGATGTTCCTGCTCCATGACAATGGGCAGGAAGTAGAGGATAGGATTATAGCCTACGCCACAACCCAAAACCTGAAGCAGCTCAATACTACTACCACCTGGTTGTGTGATGGCACATTTTAAACCTGCCCAACCATCTTCAAGCAGCTTTGGGTCCTGCATGGGTAGTTCAATGACCAGGTTATCCCTCTTGCGTTCTTCCTCCTGCCTGGTGCCAAGACATAAGTCTACACCAGAGCATTTAAAATTTTCCAGGATGCTTTGAGCTCCCTTCCCAACAACCAGCTCCCCCCTCCCACTCACGCCACCAGAGCAAACCCTTCCTCCGCTGAGAAGGATGAGTCAACCTTAGCCACATAGAAGCCAGCTCATGCACGCTTTCTTGGGCCAAAGGTGATCATAATGGACTTTGAGCAAGATCAGTTCAGAGCCTTTGAGGCCACCTTCAATGGAGAAGTTCAGGGCTTCTTCTTTCATTTTAGGCAGGCCCTCATCAAGAATCTTAAGAGCAAGAAGGAGTTTTTTGACAAGTATCTTAATTATGGTAAAGGGAAGTGCCGCTTTGCCATCACCCAGTTTGCTGCCTTGGCCTTTGTGCGGCCAGAGAATACTGGGCTTGGCTTTGAGACCCCCCTGGAGGATGCTTACGTGAAGAAGCATTCCACCATTTTCAAAGGCTACCTGGATTACTTTGAGCAACAATAGGTAGGCAAGAAGATGTCCAACCAGAGAGAAAAGAGCAGGGCCACTGCCCTTTGGAATTGTCAGGGCGCCTTCCTCAAGGGGGAGATGAAGACCACCTCTAGCCTTGAGGTTTGACACAAGCACCTGAAGGTGAAGTTTGGGGCCAACCCCAAATACAACAAGTTCTTCCAGAAGCTGCAGGAGGAGCAAGTAAGAACTGTCTCCAAGTTCCGCAACCTGGCCAACCAGATGGCCCCAAGAAGAATAAGAGTAAAGATCAGGAGTATCAGGAGGCAGTGCAAAAGGTGGTGAAGAAGAAGTATAAGGTGGTAGAAATCAAAAAATACCTTGAAGATGTCACAACTGTTCTTGCTGGTGGCTTTAATTAGCCAAATAAACTTTGCTTTGCCTGGATTGATTTTACTTTTGAATTTTTATATTTTTTTGGATAGTACATATCCTTTTAGGTATAAATGGTAAGTTTTAAGATATAGTTTCAATGTGGTTTTGTAAGAAATACCTTATATTTTGTTAATTTATCTTTAAGGCATGAGATTTTTTCAGTTGAGCTTATATAAAGTAAAATAAATTTAAATTAGAGTTTTTTATACTTTGTAGTTGTTATGATATATAAAATATTTTTTTTGGTTCATTGGATAAAAAATAATTTTATAATAAAGAGTGTGTTTTACATAGTAAATTGAATAATAGTTGCTTTTGTCTCCTTATTCTTATTACTTATGGTAATTTTTTATTGCATTTTTGAGCTCTCTGGGGTCATTTTAGTATAATTATATATTTTAAAAAAATTATATTAAAAATGTTCAGGGTAAACTGTGCCATTACTTAAAAAAGTGTCGACATCCAGGAGATGACATTATGTAAAACGGATTCACACTTTATCATAGTGTCGACATTTTTAGTGTCGACATGGGTGCTGTTGCCGATTATTGTATCAGGAATTATCTTAATAGCCAAGCCACATCTACAAAGCTCTAAGCCAAGGAAGTTATTATTATGAAAACTTTTATGACTGCCATTGAAAGTATACCCCCAGGTATTTGCTGAATAAACTTTTAATTTCGCTAAGTATATGTTTAATCATTCTGGATTATTTTTATATTTTTTATCAATCAATTTTGAATTCCCTAGGATCGAATTGAGGGATGTCAAGAACCAGCCAATAGAAATAGCCCTAAAATAATAACGTTGATTGTAAAAATGTGGCTTTAAAGTATTAGGGCCCAAAAATCTGATTGAGAAAGGCATCATTAAATGAGCCCCGCTTGCTATGATAAATTTTAAAGGGTCAAAAGCAGTCTTGTTTTTTAAAAGTTGGGTTTTTGGATTTAAAAAGTCTAAACTCGAAAAAAATAGTCACTAGCTTAAATGTGGCATCATTTAGCACATCACTTCTCGAAATATAATAAGAATGTATACATTATTAAAAAGAAGGGCTGTGACTCAGTTTAAAAAATAAGGATTTCAAAATAACTTAGATTGTTATTTTAACATATTCCATTAACCACTGGCACTCGAGGCCACCTCCTAATCACTAGTTAATAGTCATAGCTAGGTTTATTCTATGTTTGTTTCATGTGGTGAAAAATGGTGAGTCCAAGTCATAGCCGATCCTTGACATGTACATTTAGTTCCAGCTGTGCTTATATATATCACAATCCAGCTCAGAAGAGCTTCATCAAATATTAAAATATAAACATGGAATTTTTGGCCATCTTCCTCCTTCTTAAGATTTCCTACTGCGCTCCCGTTTCCTCAAACTACGAGAAGGCAGATTTCTTTAATCCTTCCCTTTACCATTCTATGTTTGATACAGAGAGCAAAGCCATTATCTGTGAAAACGAACTCAAGACCAGCAGATTCTGTGAGTTTCCAACCGTACAAAGAATCTAACATATTATTAATATAATATGGGCGTAAAGTTATATCTAGCATTTGACAATAATGGCTCAAATAAACTTAACACAATAAAAACTCAGGTTTTCTAGTATATTTAAAATGACGTTGATGGAAATTCTTTTTGCGTTTGATAAGAAAGGCGAAATAATACAGAAATAGTAATCATCTTTATTCTTTGCTCTCAATCTTTATAGCTACCGTATGCTAGCTATCGATATTTTTTATCACGAAATAATATACATTTAATTCAAAAAAAGGAGTGACAATGTTACGTCAAATTGCTTTATAAAATACTACATTAAAAGAGCTAAATTATATCTGAACTTATCATTTTTAAACTCTAAACAGAGTAAAAAATGAAATAACTATGGAAATCATCATTTAATGTAAAAGCATTTTTACTTAACTTAGCAAAAATACAACTATTATTTTATTCTCAATCCCTAATTTCATCAACTATTCTTATCAACCCTTTATTGAATAAGGGACCATCAGATAAAAGGATTTAAATTTTTAATTGCCTCATCTTTGATTAGCGTTCTTATCTGTGGTCAATATTCAACTTATAGTGGTTATTAAATTTAATAAGAGTGAGAAAATAAAACTTGATTCCCTATTTTCTATAAAAACACTTATAGCAAGTAATCAAGCACATGCTTGTTGCAACCGAGCTTCCAGATTTGCCTGCTAATGTATCTTACGATACACAGGGGGCGCTTGATGAGTTGCCCCTTGACATATCTAACAACATAGATTAATCTGATGGCAATATCAAATGGCGGGTACTTCATCCTAATTAGGAGTGCTACCAATTTGATTTGCTGATCTCTGCACAAGTTATTCCTTGGCCTCAAACCTTACATGGAACTTCCCACCATGCTACCCCTGTGTGACCTTGTGGCTTTCCCCATATGGTATATTAATCACAATATTCTACAATAAACAATACCTTATTCTTATTATTCTGTCCTTTCTATTGGACTGTTGTCTTCTCCAATTCCAAATACTGAATCCTCATTGGTTCAGTTACAACAGTGGTAGTAGCGGTAGGTTTACGGCCTACCTAAAACAAAATTCCCCCCAAGAAAGGACAGAGTACGGGCTGTATGGCTACTCCCCAACAAGAGACCTTCCTGCCAATCCCCAAGGGAACATCCCCAACCAGTACGTCATCTATCAAGACCAGCTAGTTATCACCAGCATGTACAATTGGCTCCACCTCAGGCAGCGTGACGCCAGCGTCACCCTGACCCAGTCAGACCTGTCCCAACGCATGCTCAACCTTCATCTAGAATCCTTTGCTGGTGGCGTTGAAGGGGCCACCATCATCAGTTGGCTCCAATCTACTGAAACCTGCCTCCATATCTGTCAGGTTCCTGAGCCCATGTGGGCCGCCACTTTGTCTGGCCGCCTCACGGGGCCTGCCGTCGTGTGGTTCACCAACTGGGCTAGTCAAGAACTTGACATTACCTGGGTGGCATTCTGAGACGCCGCCAAGTCTAGCTACAGCAAAACCTTCTCCCCCATTGTCGTGGGAACGCCTCTTCTAGCAATCAAACAAACTGGTTCTGTTCCTGAGTACCTTGCTGCCTGGCAACAAGCTCTTGCTGCCGCCCCCAAAGCTGTGACTGACGGAAATGCAATGCTACTCACTATCATCATCAATGGGTTAGAACCCCATATCTGCAAGTGGGTCCCTGTAGGTTGCTGTACCTCCATCAATGACTGCTACAAGGCCATTGTGGAGGCTAACAACCAGGCCTCAATGGGCTTCCGCTGTACCAGTGACGCTCCATCCCAACCACATATCACACCTGGCAATAGCCACAATCAAGTAGGCCGCTGCCAGCCCCGTCAGCAGGATAATGGTACTAAACGCCCCTGCAAGGGGGAGCTCCAGCTAGCACAGATTGAGTATCAGGGAAAAGCCTGGGGATTGTAGTAACAAGAGTCCTTGCAACCCCACCTGACCCATCCTCTCAATCCCTGCTCGCAAAAAATCCCTGCAACTACAACATTCATGAAGTTGAAACCCTGTACGTCTTTCAAGTCCACAGTGACAGCCCTGTATTGCAAGCAAGTCACTCCTCAAATAAATTAACACGCTTGGCTTATCCCTTCTGTTTCTGTGGGAATACCCACAAATTACTGGTAGATACTGGGGCCAACCACACTATGGTGGACCAGGCGTTCACCTTTTCTCAACAACTGGACCTGGTGCCCAGCAGGTTCAAGGCAGTACAAGTAGCTGACTCCCACAGAGTTGCAATCAACCACAAGACAATACCCTTCTCTGTGAGAATGGGGAACATCCAGGTTAAGCTCTCTGGGCCAATCATGGCAGGGCTCAGCCATGACGTAATTGCTGGCCTGGACTGGCTTTGTCACAACTTTCCCTACATTGACTGGGATACCTCTGTCATCACCCTCAATAGAAATGGGGTGGGATTCCAGATCTACCCTGTGAAAATGAGCAAGTTACTCCATGATACTGTGTTTGTCAGAATAACAGAGACAGACTTGTATAATTTCAAGGGGGGGAAACTAGACTTTAACAATGCTCAGTCAAAGGTATTCATGCTGAACCATCTGCAGTCCCTCCCTTGACCTCCTCACCACCACCAGCGCTTGCTGCACTCCTTGAGGAGTACAAGGATGTATTCAGTGAGACACTTGAACAACTACCTCCTCCCCAGGAGATCCAGCATGCTGTACAACTTCAAGGGCCGTTACCTAAAGCACAACCATTATACTGTCTCACACCAAAGGAAGATGAAACCCTCCGCCAGCACCTTGTGGACGCTCTTGATAGAGGCTTTATTTGCCCCTTGCTCTCTCCATACGGGACAGCTGTCTTCTTTGTAGCTAAGAAGGATGGGTCCCTTTGCCTGGTCACAGACTACCACACCCTAAATGAGGTGACAGTTAAGAACAAGTACCCCCTGCCGCTGATTGATGGCCTGTTTGATACACTTGCAGGTGCAAAGGTCTTTAGCAAGATTGATCTTACTGCAGGGTACAACCAGGGCTGCATTGCACCAGGGGATGAGGCAAAAACTGCCTTCTGCACACGCTACAGGTTGTTTGAGTGTCGTATCATGAACTTTGGAATGACCAACGCTCCCTCCTCCTTTGCCATGTTGATGAACAAAGCATTTGAGGAACTGATTGGAAAATCTGTGGTTGTGTACCTTTACAACATTATTGTCTTCAGTCAAGATCAAACCATGCACCTCCAACACCTCTGTGCTGTCCTTGACACCCTTTGGAAAAACCAGATAAAAGCTAAACCCTCCAAATGCAAGTTTCTCAAGTCGGAGCTGTTATTCCTTGGGCACACCATCTCTGCCCAAGGGATAAAGCCTGACCCTGCCAAAATCAAGGCAATCACCGGCATGCCACCCCCCACTGATGTGGGCCAGGTGTGGACATTCCTAGGCATGGTTGCCTATGTACGCAAGTTCATTCCCAATTGCAGGGAACTAATTGCACCTCTCACTGAGCTCCTCAATACCAAACAGCGCTTCCATTGGACCCCTTACAGAGATTGGGCCTTCAAGATGTTGAAGCAAAGACTCACAACAGCACTGGTACTGCAATTCCCCAATCAAAACTGACAGTACAAACTCAAAACCAATGCCTCCAACAGGGCCATAGGGGGCAAGCTAGGGGTAAAAACTGACAATGGCGTCTTCCTCCCCATGACATATGAGTCCAGGAAACTTACCAACTCAGAAAAACGCTACCCCATCCATGATAAGGAGTTGGCAGCAATTGTGCACTGCATTGAGAAGTAATGCTGTTACCTGGAAGGTGCTACCTTCACACCCCGCGTTCTGGCAGACCACAAGTCACTCCAGTACTTCAACATGCAGTCCCACTTGACACGCCGCCAAGCAGGATGGGTTGAGCGCCTATCCCCCTACCAGTTGCACATTGAGTACAAGCCTGGGAAGGAACTTATCACAGCTGAAGCTCTTTCACAACTCTATGTAGCGTCCATCACTGGGGAAAATGGTTTGGATCCAGATTGGCTCATGATTTACCTCCACCCTGAGGCAACTTGCTATGAAGGCCTTAACTCAATAACCATCTCAAAATTAGGACAACATAAGTCAGTTCCCCACTGATGCTGGTAACATCTGACGTTGGGCAAAGACAGGTGAAAAGACGCCTTACATTCCCACCATGCAATGGGGTGACACAATATTGCACTACCACCAAACCCTGGGTCACATTAGAGGATGTAACCTCTGTGAGATCATGAAACAGAAGGTTTGGTGGCTGCGCATGCGTCAAGACATCTTGGACCTCCTCAAAGCGTGCGTGCTGTTCAAAAAGAATACATCCAAGCCTGTACCCCCAAGTCTGTCCTGCCCATCAAGGCCATGGAACCCTTTGAGCAGTGGGCTTTATGATATTGTGGGGCCACTCCCTGAAGACAGACTGGGGAAGAAGTACATTATCTCTGCCATTGACTACTTCACTTGCTGGCCAGTGGCCTGGGCAACAACCAACCACACTGCCACCACCATCACCTGCTTCATTGGCAAAGAAATTGTGGCTTGCTTTGGGTGCCCTAAATGCTTCATCACAGATGGCGGCCCCAAACTTGTTGAACATGTCATGAAGGCATACTGCGCCAAGAATGCACTCCAACGTAGAGTTACAGCCCCCTATCATCTGCAAGCCAATGGGCGCGTAGAGCAGTTAAATGACTCACTGGTTCAACTGATTGCCAAGCTCTCACAAGAGCACCCCAACACCACATGGACTGAACAACTGCCTACCGCTCTAATTATCCTACAAGCAAGAATCAACAGGGGCACAGGGTTCAGCCCCTGCCCCCTGGCCTTCAGGACACCTGACAGTCTGACAGGAGTTGAACGGGGAAAGCTACGGTCCAGAGTTCCCAAAAAGCCTCCCCTAGTAAAAACCCCATCCCTAGATCAATGGTGTGCCAAAGCCCGGGAGATTGAACACAAGCAAATTGAAGGGGGGACAAAGCACCTTGAAGCCAGGTACACCATAGGTGACCTCATCTACACCCTCAATCCCAATTCTGCCAAGTTGGAGCCCAACCACCTAGGGCCCTTCAAGAAAGCTGCTGTCTATGACAATCATACCTATCAACTCAAAGATGCCCAAGGGAATACCAAGAAGCTTCACCACAATTGCTTGTGCCCCTGCCGCGCCATCCCCACACAAAGGCTGTTTGTGCAGACCTTCCCAGACCTTCTGCAGACTCTGGTCTTGCTGTCTGACAACAAGCAGGGGGCAAGGGGGGTGTTGCAACTGAGCTTCCAGACTTGCCTGCTAATGTATCTTACAATACACAGGGGGCGCTCAATGAGCCGTCCCTTGACGTATCTAACAACATGAACTAATCTGATGGCAATATCAAATGGCGGTACTTCATCCTAATTAGGAGCGCTACCAATTTGATTTTCTGATCCCTGCATAAGTTATTCCTTGGCTTTGAACCTTACATGGAACTCCCCACTATCCCACCCCCTTGTGGCCTTGTGGCTTTCCCCATATGGTATATTAATCACAATATTCTACAATAAACAATACCTTATTCCTATTATTCTGTCCTTTCTATTGGACTGCTGTCCTCCCCAATCCCAAATACTGAATCCTCATTGGTTCAGTTGCAACACTTAATACAGTAATATTACATTTTCAACAAAGGTATCTACTAGAAAGACATATTTTAGCCACTATAGTACCAAAAAATAAAGAACTAGTATGATTTCTGATTTATCTCTGGCTTGGTGGGGTTGGTTCAAGTACAGTCAGTATAAAATTTACTGGGTGTCAACTTTATTTATAATAAAAAATATTACTAATTATAAATGATCAAAATTGGCATGAATAGATGCACCACAAAATTCCTAACATGTACAGAGAGAAAATGTAAAATAAGCATCTTTCAAAAAATAACAGTATTTATTGTAAACCTCCAATTGACTTAAAGCACTGAATATATTTTAAAACTAGTACAGTAGTTTTAAAAGCTATGGCAACAAGCAAAAATACTTCATATTTAAACAAAATGATTTCAGATTTAAACAAAATCCAAGTCACGCAAGATTCAGGATTCAATTAATTTAAATATTTTTGGTTAATAAATGAACTGTCAAACCAAAAACAAAATTTTACTAGCCCATTATACAAAATAATATCAAACATCAAGCGGTGTAGTTCAAACCACAAAAAAAATGAACTGACACAACAAGTGAAATGGATGGATGCTATTCTGGAGTATATTATAATCCAAGCAGGATTCATATGAGGCACCAACAGAAGGACCAAAATGAAACAAAATTTGAGCAATCTAGAAGCAAGATTCCACAAGCACAAAACAAAATGAAATCACACAAGATGTGTATGAGCAGCCTAAAATAGAAAAATAAAAGTTTAACAGCCAATCAACAGCTATTCAATTTAGGAACAGAGGCATTTTATCCATTTTCAATGCTCCAGATTTGTATGAAAAGGTTTTGAGAACCTTCCAAATATGGACTTGAGATTACAATAAAAATAAATCATTAAATTTTAAAAATTCTACTTTTAGTGATTTTATCCTAGATTTTTTTACAATATGGTTTTTACTAGCAATATCTTTGACGGCGCCAGCAGCCAAGCCATATTCAATGGAGGAGAGGCTCAGAACACGGAGGCACCTATTTACACCCAAGCCTTTGAGGCGGATAACAAGGAAGCTGACCTGTTACTGTCCTCTGACCCATATGGCTTTGACTTGTTTGAGAGTCAATTAGGTTCTAGCTCTGCCCCTGCTCCTGTACCCACCCCCGCACAAGCTGCCCACCAACCAACCAATCAGGATGACAACCTTGATTAGGAACAGCTTCTTGCCACCACCCAACCTGCCCCCCTCAGCCAATCAGGCTTCAGCTCCTGCCGCCCAGCGCCCCAAACGCAGAATAATTACTGCCCAAATTCTTCAGGAAATTGTGGCACTCAACCTGCAGGGTCTGTCCTGGGATCAGATAGCCAGCCAACTACAATTCACCTGGGCTACTGTCATGCAGGAATTCAACAACCTGATGAATAAGGGAAATCTGATTGGGACAGCCAAGAAGCCAAAGAAGTCCACAGAGTCCCAGATAAATGAGGCATACCCAATAATGCTTGACCTCCTCCAGCAGGACTCCAAGCTTCCCTTGACCCAGGTCCGGAAGCAACTTGCGCACCATGGCATTTGGGTGTCTGAGCGCATGGTGCAGCTCTGGATGCATGGGAATGTGGCTTCAATTAGGGTTCTTACAAATTTTGCCGGCAACCAATGGGATGGCGCTGAGGATTCCCCATATGAAACCGCAATTGAATCAACCCTGGCCAGATGCTTGACAAGTCTAACAGATGACATCATTTTTGTCTTGTACTACAAGTTATTGATTGCATTTGACAATTTTGGTGAGCAAGGAAAAGCCGCCACCAAGAATGGAAGGAAGAAGGTCAAGAAGGGGACATTCATTGGTGCATTTCTGGCTGTTTCAGCCAAGGGTTTTGTCTACTATCAGACAAACCCAGATTTCACCAATGGCTACTCATACAGCCACATCCTCAGTGGATTACTTGACTCCTGGGATGGCTCAAATTCCAAATACTGGGTTTTCTTGAGCCACCAGATGGAGGGAAGCTCCACTGCTCTCAAGGCCATCCAGGAACGCGTGCACCAGGCCTCCGTGTACCCAGCTGATCACGCCAACGTCCATCTGGCAGATGTTGTGTTCTTTAATATTGAGATACACTCCAGGAGCGCCGCCCTCAGGCTTTCAACAACCTCTATCTTGGGGTCCTTGATCACAATTTTCTCTTTGGTCATCAAATGGTGGCTGACTTGTTTGCGCAAATAGTTTTCCATGTGAACATGGGCAACCAATCACGCAAGGATAAGCGCCTCCCATCCTGTGCCACAGCCACTTACCAGCTCATCCAGCCAATGACTGATGAGGAGTACAATGAGCAGTATATGGCAGTCATCACGCGCAATCCTCCTGCCTCCACCCCCGCCACCCCCACCCACAAACCCAACCCATCTAATCCCAGACCCCCCAGGCCAGCACTGCCTCTACGTCTTCCTTCCCACGCCATTCTGCCTACTAGGCATCACTCTTCCCTGCCTCAATAAACCCCCTGGTTCCAAAAAAAATCTATTTATGTTATCTTTAATTTGAATTTCAATTGTTTGTGTTCTCTTTGTTTATAGTTGGCTATATTCTTTATGTTCAGCTTATTTCTATAAAATCATATATTTACTATGTTGTGTATCTAGATCCTGAACACAGTTATTTTTAGCACTTAAACACATCCCCTTGTGAAAATATTAACAACAATTTGGTGATCAACTGAATTTAAATTAGAAAATTATAGGTTAATTGTATTTAGATAAAGTTGTTACTGATCCAAATTCAAAACCTTAATGATAAACTTTAAGCCAATCAGGAGCCAAGTGATAAAGTGATTGTTGTGACATAAAGGGTCATTCAATAATTCTTTGATGCATGTGCGCTAATTAATATGATTGGCTGGATGTGTTAACATTGTACGCCATTGCTGCTGTGACAAGTTGTTGATGAGCTAGTGCCCAATCAGCTGCTGGGTTAGCACTAGTCCACCAACAACTTGCCACAGCAGCAATGGCATACAATGGCAAAACATCCAGCCAATCATATTAATTAGCGCACATGCATCAAATTATTGAATGCCCCTTTATGTCACAACAATCACTTTATCACTTGGCTCCTGATTAGCTTAAAGCTTATTATTAAGGTTTTGAATTTAGATCAGTAACAACTTTATCTAAAAACAGTTAACACTATAATTTTCTAATTCAAGTTTAGCTGATCACCAAATTGTTGTTAATATTTTCACAAGGGGCTATGTCAAGCGCCAAAAATAATATGGTAATCAAGGAAACAATGACAACACAAAGCAAACAACACATATTGAGATGAGTGTAAAACATATACACAATGGGTAAAAAGATGGGATAATGTAGTAAATAGGAAAACAAAAAGGAATAAACAAAAAGGCAACAGTATCAAAATAAAACATAATTTACTGGGGCAAAAGCTATAAAAACATATGGAAAGGTTAGTAAAAAATCAATGAGAGAATTGGAAAAGCTTCTGAAGGACCTCAACTTGGCAATTGCCAAAATAAAGGACATTGACCGCAAGGTCAAAGCCAAAGTGAAGTCTGCCGTCCTCAATGGGGACAAAATTGACAAGGTGTCCGCAAAGGCACTAATGTCAAAAATGCCAGACACCCCAGAGAAGACAATTGAGCGCTTACTAAATATTCAAAAAGATGTGGTTGCGGGCCTCCAGTTCAAGGCATACAATCTTTCTGCGCCGTCTGTCTGGGTTGATGACCCGGAGATGTATGCCCACCTCAAACCTGCCAAGTGTGCCAGGGTAGAGGATACCAAATTGCCTGCGCAATTGATTACGCCAAGAATGGCCAAGCCAGCTGAAGCCGCCGGCAAGGAAGAAACCCAAGAAGGTAACCTAAAAAACTATAATTAATAAAAGTTCTTAAATACTTACCTTTTTTTAGAAGATGTTGATAGTGAACTCCGCCGGGTCCTGGTCCCTTTTGTCCCCCCCACCTTCTATGCCAACTATGCTAATCATGTGGCAAGGCAGCTTTTCCTGTCTCCCCCTGTCTTGTGGGAGCTTGAAGACAGGATTCATGGTACATTGCCAATGTCCAGGGAGGCATTGGCTAGGCTTTTTCATGGTGAGGGGACATCTTAGTGGGAAGTTAATGCCTACAAGGATGCCCAACTGGTCCGCCTGGACCCAGTTAACCTCAATAGAGTTTACTGTGTAAACTCCATTGAGCTTGTTTGGGATGTCCTGGCAACGCTCCCATTCAAGAATATACTGGAGATGGGCCAGGCTCATGTGGCTGCTTGCTTCTGCTTCCCGGTGGAGCATACCATCTCTTACCTGTTGGAGAACTTTGGGCATGCAGTGTTGACATTGGCTGTTGCAGATGCAACAGCTGTAAAGAAGACAAAAATCCACCTGGCGGACTTCAAGCTGGCCTGGAGTGCCAACAAGACGGGGGTCCCTGCAGCTATGGAGCTGACCTTTGCCAAAACCAAGCACAAGAAGAATATTAGCGCTGTATACAACAAATTGTGCAAGTTCATGGAAGCCTTTGCTGGGCAAAGGCTTCATCTGGTTGTTTACCTGGGGTTCCTATTCTACTTCAGGATGGGCGCGTCTTTAGAGAACCTAGACAGGGTCTTTCTTGGGGTTGACAAGGCCAGGCTCTCACTGGACGGGAAGAAGGTCCCCCCTGGGTATGACTCAGTGGATCACGTCATACAGGACGCCCTGGTCCTGGCTGGCATCTTCAGGTTTGCATCCCTGCCAGAAAAGCTGCTCCTCCATTCCCACCTCACCATCCTTCCTTTTACCAGCAGGCGCAAATGCTTTAATATGGGTGTATCCACCGTCCACAGTGTGGCAGTGGAGGTTGTGCGCCACCTCCATTGTGGGGTGAGTACAAACCGCTGAACCCATTATAGGTGCACTTTTGTTTTTATCTCTATATAAATAAATATATTTATACTCTACTATATTTTTATATTATAAATAATTTTCAAATAATATTTTGGCAAACAAGATTTTCAAATTATATTGAAGAAATGGGTTTCATAAAAGTATTAAATAATACGGTAATAAAATAAATTTCAACTTTACAATTTATGTTTAATTTTTATAAGACTATTTTATATTTATTTGACAAAAGTGATATAAATATATTTGCGTAATCCAGTATCAAGTGTTTGGGATAACCTCAGATGACATATTAAATAATATATAATAAAATAAATAAATTACTTACATCTATTGATGGATCTTCTGAATGTGATTGTGGGTGTGAAACATCTAAATATAAAATGATAATCAATAAATATTGAATAGTAAATTAGATAAAATAAAAAAGTTGGACACACTAAGCCTTTAATTGATTGGCTGTTTGGCTAGGCACGCGGGGATGAACAAATCAGCGTGGCCATAGCATTTGGCCACAGTCTCAGCTGGGAGGGTGTGGATCTTGGCCTGCAGCAAATTAAAGAAGTCCTTGGTCCCAGTTGGGGTTCCTCGCTTGACAACTTGCTTGAGCCACTCAAAGACTTCCTCAATGGGATTTAGGAAGGGCAAATAAGCTGGTAGGAAGAGAAGGCATAAATTTGCCGTAGCCAATTGCTGGGGGCCCACTGCAATGCTTGTATCAATCATTGGTAATTCCTCAAGAATGTCAGCCACCTTGTGGAGACCAACATTGTCCAATACAATTAAGTTTGTGAAGCCTGGGCTTGTGCGCCTCAGGTGCTCCAGGACCAATTGGAGGAATGACAAGAAGGTACGGCTGTTGTTAGAACCCAATATAATTTGATAAAGCTCAACCCCCTTTGGACTGAGGAGAGCCACCATTGAGTATGCTGTGGCGCAGACTGCAGCATGCCGAGCCATCCCGTCATTGGAGCCTTTGAGGACATACCCATACTCATTGTGAATCAACAAGGCAAATGCTGATTTGTCAATATAATAAATTTTCACTGTCCCCTTGGCTTTGAGGGCAGTGTACGCCTCAGCGTAATTTTTCAGGGTCTTGATATTGGCTGGGCTGTTCCAAATATAGGGGGATACCCCAAGCTTTTTCCAGGAAAAGTGCATTCCCTTGACCAAATGATAATAGAAGGAGATTGAGGCCTCAACCCCAAAAGCAGACTTGACCATGGCCTGTATATTTGCCAGTTCAAGATGGCAATCTTGGGTTATCCACTGGTGGATTGCCCATTTGTGCTCCTTGGTGAGCATGGAAGAAACATGCAAGGATTTCTTTGCGGCAAGGACTCGGCCAGTATCAATGAACTTGTTGAAGGTCTTTGAGGCATACTTGGGATTCATCCCAACACGAGCTGCAGCCGCCTTGTAATCACCAGATTCACGCATGAGCCGGAGAAGGATGATGTGCTTAATGTCAGGAATGCGCTTGTGAGCGGGCTTTTTAGAGGTGGGGATTGGCTTGTTGGAGTTGGGCACAACACAGGGCATGGGCACCTTGGTGTAAAACGCAGCAACTTTCTTTAGTACTAACTGTCCCTCATTGGTTTGGTAGAACTTGGGCTCCTTGTCCTCCTCCTGATTGCCATCTCTGACATAGGGTTTGTAGCTAGTATCAAGTACAGGCTTCACCTTCTCCAGCATGGCTGACGGGACCAACTCTTGCCGGTACACAACATCAAACACATACAAAGTAAGTTCTACCTCCTTGTCTCTAACTTTCTTGGTGAAGGTAACCTTGGTGGGCTTCTGGGTCAGCTTTGGGACCCAAGGGTTTATGCTCTGCACCCTAGCAGCTTGTGCTCCTTAAACCGGCTGTGTCAGTGCAGCGTCACTATGGAACTCTCCTTTCCCACCTCCCTCCTGAGTAGGCACTTGTGTTGCACTAAGTCTATTCTTTGACCCGCGGGGGCAACCGCAACCCTGGCGCACAATGGGTGCAATGGTAGTCTGTTGCTGTGTTCCTTCCATTTTGAGAAATTAATAAAATATTAAATAAAACTTAATTAAGTTACTCCTTATTTTTAATTTTACTTTTATCTGTTTATGAATATTCAATTATTATTTTTTCCCACCCAATATCCCAACTATAGATTTTTTATTTCTTAGTTAGTTGTTTTTGGTTTTGCCACACCCATTTTAGAATACCCAAAATAATTTCCACCCATTTTCCCATATTTTACGCCAAATTAAGTACCCAACACATTTTTTTTTAAATTTTTATTTCAGATTTTGTGTCTTATTTTAGATACCTTGGTATCATTCTTGATTACAACCCATTGCACAAACTGAGTGAGTGATTTCAGTTACATAGTGAGTTGCTATTGTGTTTTGTTTTTGGATTGAGTTTTGACACACCACGCTTGGGTATATTTTGTCACCAATTCACATAGTAAACATATGTACACCAAAAGTCAACTCCCACCATTTTTTTTGTGAATCAATGTATTTTGGATTGTATTTTGAATGGTTTTGCTTTGCATGTGAGCCCTTTGTTGCTGTGTTGACCCATTTTGCCCATTAACGCCAATAAACCCTGTTAACAGAGTGTATATTTTAACCTGAAAGTTGGATTTTGTTTAAATCTGAAGTATTTTTGCTAGTCACCATAGCTTTTAAAACTAATGTACTTGGTAGGCCCAACTCTAGCTCTAATAACAGCAGCAAGTCTTCTAGCCATAGAAAGATCTAAGTTCTTAAGAGTTCTCATAGGAGTTGCTTACTGTGCTTGTGCCACTCCAAATTTGAGATCCACCTAATTTATTTGGAGCTGGCTGGTAAATTTGAGTTGACAACATCCTAAATATGTTCAATAGGGTTCAAATCTGGGCTTTGGGGAGGCCAGTTCAAACAAACAATATGTTTGGTATCAAATATTCCATAACTTCATGGGCTTTTTGGGATGGGATGTTATCTTGCATAAATGTATAACAGATTGAAGCCTCCAAAGCTCTCATTAACAAACAGATATTTCAATAAAGGACTTTTTTAAATCTTTGTTTAGGGACATAAAGATTTTCTGTCAATTTTTGTTTGGTTGACCAATTTTCTGTCTTTTTGATAAAAAATTGGTTGATGGAGCTTTTTATAAAAAAATTATGTCCTTTTCTTTTGATTAAATTAGTTTTGCATTTTCTTAACTTAAGCTAAAATCATTTCTCTAAAAATAACATCAGCCATTTTTCATCATTTGGCTGAATTTTAATTTTTTACCGTATTTTTTACTTGAAAATTAAAGGAAATTCAAAAATTGAAATTCAATACCACTTGAAAACAGACATATTTTCTGGCAAACCTAATAAATTTAACTGACATCCAATCCACAATAATACTAAATAAAATTGCTCAATTATTTTGTTCTTTTATTTCTAAGAGTTTGTTTAAAATCCAATAAAAACAATTTTTTTCATTAAAAATAGTAAATTATGACTTATTTTACCATATTACTCTTAGTAGTATCTTAACATTAACAATGGTTTTCATTGATTAAAGCTTAAACAATTGGGTCCAAACACTATGTTCTTTGATACTGACTTAAGTTTTTGGCTTTTCTGGAGCAGTTTTTCTGTCACGCCATAGAGATTATCTGCTCTGATCCTTGGAACCCTTAGCAAGATACTGTAAATTCAGACCCTGAATGTAAAAATGCAGGATTGTCAAATCCTTGGTCCAAATTTTGAATCACTTTTGCGGGCAACTCAGCTGAGTGAAAATTAAAATATTTAATAAAATCAACCATTTAATTTGACTTTTTTTAGTTTATGTAAATTGGCAAATTTCAAATCTCTTGAGCAGATAACTCAACTAACAAAAGACAAAACACAACAAACAAATGCAGTATACATGAATCAGAAATGCAGGATTCTAATGTATGATTTGAGATTTCCTGCATGTCTAATGAATCATAGACAACATGTAAAAAGTAACAAATCTGAAATTGTGGGATTGTCAAATACAAGAACCAAGTTTCAAATCATAAGTGTGAGGAATTTGAAATAAATATAATTTATGGGCATCTCAAAAAGGATGCTAAAGGATCTAGAGTAGATTTGTGCTAATTCTTTTGGGAATCATAGGCATTCTCAAAAATCATCCTATTCCAATTTAGGACGGCTAAAATTTTGAGCGTAATATTTACCAACTTAACATACTTAACAATAAATTGACTAAAATATACACATTTCTTTTTGAGTTTAAATTTTTTAATAAAAATTTATTATGCCTTCTTTCAACAACAACCAAGTCAACAAGCTGTTTCCTGGCCTTGACAAAATCATGCAGGGCTACACTGGGTCTTCTAATAGTGAAGCCTCCCTCTATGTCCACTCCCAACCCGCAGGCCCCTCTGCAAGCACTACCCAGGAGTGTGTTCTTTCTCCTGCAACTTCCAGCATGGCCCTGTTTGCCCATCATGCACAGGCAGCTGCCAACCCAAATCATATATCAACAATGGCATCTGGAACCAGCTATTTGAGCCATGGGGTCATCCAGAGAGCCCAGAACCCTGAAACAGCCAATCAGATGGTATCAACCAGTTCCCAAGATAGACACATCCCTCCCCCAGCCAATCAGCCTGCAAGATGCAGAAGGAAATTAATCACTCTGGAGATTGTTCTCAAATGGTTGAAAAGCAAGGGAAGCTTATGTCCCTAGGGGAAATTGCAGCCGCAATGGGGTTTGCAAAGTCCAATGTGGCTGCAACCCTGTGATCCCACGCCAACTGTGGCCCCCCTACCAAGAAGACCCCAACTGGTGCCCGTACTTTGACCAAAGGTGACACAGCCCATCCCCTTATGATGGCCATTATGGAACGTGACCCACAGATGCCCCTGGTCCAGGTACATCTCCAATTGGGACTCCACAGCATCTTCACCAACAAAAGAACAGTGAATTTATGGATGCACAGAGTTGTGGTTGCTTCTAGAATCTTGTCCAATCAAGTTCTCAGTGGCCCCATTTTGGTGGATACCAACCCCTAAAATTCAACTATTATTAATTTTATCAAAGGAAGGGCAATGAGGGCCCGTAATGACGTCATCTTTCTGTCATATGCTAAGATATCTGCAGGTATTCAAGACTATGGAGAAAAGCATATCCAGTCTGATGTGTATAAGCGCGGCCCAATCTTGTATCGGTTTGTTGGGGTTTTATTGGCAGTTTCCCCATTGAGCGTCAAATATTACTTGGCAATATTGAACACCGCAGATGGGTTTGTCTACCAGACAGAGCTCAAGGCCATGCCAGAGGAGTGGGCCACAAAAAACGCTGTGCATACAGTTGTACTGAGTGCAGAGATAGAGCAGCGGGAATGGGCAACCCAAGAAATCAGGGCTGCAGGCATACCTGTTGGTCCTATCTCACCAACCACACTGACATGCATCTTGAAGATGTATGTCTCTACAATTTTGGTTCTGCTCTCAGGCGCTCAAAACCTGTCATCTACAATGAAATGTGTTCCTGAATTGAGAAAGGGTATGAGCTTTTTCCTTCCACGTCCGTCCAGGACTTATTTGATCTCATCATCTTCTATGCAAGTGATAGTGATAAGTCCAGAAAGGACTCCTGCCCCCCACGCCATTCCATCTGTTTTATCAAGCTAGTATTTGTGACAGAAGAAGAATTTGAACAATTGAAGCAATCAGCTCTAGCTGCCCCTTCCCAGTCAACAAACCCTGCCTACCCAACCACCCATCAAGCCACCTGCCTTCCAACCCTGACTCCCAAATCACCACCCATTCCCTCACCACTATCTCTGATGCCACCCCTTTCACAGACGCAGATGAAGGCAATGTTCATTCAGCCCATTCCCTCCCCTTCCTGTCCTTTGATTAGTAAATGAATGTTTTCTTTGTGACAAATTATTAAAATTGATATCTCTCTTTAAATTATAATTAATAATATTTTCTTTTTACATTATCAACATTTCCCATAATTAATACAATGTTGTACATTTTACAAATAGCTTAAAATTATGAGCATACATATTTTTTATTATCATTAATAAATTAAAGACAATAAACATAAAAATTGCATTAGAATATTGCAGTTAGACGTCAATCTTGATATTTTGATTTTATTTGCATAGCTCAATGCATTTTGTTTAATAAACTTCACTGTAAACTAGGCCTTTTTCATTTTAATTTATCTAAATGGACTGTGTTTATATCAGAGAGCCAGTAACGCTTAGTACAAATATTGATACATAGTGCATTTTACAGCCTGTATATTTACCTATTGTTAATAATTCTATAAACTTTTTAGTTAGATTTTGCAAGGTAATAATAATGTAATTTGTTAATAAAATACTGTTTATTGTCATTAATTGGCTGATTTTCTTTGCTGTGGCAATTGTAAATTTTCTGATATTTACGCACTAGTATCCAATTGGTTGGTTTCACATCCAATTGCACAGGCAATAGAAAATCAAGCTGCCACCCCAACCACATCTGGTCTTGGGGTGGCAGCTTGATTTCCTATTGCCTGTGCAATTGGATGTGAAACCAACCAATTGGATACTAGTGCGTAAATATCAGAAAATGCACAATTGCCACAGCAAAGAAAATCAGCCAATTAATGACAATAAACAGTATTCTACTAACACATTACATTATTATTACCTTGCAAAATCCAACTAAAAAGTTTATATAATTACCAATAGGTAAATATACAGGCTGTAAAATGCACTATGTATCAATATTTGTACTAAGCGTTAATGGCTCTCTAATATAAACACAGTCAATTTATTTAAATTATAATAAAAGTCACGTTTACAATGGATTTCATTAAACAAAATGCATTGAGTTATGCACATAATATCAAAATATCAAGATTTGACTTCTAATTGCAATATTTTAATGCACTATTTATGTTTATTGTCTTTAATTTATTAATGATGATGAAAAATATGTGTGCGTTGAAGATAGTAATATAAAAGCCAGTTTTTTGATGGAATTCAAACAAAATGTCAACTATCTATAACTTGATAAACAAATTAGAAGTACACCTGAAAAACGTTGTTGAAATAGAAAAAAATATCAGGGAAATAGTGACAGGAAAGCTGGGTAACAAGGGCCAGCCACTAATCCAGTCAAAAGAAGATGTTATGAACAAACTAGGAAATATTATAGACAAAAAGAATAAAGAAGCATTACTAAATCTACAGGGAACAATTCTATCAAGTCTGAAGTTCAACAATGTGGCCTACAATTTGTGGAGTTCTGGCAGGAGGCCAAAGAAAATAATAAGATCAAACTAATTGAAGGAAATGAAGTTCCAAAGAAAATTAACACCAATGAAGAGGAAAATAATCAAATGGAAACAGACAAAAACAAAACACAAGCAATAAGCAGGAGCGCTTCACAAAATACAGAAACTTGATCAAATGAAAATCAAGAGGAAGCACAAGTTGCAAGAAAAATAAGAAAAATTAAGCCCAGGAAAATTAATGAAGAGCAGCCAACACTCATGAAGCTTGCCAAAGTGGTGTCTGTGGCTGAAGGGCCACAGGGGAAACAACTAGTAAGTCTTTTTATGTTTTACTTATATTTATTTTAGTCATCACCAGGAATGGGGATGAGGTTGCAGAAGTGGCAGCTTATACACCGAGTTGGTTTTACAGGGGTTACCAGTCACTGGTAGCCCCTGTAAAACAAATAAATAAAAACCAAATAAATAAAATAGTACAACAGAATATGAATAATTTTTCAAGTATTGAAGCTAAAACTAGGGAATATTTACCACTTGTGGGGTGCTTGCCATGGATAAGGAAAGCATATGAAATAGGATCAAATATCAACTTCAAAGAAATGAATAAAATTTGTGGAGATATCAAACTAAACTTTGATGAATATATATACAAAAGCATTCAAAGATTCCCCTTCACAAATATCAACAAATATGAAAAGAACTTAATAAAAACTGACTTTCAAATTGGAACTGAATATTTAAAAACTGAAATATTTAATGTAGTATTTAAGGCACTGTCAAATAAAGTCGGGGATGCAGTCCTCGTGAATACTTTTAAATCTTTATTTATTTTGTTTGCCAAGGCCTGGGGGGCTGATTCAAGTCAGGCGCCCCCCAGAACCCTCTTCAAGTTCAACCAAACATCCTATATTAATAGGTTAGTGCAAACATTCAGAAAATTATGCATGTTCTTGGAAAAGTATACTTGCAAAGAATCCACGTCACGGTATACCTGGGAATCCTCCTCCTCTGCATGTTAAAAACCAACATCAAAAAGTTAGAGGATGTACCTATTCAAATAGATATATGCCGCTTAGCACTTGAACACCAGAAGACACTGCGGGGGTATAGGACAGTCAAGCACATCCTGTATGAATCCTTTGCATTGGTAACGTTATATGGGTACTAAGTACCCCCTGAAAAAACCCTATTGATCAATTCACTCACCCGCCTTCCTTTTATCAAACAATCAACAACCACCGGGGTACAGGGCACCACCCCTCTAGCAATTGCATCCAGGGTTGTCCACCACGTACAGAAGAGTATGTGGATCCAATTAGACACACTAGCTGAAAATTTAATTTCAGGGTATACTTCCCTGGAATAATCACATTCCCTTTGCAATTAGCACCCCCCAATAAATATTTTTCCCTTGCAAATTAAAATTTATTTTTTTTAAATTTTTTAAATTTTAATACTAAAATTTTAATATTGAAATTTTAATACTACATATTATACTATTAAAATTTTTAGTATATACTATTTCAATATTGAATAAATCACAATTTAATAAAAATAGTTAAATTTGGATATTTAAACTTTAACATTTAAATTTCAGGATTTATAATTATAATTTTACTTTTAATATTTTAATTTTAATTTTTAAATTATAATAGTAATATATAATTAGGTTGATACTAATAAAGGGACAGTTTAATAAAGTGAACATATGTAATAATAAAATATGATTTATAAATTTGTTTATTTACTAGCGCATTGAGTATGGGTTCATTTATTACATAAACAAACAACAAGAATTGATTTTATCTACATCATGCGGCCCACTTCACTTATGTTCTAAACAAGTGATTGTTTGGAACTTGAATTAATTTTCCCTTGTAATATGATTTGATAAACATACTTGATATACTTGACCTGCGTCCTAAGTACTAATTAGTAAGCAATATATGAAAATCATTGGTTTCCGTGTCATGTGGCTATAGTGGTACTGTAATATTAAGGAACAGATGATAAATTGCAAGGTCCAATTTGTGGCTTTAAAAAAGCCAAAGTACCAACAAGAATTCATAATTATTTAAATAAAATTAATCTATTTCTATCTTTTTTAATTTATTTATTTGTGAGTGCAAAAGCCAATAATAATTTTTAGTGCATTATAATAAAAATATATCCATCTTACCTAGTATAATTAATTTTACTTACCTTTTCCATGTATTCTTATATGTCTATAATACAATCAAACATCACATTATTATATATAAATAATAATTTTTGAGTCCTAATAAAAACAAACTAAATAAAAATAAAAACAAATAAAATCCAGAGCGCCCATTTATCTGATTGGCTCAGAGGCCAGGGCTTTAGAGAGAAAGGATTATGAGTGCTCATAAAAAGCTGCCACCACATTGGGTGGCATTGCAAATTGGCTGATCTTGAGAATCTTGAAGAGATCCTCAGTGTCCTGAGGGAGGCCTTTTTTCACCTTATTCTTGATCCAACCAAACACCTCCTTGATTGGGTTCAGAAACAGAGAATAGAGCAGAAGGAAGAGGAGTCTCATTGGGCAGTCTACAAGGCAGTGGCTGGCAGAATGGCTGTTTTTGTTGATGGGGGCGGGAACTTGGACACAACCAGATCCACTTTGTGGAGCCCAACATTATCAAGCACAACAACGTTGGTTGTGCCGCTGTAATTTATCCAAAGGTACTCCTTGACGGCTCAGAGAAACTCAAGAAATGTCCCACTATTATGGGAACCCTTGATCATCTGATATTGATCCAACCTGCGAGGATCAAGAAGCGCAACCATTGAATAGTCTGGGAACAGACAACTGCACAATGGGCTACGCCATCCTTGGACCCCTTCTTGACCCACCCATGTCTAGAACTAAGTGAGGAGGAAAACGGCAATTTGTTGATATAGAAGAACTGGTCATTCCCAGTATTCTTTAGTGCCAGATATGTCTCACTATAAATTTGTCAATCCTTGATGGTCTTTTCACTGTTCCTATTATACAGAAAAACTCCCAGTACTTTCCAGGAGAAGCCCAAATCAACCATAGTTTTGTAGACAAGGGTTTTGGAAGCAGAAAGCCTGAACTCTGTTGCAAGCATTGATTGGACAGCAAGTGTGTCCAGGTGGCAATCCTTGGCTACCCACTGCTTGATTGTGTCAATGTGAATAGGCTGAAGGGGTTTGGGCTGTCTTTTTGGCTTGATGGATTTGGCAATTTTCCCGGTATTGCCATACTTGTTGTTGATGTTGGCAATGTATCTGGCCGTGACACCAAATTGGGATGCAATATCCTGAACCACCATTCCCCCATTCAAGCAGTTGAGGAGAGCTTGACGCTCACTATCTGTCAACCAACACCGGCCCTTGGCAGGTACCACGGCATCCTGGCTACCAGGCTTAACACAGGGGATGGGGACCTTCATGTAGAATGTGGGATCACGCTTGGTTGTGCTGGCACTGCCCATGGTGGTATAAGACACAGGCACAAATGGATTAACAGTTATGGCCAATGGCTGATAGGAGGTATCAAAAATGTGGGGCAGGAAGTAGCAACTCTTGGGTCAAGAGTGTGGGGCCAGGTGACAACTGGGTATACGGTGGAGGTATAAGTAACCTCAGTGTTCCTGGTGACCCTGGTGTAGGATACTTTTGTGGCAGGCCTTGAGAGTGGCTTCTGTCTGGGATTCAGGCTGGTTGATTGGGCTTGGGATGCGGTTGGCTGGCACTGACACCTTGGGAGGCCTGTTTATTGGCATGACTTCCCTCAAGTTGGGTTCTGGGTCTGTTCTTGGACCCTCTGGGACGCCCTTGTGAACAGGCTGCCCCGCAGGCTGGTGCAGGAGCTGGTTGAGAATGTGATTGACAGTCCATAAAAATAAAATAAAAAATATATTATATATTAAATATGTAATTATTTGGATTTATTGGTTTAGTTGTGAGTAGTTGTTTTCTCTTGAGTTAGCCTTGAATAGTAACAGAATTTCTATATCTGTGATTTGAAGTAGATAATATTGTATACTTTCCAGTTTTGGATGATTTTAAAGTTTAATCACTTTTTATGTCTAAACATGGATATTGAGTTTGAATTTCTAGTTTGATTTTAGTTGTGGTGGAGCTTCTTTATTTGGGTTGGTGTTTCCTAGCGTGCTTACTGTACATTAAATTTGGATTCCAGTTCCCGCAATTAATATCTGAGTTTACTAGTGGCATTCAAAAGTGATTTGTAATTTTGTTCTTGGATTTGACAATCCTACAATTCCAAAAAACATAGTAAACTTAATGAAAATGGTTGATGGATTTGAACGCTTCAAATCTGATTCCAGTTAATTCATTTTGTCCATTGGAAATATGCAGTTTGGCTTGAACTTTGCAATTTGTCTATGAGTTCCCGCATTTTCAAATATTCAAATAAAAATACAATGAATTCAATTTAATTAAAAAAGGCTATCCTGCAAAAGTGATTTGAAATTTGGACCAAGGATTTGACAATCCCGCATTTTTACGTTCAGGTTCTGAATTTACAGTAAGTGTTTTAGGAGTAATAAAACACAAAACACAAAACACAAAACCAACTTTCTTTCAAAAGCAATATTTTGCCAAAAAATATTAGCAATTTATTTTCATAATCAAATAAGTATTAGAAATCTTAATTAAACAAAAACCAAACCACCCAATATCATACCCCCAGAATCTTACTATAAAAGCCCTTTAAGCCATCCTCTGAAATTTATTAGAAAAGTTACAATATCATGCCAAACACATCAATCAAAATCTTCTTCAAAAATACAATTTTTGAGGCTAAGAAGTAACACTTTACCTTTTACTGATAAACCTGAGGCAACAAAGAATAAAATAAAAAGCTAAAATAACATTTTAAAAAATTTTCTTTTCTTTTCTGTATATTTAAAAATATTTTTTATTTAATATGCCTCACAAAGAAAAGTTAAAGTTGGTCAACAAGGCCAAGGAAGCTAGCACCCAAAATAAAGAAACCAGCCAATATTCAGAAGGGGAATCAAATAAGCCTACCAGCAGCTCCTCATAAAAGTCCTCCTACAACAGTTCAGGGGATGACACATCTTTCAAAAGCCAAAATTCAAAGAAAGATAAGAAGAATGAAGATATTATAAAGAATCCTACCCAAAAAGCTCAAGATGAAATACCAAAGGATTATGAAAAATAAGAAGTTCAAAATAACAAAGATAATAAGAATAAAGAAAAGAGTCCCTCCAAGACCACCTAAAGCCCTACACTAACTTCAACTCCAATAAAGAAAGGATCAATTAAAATGAGGGCTAAGAAGGATGTTCTTGTCTTTGAGACTGATAGAATCAAGCATTTCTGTGACAAGGATGGAAATTTCACCATCCCTGATGAGCTTCCAACATTCTTCCTCATACTGGCTGCCCAGGAGAGGCAGGCTATTGAATATGAAAGCTATTACTTCTATAGCAATAACATATTCAGATCAGGTGCCCCAAAGCAATTTGAGTGTAAGGATAAAGGATGCCCTTCAATGGTTGTCACCAACAGGTTTGAATCCCTGAAAAATTCACCTGAAGACCATAAACATCCTCCTCCAAAAGATTTGTTCAAGCGCCTAACAAAGTGGTACCTAGTCACAACCCCCCCCCCCAAAAAAATCAAATATGTCCTCCTCTGACATAGCCACATATTCCCTATAAAATCTAAGCAATCCCCAGCAATCAATGGTCCATACCTGCCATCAACTCATCAGGTTCATAACCAACAAAAGAAGAGATGATTTAATTTAAGTCAGCAATCTGGAAACAGCAAAGGACTTAGTCATTGATGATTAAGTGAAGCTCACCAATGATGAGTCCCTATTCCTGATGTATGAATATATCAATGAGGTTGAGGAAAAGATTATCATATATGCAGCCAAGAGGCATATTAAAGTGCTTAAGGATCAGAAGGCTTGATCATCTGAAGCCATCTTTGCCAGCTGCCCCAAGATCTTTAACCAGCTCTGGGTCATTCATGCTGAATTAGAGGAGAGAGTGGTGCCTTTCATCTACTACCTGATTATTAGAACAAATAATTAAATCTATGTACACACCCTGAAGATCATCAATAAAGAAATCCAAGATATAATACCAAAGGAGCAAAAAATAGGCTCACTTCATCAGGAATGCCATCAAAGGTGTGACAGAAATTGCAGGATAATAAGAAGCTGTCTCCAAGTAGTAGGGAACCACCACCCAAATCCACATGGAGTTAATGATTAACCACCAACACAGCTTCAGATACTGTTTTGTAAAATTTCCAAATGAGATACTAGGGTTAATCAAAATGAGTAACCCTAACCAAAAGAGCCCAAGATAAATGGACTGTGAGAGAATCAGAGTATCTTCAGCATAAAATTCAGGACATTGAGATAGAACCAGAGTTTCAGCTTCAACAGTGGGAGTAATAACTCCAAGATTTGCACACATTGGATTAACATTTGGTGGAGGTGATGACAAAGTACTGAGTCAGGGCCCCATCTTCCCGTAATAATCCCGCTAAGAATCAAATTGTAGGGAATTTAGTGCAAGAGCCCAACTATAGGATGAATTTTAAAATAAAAGTTAGACCAAGGGATATTTGATTTTTATTAAGTAAAATTTTGGGAGGACTGAACACTTAAGAGTTAAAACAGTGAAAATTATTCTATATATCAAAATTTGACTAAGCAATACTGCCTGAGACCTGGGCTCCTATTCCTTCCACATTGTCAAATGAGTATCTAATCCAATTTGCAAAGAAACCTTGAATGACCAACTTCTGATGACCATGCTGATAAATCAGATCATATCAGGTGATTCTTAAATTACGTCAATTTATCAACATCAGTTTGGAAAGGGGAATTGGATTCAGCTGGCGGACTGAAGCAGCTGTAACACATTTTCAATCAACTGTTTGGTTCAAGTCTGTTAAATTGGTCAATTTTTTTAAAGGTTTTCTGGCCTTTTGAGCTTTCCTACTTGGCCAAATAATTCCTGGCATTATGGAGTTTACTGTGACACAAGGATCCCATTGACTCAATAATTATCAAGAACTCAAAACTAGTCCTGCTTGACTTTAAGGCTTCCCAATCTATAGAATTCAGGGAAGTCTTTGGATGTGCAACCCAATAATACTACATCATTTTTGCCATGCCTATCTTATGACAATGAAGATCTTTAAAGAAATTTACAAGAAGTATATCTAAGATACCTCAGGAATCACCAAGCAGATGATTAAAAGGTGCCCTGCTATATGCTTTCTTAACAAGGATGACTTTATGAAGGCAGCAAAGTTTCTGAACACAAATAGATGTAATGTGGATAATAATAAAATAACATCTGGAGTTACTGACTACTTTAAGGACCAGTAGACCAAGAAGTTCATTGAGAAGAGATATGTACCAGATAAGAACAATATCAGCTTAAACCATGTGAATTCTGTCCTAATTGAGGGTACCAAGACCACATTTGCCATAGAGCAATGGTATAACCACTTTGTCAAGTCAGTGAGTGTTAGAAATCCATCCTTTGTCAAGCTGTTTTCAGGCCTGAAAAATCAAAAGACAGGGCTGATAAGGTCCTTAGGAATATTGGAAAATGTAGTCACTCACCCCTCTGATGAAAAGCCAGCATTAACTCAAGAAGAGCATAATGTACAATCTGGTGTATAGGAGCTACAAGAGGGATGGGAAGCTGGAATACCCAACAAAGGTCTCAAATGCTATTAACTTTGGGTTTGAATAATTGCTAATATTTAATTTAGAAAATTATTTTCTTGTCTTATTATACCTACTTTTTTTAAAAAAATGATTACTTTCTATTAATTTATCAATAAATTTTTATAGTTTAGGATTTAAATTAATTTTTATCAAAATCGAATGGTTTTGGTTATTTATATTTGATGTCAAAATCCATGCTTATTTTAATATGAATTTGGGTTTATTAACTTTCAGAGTTTGCAATTGATTGGATTTGTTTTTATGGAAAATCGGTTTGTTTTTATTTGTATTTAATTAGAGTTATGGAAAACTAGTGTGTTTAATGTTGGTTGACGGGAAATCGGTCAACAGAACATCTTCCTACCCCAATTAAGACAAGCATTTTAAAAAGTCTAACTAGCCTTTTTGAGATTTTTTTATTATAAAATAATATTGTATCATCTAAACTTTTGCATTAAAAAGATAGCCCAAATATTTTTTAAAAAAATAAGTAATTAGTATTACCAGGATACTTAAGAATAAAAATATTGTGGCTTGGTTGGGAAGTTCACCCCTTCCCTATACATACTATAAAAAATATTTTAGCTCAAAAAATAATAATAACAAGAATAAGCACAAAATGAAGAATCTATTAAAATATGTTAAGCTGATTATTAAATTTGTAAAAATATTTAAGGCATGTGGTTTATGTTTAAAAAGAGATAATTTAATTTCAGTGTTGAATGTACAATAATTTATTTATAAAGCCAAGGTAGAGATGCAAGCTAAAAATAGCTAAGATGAAATGGCAAGTGAAGGATAGTGAATATCAGTCCAGTTCTTGCGAGCAGTTGCAGTGAGTGGGTTTTTCTTGAGGTTAAGATGGCGGAGATTGGGGAAGATGGGAAGAGTAACCGAGGTGATGTCGTTGTTTGTTAAACTTAGCTTTCTCAATTTGGTTCCAGCCATCTCTCTAAGGAAACCTGTAAGCAATTCGCTGTCCCAGCCTAACCCTGCTCCACTGACATCCAACTCGTGAAGATGTGGTGCTTTGGTAACAGCCTCACACAAAACATCGACAGGAAAGCTGTCAACGAAGTTCAAAGTGAAATGGAAGCTTTTTAAAGCACATCCTCCAACCATCTTCAGTAAATTGACAAGGGAAACTTCATCCAGGGAGCAGAGGTTGATGTACATGTGAGTGCAAGAAGTGAAGGCGTGCTTCAAGTATTGGACAATGTTTTCGTCGTCATTGAAGCTAACACAAGTGAAGTTGATTTCGTTGCAGTAAAAGCCAGGAGTGGTGAGCAGTTGGCAGAGTTTCTTGGCAGCATTGACATCCAAATCTCCTTTGATGGTCAAGGAGTGGATAGGAAGATAGCGCCAGTTTTGTGCAATGGTGTCTATCATTTGGCTGTCAGGAAAGTGACGGAACTCCAATCTGAGATGAGACATGTCATCCGAGAACATGCATTTAAGAGGCTTGTGGATTTTGGCTTGCTGGTAGCATTTGCGGAGTACTCGTAGCCTCGAGTCCAGTTGGCTTACATTCCGCATGTGGCGGCTGGTGGAGGCCAAGACAAGTAAGCTTGGTACCCTTGTAATGTGTTCGAAGAGAGTGGCTATTATTTCGTTGGGAAGTTGCATTGAAGTTCATGGTTGATATGTGCCCCTTTTATACCCTTCCTAACAAATCCGAAATGAAGATGATTGGTTGGATATGAGTTTAGATGGGTTACGATGTACAAGTATTTGTGGTTGTGATTTAAGGCTGCAGAATGGTTCGTCGGAAAGCACGCTAGCGTCACTAGACAAGGCATGGTAATCTGTTACCGGTTTGCCGTTCATATCCTGCCGCTCGGAAACTTAAGGAGTTTTTTTCACCCTTCGTTAAACAAAACAAGTAATTCAAAATATGTCAAAGCACAAAGATATCAAGCGAGTTACTTGAATATTTAAGGTCCTGATATTGAATCTAATGGAATCACACCAAAAGGATTTTGCGTTATCAAATAAAAATGTAAGCACAGAAGCAAATATTTAATCTGATTTTCTTGGATTTTGGCATCAAACAAGTATTAATTATTCTTTCCGATTAATGAATTTTAGATATGGCATTATTATTTTAAATGATTTTAATGAATTTTGGCATCAAACAAGTATTAATTATTCTTTCCGATTAATGAATTTTAGATATGGCATTATTATTTTAAATGATTTTAATGAATTTTCACTGATGTTTATGTTTTATGTGGAAAGTGTATATTAATTAACACTTCATTAAGTCAACCAATCATATTTTATAAGGATTTACAAATTGTGGTGATTTTGAAGGAGCCTATAGATGAAGTTCATACCCTTAAAACTTTAATTGAATCCCCTACTTGTTACAAGTAGATTAGATCATGGGTTAACTCAAACTACTTAATAAGTTTGTTTTACAATTTATTACTACTCCAAGCATGGTAAAGCTGATCATCCTCCCTCAAAAAATGATTAAAGCTGATCAGTTGACAAGTGCGGATTGCCCCTCCCAAATCAAAACATTCCGAAAATGACGTCAATTAACACAATTCATGTTTGACTTGAAGTCTCATTTGCCCACTTCCACCGGGGCTTCTCAAACAACAAAGCGAATGAGATGGCAATCGTTTGGAGGAGAATCTGCTTATTTAAATGGCATCAGCTGTAGAATTGCGGCGGACGGAATCCGAGCGGATTCCGATATTTGCCTTAATGTAGGTGGCCAAATCGGATCATTTTTGGAACTGTGGATTCCCTTAACTTGGGGATCCGATTTTTCCAGAATGGATCCAGGTGGGGAAGGCTTTTTTCCCTCAGAAATATAGTGCCACCTGCTTGACATCCAGTGTGAAATCCAAGGGTGGAACCAAGGGTGTGTGGCGAGAATAAAGTTTTAAACAAGATATGCTATAAAGCTAAACAATCTCCAAAAATCAACATACTTTCATGCAGACTAAGAGCTTTGAATAGGCTTTAATAATTTAATTTAATAAGATAAAAAGTGTATAAAAATCTATTCACACAATTCAATTAATCTAATGTTGAAGTAAGACCTGTTTTGAGATACTTCATACCTGGGGTTCAACAGATATGGGGTTTTAAAAATTCATGTGTGGATTATCAGAAAGCAAATATGGGTCAGGAATCCCATTAATACCAATAACCACCAGAATAGGGAAATAAGTGTCAAGTATATACTTCTGGGAAGTATATAGAAGAAAAATAAAGATAAACCTAAGAAGATAATGATAATTTATTGGTATGAGTTTAGAGGATCATATAATATCATGGGAAGTCACATACTGTCCATGTATGTCATAGTAATCATGGGGCTTTTCCAGGTAGTGTTCTATTTAGGATGTGAAAGGTTTGATCCCCATGTAAGATTGACAGCTGATAAGAGTGCCACAAACTTAATGATTAGTCAGGGAATCACTTAGGAAATTACTTCCCTGGGAGGGAGTAATTGAAGATGTTGCAATATCTCCCCCTGGGGTGCTGGAAGGCAAAGCCTTAAGAATATTCTTGAGAGTGTTGATGATTTGGGCTTGATATTGATCCAGTTTTGTGTTGGGGACAGGTGGTTGCAAATTGCATTGTGCAGTTCTTGCCTTGCATAGGCAGAGTTGGTCATGGTAAATTTGTTTTAGACCAGTGTGGGTGCAATTTCTTTGATGAGTGTTGCGCTTATTGCTTTACAGCACCACAATTATTTGAGATTATAGGGCACAGGACATTTGCCAGAATACAGTCATATGTGAGGGTATGAGTAGTATTGTATCAGAAGGGCCAGGATTGAATGGAACTATGATTATTGCCCAGCAATGGCTTCTGATTGCGCAGAAGCACTTAAGGATTAGGATAAAGGTCAACCAGAGTAAGGATAAAATAAAGATGATTCAAGATGATTTTATTGTAAATGATTCATTCTTCTTATACCTTCTGAAAGGGTAATATATGGGCTGCTAGCAATGTCTTCTAGGACATTCTAACACCCCCCAAATTGGGTAATTATTAATCTAGGTTTGGCACTTATTGCACGTCAACCAATATAATATTTTCATCTTCACCCAGCACAGGTGATCCTTGCTGGCATGGAACAATTTAGTACTTCAGGATCACTTCCTACTTCTCTGGCATACTGCAAGCTTAATGCTTATTAATGTGACAAATATAAGAATTTGAGATTATGGGAAATCAAACCCAGTGCCTTGGCGCTTGATGTAAAAGTAAAGTGGCACCTTGGCACCTGCAATATTTGCCAGGTGGTGCTTGCAATAATTTTCAGTTGGCGCGGTGGCGCTTGACGTAAAAATAGTTTGGCGGATTGGCGCCTAATCTAATTGCTAGGCGGTGCTTGTGTATTTTAAAAGTGCCGCGGCAGCAAATCATGTCTCATTTAATTGCTGTGGCAGCGCTTATCATTGGCTAGTTTAAGGCTCAGGTCAGCAGACTACTGCTGATCCAATATGCATCTAGTTTATACTACCAATTTATGTAGTTTGGTAGCTTCAATTCATATCTGTGAGCTCCGTCATAATTAGTATTATTGTATTTTGTACTACTAATTTATGGATTTGGTTGTAACGGTCCCAATCTGTGGACTCTGTCATAATTGGCATCATTGCTTGATCAAAATTCACAACAATTAGATAGTTATTGTTGGGTTTAACTTCCATGACAACTCCTGGTTCTCTTAGTTCTGGTTCCAACTTGTGCAATCATGGTTGACTACCCAAACTTTGTCTCCGACTTGGAATAATTTCTGTTAAATAGAACTTCTTTTCTCTCCACTATTTCATGTTTTAGCCTCTTTTTCTTTTCTGGCATGATGTACATCAGGGTCATTGTCAGCTGTTACTTGCTTAGGAAAAGGTAATCAAGGTCCTAACTTAGTACTAACAATGATGGGTTTTTGCTCATAGACAAGTTCATATGGACTTTTGCCTGTATTATGATTGATCTGTGTTTTTCATACCATTAATGCTGTAGGGAGTATGCCAGCCCAAAGTTGTGGATCATTGGTGTATAGTTTACTGAGGGCTTCTACAAGAAAACTGTTTAACCTTTCCACTCTCCTATTGGTTTGTGAGTGATAGGGACCAGCAACTGTATGATTTATTCTATTTTTGCAAGGTAGACATTAGTGTCAATAGCAGTGAATTCTGTTCCTCCTTATGTAATCAGCCTCAGGCTCCTCAAACTTGGCTATGATTTTTCTTGCCAATAAATTGTCTCTTATAATTTCCTTTATGTTATTTTGTGACTTGTGCTAAAAGCCACCTAGTTGCATAATTGATGGCTATGATGATGTATTTTTTGCCTTTGTTGTCCCTGGACATGAGTCTCACAATGTTCAGTGCCCATACCTTTAATGGTTGTGTGACTAAAACTTGCTTTACTGATTTGGGGGTGCCTTATAACAGGCGTGCTTTCCACATAATTTGCATTGATCCAGTGCTTTCTTGATGTTGTCCAGCATTTTGGGCCACCATTAGCATGTCTTAAGATACTTGTGTAAGTTCCTGCTATGTGTATGGCCCAAATTGCTGTGGTAGCAAAGGATTGTGTTAATATTTTGTATTGACAGTACTTAGGTTACTGTATCATCACTTGATAATATGTGGTGTAGAGTGCTGTATACATTTTTGAACAGATGTTTGTTTTTAAAGACTTTCTCTTGGATGCTGATCAGTTTATCAGGTAGGAACCCCTCTTGGAGATTTCCCATGATTAATGTGGGTCAATCAGGGTCTCTGTTAGTGCAGAGTAGGTGCTTAAAGTATAGCCTTGATAGGAGATCTGTTTTAAATAGCTCCTTGCCTGGTTTATATTCAATTATCATGTGGTATCTTTGGATAAAGTTTATCCATTCAGTTTGTCTTCTTGATAGGCTTTGTTGTGTCTTAAAGAATACCAATGGCTTGTGATTAGTTAGTACTTTGAATATTTATGCACCTTTCAGATAACAATGCCATTTCATTAGACAATGTATAATATCAATCAGTTCCTTGTCATAAATAGGGTATCTCTGCTCATCATCAGACAATTTTCTTGATTTATACATAACAGGAAGGAAATCCTTTCTGTGGTTTGAATTCTAAGCCTCCTCTTATTGCATATTTGGAGACATATCTCCATTTATAGAACTCCTCACAATTAGGGTACTGTAGGATAAGGGTGGTAACCATTTGTTCCTTTATTTTTCAGAAATGCTGATCTCTAAGAAGGGCCAATATAAATTTGGTTGTTTAACAAGAGATTGTAGATTGAAGGGTATTCAATGCTCCCCAGTCTGTGATGAATCTTCTGATGTACTCAATTTTCTTCAGGAAAGTGCAGAGTTTGCTCTTTTTCTGTGGTGCTGGTATGTCAGCTATGGCTCTTACCTTTTCAGTATCTGGTTAAATTCTGTATTTGATGATGATATCTCCTAGGAAGGGTATCTATGTGGAGAAGAACTCACACTTGGATGGTTTGTCCACATATTTTTTTGTTCTAGAGGTTTGTGAGTACTACACATAAATTTCCCAGTGTAATTATTTGATTGGGCTGTAGATAATTATATCATCTAGTGAACTAGAGTATGGTTCACAATGTTTTCCTTTAACATCTCTGTGACTTTACAACAGTCATCCCATGTGTTTGGCCAAAATAAATTGCTTATATACATTTATCTCAAAAGGTTTGAAAACTACTGAATGGAGACAATGGTATATAGGTATCCAGAGTTAATCAGATTTTTCCTAGTTGGAACAAAAAAACTTGGATTAGGAATGAGCATATGACACATGATTCTGGTGCAGGAGATCTGGAATATCTCAAAGCTGGCTTATAATTTCATAAAAGAAGCCAGGTGATTTAATAATATACTTAAAATTTTATTATTGATTAAGGATCTCAAGATCTTTTGAGGTAAAAGATATCAGCAGATTATGAGTGTCAGGAATTTATATTGACTTTTATCTACCTTAGAAAATAAGTGGTGGCCTGCCAAGTCATCAATAATAGAAGCTTCTGATATATTGAAGTCAAACCTAATTGATCTCATATCCCTTTGCAAAGTAGACTCCAACCAACTGATATAAGGCCAACCAGGAGCATCCTAGGCCATCAATTATGATTAAATTATGATTGCCAGAGTTATTCTGGAATACTCTAGCAAACCGCTGGGTTAGTAATTATGGGTTTCTCCGAGGATCCAAAAGGGTTGTGATTGATTTGCACTGACAGCCTGCTGGTGCCACTTCAAATTCCTTCTGAGAAGGTTGCTTGTGAAACGTTTACTATGCGCTAAGAATAGTGCGTCAATTAGCGCCGCCACCACCGGCATGCTAATGGATCACAAATGATCATATTACAACAAGTGCTCTGCGCAAGATACTACTATATTGAATCCCATGCCATTGCATGGATGCCTGAATCTGGGGGTTGATGCTGGCAGTCTGGGGATGAAAAGACTGGCCAATCAAGAGTTAGAAGCGTCAGATGAATCATCCTGGCAAGAGGGCATGAGATCTATATAAGCCCTTCCATTGGATTAATGGAAGGAGTAAAAAATAAGATAATCCTACTCTAGAACATTTTCACAGTAGAAGATAAACCCAAGTTTGAAGACCCTTGTCAGCACTCAAAGAACTTAGCAAGCCTCCAGCTAGAGAGCTGCTTGTTTATTGCCTTCCTTGGGCATTGGTTGTTGCTCTGTCAAGGACTAAACAGATGTTGCAGATCATGCTTGTTGTCATATAAACATTCCATTCCATATAATGGCAAATATTACACATACCCTCAATAAAGCAAATGATACTCAGATCACCAGATCCAATAGCAGAAACACAAGTTCTGACAATGAGTATGTCATAAGTCACATGGAAGGGATCCATATGAGAGTTTATAGCAAGAGGGGTTTTTATTAAAGCATATCCTGTATGGTATTTAAATGGAAAGATGTGCATTAGTTTTCAAAGCTATAGCACATATAAAAAACTCATCTGTGACAGAAATTAATTCATATACAAATGAAATTAGAAAATTTCATTTATATTGATTAACAATATATTTGGGTTCCCTTCAATTTCATTATAAAATCCATTGATTTTTTACAGAGGAGTTGGTTTTGTTTAAATCTAGGGTGTTTTTGCTTACAGATGAGTTTTTTGCTTAGCACCATAGATTTTAAACTACATTAATTAATTAGAGTGATTCAGGACAAAGTTTAATCATGTTATTTTATGATCAAGAATAAGTACTTCCTTTCAAAGCAGGATCAGGATTTTGTGATAAGGTTACTGACAGTAGTTTTTGGGAGATCCAGGTAGGATTTTAAAAGCTGGAGGGCTTTTGGCCAGGTATACTCTGTATTATATATAATTTAAACTAATATAGTAAATAAAAAATCCCTGTTTTTTACAATCTCATCATTTTTAAGCCTTTCTCATTTCAAGTTTATTTAATTTTATTAAGGAGAAGTTTAGAGTTTCAAGGGTGAATACTTTTTTGCTACATTTGAGGTCTTAGGCTAGTGATAGGTATTATAAACTAAAGCCTTTAATCACAAAATATTTAGATTAGTCAAATATAAGAAAGTAGGTGAGGTTTGTAGTAACAACTGTTTTAAAGCTCCTAAAAGCTTATAGGAAGTAAAATATGGGCTAAGGCAATTGATTAATCCTAAGAAGATAAAATAGAGTCCAGTCTTAATAACAGAAGATTAGGTTAAAAATTCTACATCAAGGTCAGGGTATTGATCACAATTAATTGGTGGGTTAAAACTATCTACTATCAAGGTTTGGGTACCACTAAAGAGGCTTCCTAACTGATGCTAAAAATAATCAAAGGGAATCATAAATCTAAGACTAAGATTTCAAAGATAAAAATGCAAGATGAAAAGATTCAAAGAAAGAAAAACATAAGCCACAAAACCTAACAAGTACCTTTTTGGGGTTCAAGTCAAACTCAACTTAGAGTTGAGAATAAAAAACGCAAACCTTTTATTTAACTTGGACAAGTGAGGTGCAGAAAGGAAAATAAAGATTTAACCAAGACTGGCTAAAGGCAGGGATTAGGGTGCTCATCATCAAGTATTGTTTTTAACTTATTTAAGTTAAAACTTAAGAAAACAGCAAGAAGAAAAAGAAAGGACAGCAACATAACTGTTAAGAGTAAGAGCAAGCAAAGAAAAATAGCCATAAAAACCAAGACCAAAGGCAGATTGCGTAAACTGCAGAAAAGCAAAAGAGGTAATAGCTTCAGAACTAAAAATACTAACTTAAACTTTAGGTTTGAAGTTTGAAATCTGTTGATTAGGTTGGTAAGTTTAGAAAAAGACTGCTAAGTTAAGTTTAGGACAAGCAGCACTGGAAATAAGGGATGTATAGCAAAAACAAAACTAAGTGTTATTCCTATAACCAAAGTTTAAAAACCAGAAAAAATGGGTGCATAATAGCAGATAATAGAGAGGAATAATCCCAACACTACATAAGAAGACTCCTGGTAGTTCTGTGGGGACTCTTGGGAAGATCTAAAAGTGACAAAGACATTTCATGGTGACTCTTTGACTGAGGTGGAGACTGACTTTAAAAAAATTTATGCTAAAATATTTTTCAAAGGAAGGAACTCTCACTTTAGGAAACAAAGTGTTAACATGGGATCTTCTAAATTTACTGCTGGGGGTTGCTTAAATTATAGATCAAATGAAGCAAGCTGTCAATAAAAAAATTGAGAGATTTATAACTGAGAGAAGCTAAATTTGTAGAGGTGCTTGCATAATAGAGACATGACAATAAGAAATTAAATCAGAAAATTTGGAATTGGAGTTAAATATTGCCAAAGTTTTGAAACAGGGATAACCAAACAACATAAGTCTCTTGCACAATAATGATGATAAGTGGGGCTGAACAATCTTGTATCTAACACAGAGCCACTCCCCAGAAGAAGAGGATGAATTCTCTAAAAACAAGCTGGAATTATGCCTTATCACACTCATCTAGTGATTAATTTTTAGAAATATCAAGAAAATGCTTTCATAAAGATCATCAAGAGCTTTCACAGGGTTTCTATTTTCACTTCTCTCAAGCACTCTGAAGCCACCTTCAAAAGTGCTCATATATCAATGAGCTTTTCAATACCAATGTAAAAAAAGAGAAAACAATACATTTAGCTGCTTTTCTACCATGTTTCAGGTGAGAAAATGAGAGGATAATTCCTTCTAAAAAATTATTCACTGTCACCTCTACATTACTGCAAACCAGGTAGTATTTACTCTATTCATTGAATAATTTAACCACAATAAATCAGAGTTTTTAAAAGAGCACAAATCATCAGAAAAGATGATGACTCTTTTAGCTGAAACTACTATAAGAAGATTATTAACAGTTTTATCAATCCTACTCCCTCTCTTGAAGACTGGCACAGTCAGTTTACAACTAATTTTAGGGGTGAAAAGACCAATTTAGATAAGTTCCTAACCCACTTGAAGACTCATAACTCTATCTCAGCCTACATTTTCAAGACAGGGATTAAGAACAAGGATCACATCCTCTAAAAAATAAAGGTAGTGACCAGTATCAGGAAATTTGCCACTGGTTCTTATATAGTATGCCAAGAATGAAAATCTTGAGCACCTTCAAGCCATAAGTTGCTCTTCCCACAAATTTTTAGCCCCTATCCCAATAAATTATTTTTAATCATTTTCTTTTAGTTTTATAGAATTTATTTTTTTACGTGCTTAGTTACTTTTATAAACAGTACATAGTACAGAGAATAGCTGAAAGGGGCTTACTTCAGATTTTCTGGCTTCAGAGCTTAGGTTAACCTAGATGCTAATTATTAACCCCAATTTTTATTGTAGATCAGATTCCTGGGGGTTTTAGTCTAGCAATGACATCTATTTTATTTTATATATGTTTTTGAACCTCGAAAGCAAACACATGATGAGTTGTTGTTTTTGCTATCTGAGATAGTTTAAATTGAGATGCTGCATCTATTATTACTTTGGGATAGCGTACTTTGATATGCTATTTCTGGTACGAGCTGTGGTATCTTTTCTAATTGGACAATTTCACTTTGAGAAAATCACCTTTCTGGGGTTTACCTCTATCGGTAAAGGGATCAAACAAAAATATTTATTTATTTCTTAATTTTGAAAAGCTTAAAGATCAAATGAGGTACATGCTTAAATAATTTAAATATTCTAAATTAAATATGTATCATAGTTATTAAGCTTGCTAATTTCAACTGTTGCCATGTGATTTTTATCTCGAGTTGATTTGCAGCTTTTCCCCCTCATTTTATGCTTGTCATGGCGAAATAAAATTGAAGCTTGAAATGTAAACGTTGTCTGTTAAATTCGCAACTTTCGAAAATTCGCTTTACATAACCATTTCAACTTATTAGAATGGCTCATGATTTTCAACTGCTTTCCAGTAAACTCAAATCAACACCCAATTTTTACCCAGCGGCTAGAAATAAGGAGTCAAAGCTCGGCTACAGTTGGCCAGTTATCCTGCAACTTATGTCATTTTAATGACAAGGTTCTTCTCATCAACCGATTGCCATCCCATCGCTTTGTTGTTCAAGGAGCCCCGTTTGAAGTGGACAAATGAGACTTCAAGTCAAACATGAATTGTGTTAATTGACATCATTTTCGGAGTGTTTTGATTTGGGAGGGGCAATCAGCACTTGTCAGCTGATCAGCTTTAACCATGCTTGGAGTAGGTAATTAATTGTAAAACAAACGTATTAAGTATTTTGAGTTAACCCATGATCTAATCTACTTGTAACAAGTAGGGGATTCGATTAAAGTTCTAAGGGTATGAACTTCATTAATAGGCTCCTTCAAAATCACCACACTTTGTAAATGCTTATAAAATATGATTGGTTGAATTAATGAGATGTTAATTAATGCACTCTTTCCACATAAAACATAAACATCAGTGAAAATTCATTTAAAGCATTTCAAACATTAATGTCATATCTAAAATTCATTAATAGGGAAGAATAATTAATACTTGTTTGATTTCAAAATCCAAGCAAATCAAATTAAATATTTGCTTCTGTGCTTACATTTTTGTTTAATAACGCAAAATCCTTTTAATGTGATGCCATTAGATTCAATATCAGGACCTTAAATATTCAAGTAACTCGCTTGATATCTTTGTGCTTTGACATATTTTGAATTACTTGTTTTGTTTAACGAAGGGTGAAAAAATCTCCTTAAGTTTCCGAGCGGCAGGATATGAACGGCAAACCGGTAACAGATTACCATGCCTTGTCTAGTGACGCTAGCGTGCTTTCCGACGAACCATTCTGCAGCCTTAAATCACAACCACAAATACTTGTACATCGTAACCCATCTAAACTCATATCCAACCAATCATCTTCATTTCGGATTTGTTAGGAAGGGTATAAAAGGGGCACATATCAACCATGAACTTCAATGCAGCTTCCCAACGAAATAATAGCCTCTCTCTTCGAACACATTGCAAGGGTACCAAGCTTACTTGTCTTGGCTTCCACCAGCCGCCACATGCGGAATGTAAGCCAACTGGACTCGAGGCTACGAGTACTCCGCAAGTGCTACCAGCAAACCAAAATCCACAAGACTCTTAAATGCATGTTCTCAGATGACATGTCTCGTCTCAGACTGGAGTTTCGTAACTTTCCAGATAGCCAAATGATAGGCACCATTGCACAAAACTGGCAATACCTTCCTATCCACTCCTTGACCATCAAAGGAGATGTGGATGTCAATGCTGCCAAGAAACTCTGCCAACTGCTCACCACTCCTGGCTTTTACTGCAACGAAATCAACTTTACTTGTGTCAGCTTTAATGACGACGAAGACATCGTCCAATACTTGAAGCACGCCTTTACTTCTTGCACTCACATGTATATTAGCCTCTGCTCCCTAGATGAAGGTTCACTTTTTGATTTGCTTAAGATGGTTGGAGGATGTGGTTTAAAAAGCTTTCATTTCACTTCGAACTTTGTTGACAGCTTTCCTGTCGATGTTTTGTGTGAGGCTATTGCTAATGCACCACATCTTCACGAGTTGGATGTCAGTGGAGCAGGGTTAGGCTGGGACAGCGAATTGCTTACAGGTTTCCTTAGCGAGATGGCTGGAACCAAATTGAGAAAGCTAAGTTTAACAAACAACGACATCACCTCGGTTACTCTTCCCATCTTCCCCAATCTCCGCCATCTTGACCTCAAGAACAACCCACTGACTACAACCTCTCACAAGGACTGGTCTAACCTTGATCACTGTCCTTTACTTACAATTTCTTCTTAGCAACCTTAAACTTGTCATTGTATATTGAATTATTAATAAATCATTATACATCCAATCTTAATGTGGGAATTTCTCCTTTTAAACATAATCATATGCCTTGAAATCTATTTTAAACTCACACATAATTGCACCAATATTTTTAGATATAAATTCATTAGTCTTATGTGAAAACTGAGAAAGCGACAACATGTTAGATATGAGCTCTGCTAAAACAAAACAAGGTTATTGCCCTTTTCTTTAAAAGGTAGTTTTCAAAGCTATGATGCTAAGAAAAAATATAATCTGTAAACAAAATCAACTCAAATGCTCTTAAAATCAACACATGCCAACAAAATAAATGGACTAAATTTATTTTTTATCTTTATAGATTCATCAGTTTTTAATTTTATTTGCATCTGAGTTTTTTGCTTACAGATATGTTTTTTTACTTAGCACCATAGCTTTATAAAATAATGTAACAAGCCTTATACCGAAACCCAGATAACTGGCTATTTCTGGCTTGCATTATTTATGTCTTAAGTTTTAGAGGTGTACATCCTAAACAAGTGTTGTCTGCTTAAAGTTATTTTTCAATCCGAACGTGTATGTTTCATTGGAAAGTTAAGATTGCTTTCAAAGATCAACTTTTTGTGCTTTCAAACTATTGCAATGTGTAACAAAATAAAAATGATACAAGTTTGGTATAACTCTTTTTTACTTAACTACCAAGATAAAACCCAGCTTTTACAGTAGTTTTCAAATCTTTGGTGCTGAGCAAAATAAACTCATCTGTAAGAAAAAACAACTGAGGTTCAAATAAAAACAACTCATATAAAAACAAAACAGAAGTATAACCAAGTTTATTTTTTAAACAAAATAAATTAATTGGTCTTTAATTTTTTTGCATCTGAGCCGTTTTTGTTCAAATCTCACTTGTTTTCACTTAAACCTCAGCTTTTTGCTCAATGCCATAACTTTGAAAACTACTGTAAAAGTTACATGATCCTTTATGAAACATAACCCTACCTTATACCAGAATCAATACTAGAGTACAGAGTTATATCATTTCAACTTAAATTCCTATAGTAATTTAATAAAAAATACACCTAACTTTTTAACTTGATTCTCCAGAGCCTATTTTAAATTCTGCTATCATGGTAATAGACTTTGACTACTACATCATGTGAACCATTGATAAAAAAGGCAAGCTTGATTCTAATAGCCCATTTAACTTTCTCTCAACAGTAATAAAAATACATATTATTACTGAATATCTAATTATGAATTAAAAATCCCATCTGGTATAACCTCTTTTTCACCATTTGTCTTTTTTATCAAAAAACCCAGCATGAAAAATGTTGTAACTGTGCTTTATTAGCAAATTTACACAAGGAAAAAGACTTGAAACTAGATAATTATATTTGTTAAGATGTATCACTTATGTAGTTTGGATAATCATTTAAGAGAAACAAGATTGAGACAATCAATCAATTGGATTGGGCAGGGGGTGGCTTGATCCATGTAATGAGTCAAGCACCAAACCAAGCTTTTCATCAAGTTGAGATAGTCACTGGATCTGGTTGTCTTGTCTTGGAATTTGAGTTGACTTCCACATTTGGCTTTGATTAGTGGGAAAGTCAGTTCAAGAGACACAAATTCTCTTTCACAGAACTTTGCTGAGATTTGACCCTGTTTTTTACACCTTCCCCCAGCTGAAGGCCAGCTTCCTCTTCTAGAAGGTCTGCAGAAAGTTTATCAGGGGCACATGCACCATATTAAACTAGCTTTTGATTGGTTGCTGGTATGATGGGTTCACACTGTTTTTGGCAGGCCTTGTATGTACAAAGCCTGTTGTGATGTAGGACTTTGTCCTGTTTACTTTTTCCCAAGCCTTTAACCAGGTAAATATTGTTATCATTTATCTTTAGAGCAATAGTGGGGCCTACTTTCTCAGGTTTTAACATCATCTTGTTGGTGTTCTTTACCCCAACCTTGTCTCTAATTTCATGCCTGTCTTTCATAAAAACAAACATATCTTGTAGACATTTTCTCTCTGATTGGTTGATTAGCATTTGCAAAGAGTACTTGTGGGTTGAATCTGAGAGAAACTTGTTTTAAAATATAGTCTTGGGCCCTGTGAGGGCTTGTTCTATGTTTGTCTGTGTGCTGTAAACTATTTCAAAAGGGCTTCTTCAAGTTGATCTGCTCACTTGGGTATGGCAAACAAGGAATGCAGTCAGTAATTGCTTTGGCCAATATTCATGGTTCCTGGCGGTGAGTTTAGAGAGGGCTTGTACTAGGCTGATATTAAGATGATATACCCTACTGTTGGCCTGAGGATGGCAGGGCGTTGTTACTGTATGTTTCACTCCTTGCTTTTATAGATATAAATTAGTGTCATTGGATGTTAGCTCTTTGCCTCTATCTGTGATTAGTAATTCTAGCTTTCTAAACTTGATTATGATTTTTCTGCCCATTAAGCATTAAAAATTGCTTCCAGTGTGCTCTTTGGCAGCCTGTGTCACTAGCCATCATGTAAAAAATTTGATAGTAGTGATTATATAATTTTTTGTTACTATTTCTAGGCATAAGGCCCATAATGTCCAGTGCACATAATTTGAAAGTTAATTGTGTATGAATTGACAGTACTGACTTGGGAGGTGTGCTGATCTTGGAAAATTTCTCACAACACTCACATTGCTCAAGTACTTTGTGAATATCCCTAAAAGAGTAGTGCACCATACTTTATGCTTCAGGAACTTGTACATATTTCTGCTCTTGGTGTGCCCAAGGTCTCTGTGGTAGTTCAAATGGTGTCCAACCTTTGATTTGTGGGTAAATATGAGTAGGTCACTCTGTCTGATATTTTTCTGTGCAGTTTCTCATATACATATGCAAATAAGTGTTTATTTTTAATGAAAGCGTATGGGTAATGTCTGTGGCTCCTAGGGGAAATAATTTATCCTTGGTACATAACACAATAAGAGACCAATTGAGATCAAGCCTGCTCTGTCCCCTCAAGGCCCAGACATAGAGCTATGATAAAGCATCTGCAGTAATCAATTCTGGCTCTGGCTTGTACTGAATTTTCATGTTAAATCTTTTGAGAAATACCATCCATAGGACCTGTCTCCAGGAAAGATTTGTCTGTGTTTTAAAGTAAATGTTTGATTTGAGATTGATGAGGGCTATTAAACCTCATGTATTTTGAGGTAGCAACTGTCAAAACAGCAGGCTCAACCCGCCAGCAAGGTTCCAACCAAGCAGGTTTGTGACCCGCAATCCGGTTATCCGGTCACTTGAAGCCAGACTGGGAAGTCAACTCAAATTACCAAATCCAACAACATGAACAGATGATGATCCCTTACAGTGGATACCTTGTTTTGGCGCTTGACTCATAGCCAGGATCAAGCCACATTCTCCTTCCATCCAACCGTGTGATCAACAATCATGTTCCTGCTATACATTGATTCACTATGCATATATAATCACTATCTCTCAATAAATATTATTATCTAGCTTCTAAATATTTTCCCCTTGTAACTCTGTTAAAACAGCACAGTTACAACACAGCATCACTTCACCAAGCAGTGTATTATTACATATAGTTCCTTGTTGGGAATTAGATAACAGAACTTGCCGTTGGTTAGCTTGCGTGATTTGTATGCTACTAACAAAAAATCTCTGTACCAGTCTTAATGCAAAGGATACCACCTATGGATGCATCCAAGGTGTCAGTTTTTTTGGTAGTATAGATCCTTTCTTAAATACAGTAGTAAATGAGAAGATGCCAGCTTTTCCTTGAGCTGGAAAAAACAGAGTTCCTGTTGGGATGTCCACATAAACTTGGAATTTGCGCCTGTGATGATAGACAGAGGTGTAGTGAGAACATCATAGTCTAGAATGAAGCAAAATACATATAATATCATGCCTAGGAAAGTTCTTAGCTGGCTCTTTCCTTTTAGAGATGGAATCTTGAAGATAGATTAGATCTTCTGATTGTTAGGTTCAATCCTGTCTTTGGGTACTATGTGGCCTAGGAAGGGTAGTTGTTCTTAAAAGAACTGACCTTTTGGAAGGCTTTACTAGAAGTTTGTGTAGGGCCAAGGTAGTTTCATAGTAGTTTCAATAATTTCAGGTATTATCTGTCCTAACCATAAAGCCAAGAAATTGGGGAAACAGTTAACCAAGTTGACAGATTTAAATCAAACAGTTGATTGAAAATGGGTTATTGCCGCTCTGGTTTGTCAGAAAAATACAGTTACTCAAGGAAAATTGACACTGATAAATAGACGTAATCTGAGGGTCACTTGATACAACCTTGTTTATTGGAATGGTTGATAAAAGTTAAATACACAAAGGTCTTTTGAGTTCTGGATGAGGTACTCTTGGGATGAGACAGAATAGGAGCCATGGATTCAGATGGTATTGCTTAGTTGATAATTTTGGTACATATTGGAAAATTTTCACTGCTCAACTCTTAAGAGTTGAGTCCTCCCTAAAAATATACTCAATAAACTCCACTTTTATCATGGTTAAAAGTTATTTAAAATGCATCCTCTAGTGGGCCTGCTCTGCTATATTCCTTAAAAATTGATTTTAAAACAAATTGTAACAGGAAGACGGGGTCCTGCTTTGGGCTCTACACCTTCTATGCTGCCAAATGTTATGTCAATGTCCGCCAATCTTGGAGTTTTTACCTTGTAATATGGAGCTGAGACTATGGTTAATTCCCAATTCCAGAGTTTTATTCAGAGGACTCTCTAATCTAGTCCAGGCTATCTATCTGAGACTTCTTTGGTTGAGTGTAATTATCTTGTTAAATCCTAGATTATCTTTTGGGAATTTCACTAAACAGTATTTGAAGTCTTGATGATGGTTAATTATCAACCCCTTATGGATTTAGGTAGGTATTTTGCACCATTTGGAGACCTCTTCATACTACCCAGCAATTTCTGTCACAGGTATAAACACTGCCTCCAGGCCATTATGGTTTTTTATACATTTGGGATGTACACAATGATATCATCTAGGTAAACCAGGGTGTGCTTTCTAATGTGGGGTGAAAACAGCTCATTCATGCATGTGATGAAATTAGATGTCATGTTGGTCATTCCAAAGTTGAAAAGAGTGCACTCATAGTAATCATGTTTGGTATTAAAGGTGTTGTTTAAGATGTCATCTTCCTTAATCTGTACAGTAGTTTTAAAAGCTATGGGACAACAGAAAATATCTCAGATTTAAACATAATGATTTCAGATTTGAACAAAATCCAATTATCAGGTTAAAATATACACTCTGTTACAGGTATTTTTGGCGTTATTGGGCAAAATGGGTCAACAAAGCAAAGAAGTGTTGTAACTGTGCTGTTTTCACAGAGTTACACGGGGAAAATATTTAGAAGATAGATAATAATCTTTATTGTGATATAGTGATTATATAGTTCATGTGAATCAAGGATAACAGGAGCATGATTGATGATCACATGAATGGATGAAAGAAGGGGGTGGCTTGATCCTGATAATGAGTCAAGCGCCAAAACAAGGTATCCACCAAGAAGGGTCATCATCTGTTCATGTTGTTGGATTTGGTAATTTGAGTCAACTTCCTAGTCTGGCTTTGAGTAACCAGATAATCAGATTGCAGGTCACAAACCCACTTGGTTGGAACCTTGCTGGCAGGTTGAGCCTGCGTTTTCAACACCCCCCCTGACTGAAGGTTGGCCTCCTCTGGGTGCAGGTTGTCAGGGAGGTCATCAGGAGCCCGGGCGCCGTATTGAACTAGTTGCTGTTCTCTGATGGGCAGGGTAGTCTCTCATTGTTTCTGTCTTGCTTTGCAGGGTTGTAGGCAATCATGATGTAGGGTCTTGTCTTGCTTACATTTTCTAAGCCCTTGCATGAGGTAAGTGTTATTGTTGTTTACCTTCAGAATGATTGCTGGCCCCACTTTCTTGGGTTGTAGCTTGCTCTTGTCAATATTCATGACCCAAACCTTGTCCTCAACTTCATGTCTATTGCAGATGGGGACAAAGGGTTTTTGTAGACGTTCATTCTCCTTCACTGTTTATTTGCTGTTAACTCTTACAATGTGAGGATCTGAGCATGGAGGGACTTCACTTGGAATTTCCAGTTTAGGTCCTGTCAATGCTTGAATGATATTTGGCTGTGTGCCATAAACCAGTTCAAATGGGCTTTTTCCAGTGGATCTGTTCACTTGGGTTTGGCACACAAGTAGTGCAGTTGGTAGCTGCTTATACCAGTCTTCAGGTCTCCTGGCGGTGAGTTTGGCTAAGGCTTGCACAAGACTACTATTAAGCCGCTCCACACGTCCATTGGCCTGTGGGTGGTATGGCATTATCACAGTGTGCTTGACCCCGTTTTTGGTGAGGTATACATTGGTGTCTTCAGAGGTCAATTCTTTGCCTCCATCAGTTATCAGGAGTTCTGGCTTTCTGAACTTGCTGATTATTTTTTTGCCAATAAATTGTTGAACATCATTGCTGGTGTGTGCCTTCACTGCTTGGGCTACTGGCCATCTTGTCGCAAATTCAATGGTGGTGATGATGTATTTCTTGTCATTGTGTTTTCCTGGCATGAGATCAACAATTTCAAGAGCCCATACTTTGTAAGATAGTTGTGTGTGGATGGGAAGTACCAAATTTGGCAGGGTTTTGCTTTTGGCAAACTTTTTGCATACCTCACATTGGTCTAGAACTTCTTGGACATCACAGTATAAGGTTGGCTACCAGGCCTTATGTTTAAGGAACTCAGATAAGTTTTGGCTCTTGGTATGTCCCAGGTCTCTGTGATAGCATAGGATGGTGTCAACTTGCTGATGCGTGGGAATGTAGGGAATAGTTGTGCTGTCAGTCATCTTTCTGTGTAGGGTCCCATATACATCAGAAAAGAGGTGTTCATTCTTGATGACTCTTTCCTTGGTTATGTTGGTAGTGCCAGGAGGGAAACCCTTGTTTTTTGTTTGTAATACTAAGAGAGGCCAGTCTGGGTCAAGCCCATTCTCTCCTCTTGAGGCACAGACATACAGGCGGGACAGGACGTCTGCCATGGCAAGCTCAGCCCCAGGTTTGTACTGGATGAGCATGTTAAATCTCTCCAATAGTACCATCTGTTGTGTTATGAGGCGTGGCACAGACACACAATGGGAAATCCTAACCTTAGGATTTTATTTGTACTAAGTCTTGGTTAGATGACAGGGAAGGCAAATGTGTTACCTTGTGGCCCTGGAAGAATAATCTCTACTAGTTGTGGCTAGAGAGAGGCGTGGAAGTACAGAAGACACAAAGACAAAAATGTGAATAGAACTTAATTTTTATTGGTGAATATGAAATGGAATATATAGTGATTAGGAATACCACAAAAACTACCAGGACAGTAGGATCACTTGCCACCAGCATTAGTGGGGCAAGTGAGTTGCACAGGATCAAGAAACCAAACAATTGAACTTCCTGATTCAGTCATTAACTCGTTTTGAGAGGCAAAAGCAAAAGCAAGAGATTTGTCCTCAAAATGGCCCATTAAAGGCAAAATCAAAAAATGGTGAATAGCGGTATTCATAACATTGCTCTCTCCTAGATTGGCCTTAGGGGGTAATATTTACAAAGGAACTTTGCGTGCACTCAAGCAAAAGGACGGCCACTGGAGAGGAGCTTTACAGTGTACTTGGACCCTCTCTTAAAAGTCACTTCTAAAGGGCCAATCCATAGAGAGTTCAACTTATGTGTGCGACCACCTACTCTGTGTTGGTAGTAAAGTACATGGTCAACCACATCAAACTCAGGCAGGGGGGAGCGTCCAGCATTATTGGGAGAGAGTTCAAGCATCTTAGTCTTGTATGCAGAGGTGTAAGCAGTGGCCTGTATATCAATTATGCGGTTGACTAGATCCTTGATGTGGTTGTCAGGATTCATGGCTTTGTCAGAGGTAATCAAGGGGGCCCCCAAGAGCAAAGGGGTAGTAGCCTCACACCCATACAGCATAGCAAAAGGAGAATACCTGGTGACACAATGTTTACTAAGGTGGTATGCAAAGAGAGCGGCAGGTAAGTATAGGTCTCAGTTGGCAGCGTCAGAGTAGGTGAGCTTCCTCATGATGGAGACCAGTGTCAAATTAGCATGCTCAACTGCCCCATTGGTAGAAGGATTGTAGGGGGCAGAGAAAGACTGATGATACCCTAAAGCTTCAACAACAGAGGTTACCAGCTTGGCGTTGAAGTTAGTCCCATCATCTGAGAGCAACTCTTGAGGACAGCCATGGCAGTAGAAAACATCTTGTAGCAGGAAGGCAGCAGTTGTCTTAGCTGTGATGTCTTTTGTTGGGCAAGCCTCTACCCACTTGCTGAAATGATCAACTGCAATCAGAATAAAGCAACACCCAAAACGTGAGCGGGGGAGAGGACCTACTGCGTCAATGCTGACAGTGTGGAAGGCATGTTGTGGGGGGACTAATTTGAACTCGTGGGTAGCAGCTCAAGGCCTTTGCAGCTGGAAATTGTGGCAGCTAGCTATGACGTCTGGGATCAGCAGGCAAAGGTTCTTCCAGAAGTAATTCTTTTGAAGCCAGTCAAAGGTCTTGGCAATGACTCCATGCCCAGTCTCCTTATGGACTTGCGGCACCACCAAGAGGCAAAGACTGGGTTGTACATAAGGCAGATGCTGATCTTGTACCTTCTTGAAGAGCTGATTGTTGCATATGAGGGTATCTTTGGATAGCTTGGACTAGGCCAGTTGTACTTCTTCTGTCTCACTTTCCCACAAAGATAGATACCCAATTAGTGTGTCAATTGGTCAGCCTCTGCAGGGTGCAAAGCAAGAATGGGCATTCTGGAAAGCCCATCAGCGTTCTGGTGTTGAATCCCAGGGCAGTGGAGCACTATGAAGTTGTATCCCTGCAGATGTAGAGCCCATCTAGCTAGGCGCTCATCAGGATCCTTAAGCTGTTGTAACCACTTAAGAGAAGTGTGGTCAGTGACAACAGTGAAGTGGGTGCCATATATGTAGTGACAGAACTGCTTGACTGCATGTAATACGGCAAGGCACTCCTTCTCTGTGGCACTATAGTTCTTCTCATGCTTGTTTAGCACGCAGGAAGTGTAAGCCACAGGATGATCTTCACCCTTGTCATCCAGTTGGGCCAGGATAGCTCCAATAGCAAGATTGCTAGCGTCAGTGTATAGGATGAACTCCTTATCATAGTCAGGATACACGAGGATTGGCACCTCTTTGAGTTTTTGCTTAAGGGTCTCAAAGGCTTGCTGTTAACTGGTGGTCCATTCAAAAGGGACATTACGTAATAGCTGGACTAGAGGTTCACTAGTATTGGCAAAGTCAGGGATAAACTGTCTTTAGTAGCCCATCATCCCCAGAAAGACTTGTACTTCTTGTAGGTTGGTGGGCAGAAGCATTTTGTCAATGGCTTCAACCTTCTTAGTCATTGGGCAAATCCTGGTCTGGGTTACTTCATGGCCTAAGAATTCAAGACACTCTTTGAAGAAGGCGCACTTGGAAGACTTTAGTTTGAGGCCTGCTCCTTGAATCTTTATGAACACCTCTTTGAGATGAGCCAGGTGGTTGGTGAAGGTGGCGCTGAAAACCGTTATATCATCCAAGTATACTAAGACGCACAACAACTTCAAGTCATTGAGGATGAAGTCCATGGCCCTTTGGAAGGTAATTGGGGCATTGCAGAGTCCCTGTGGCATGCAAGTAGGCTCAAAAAGCCCTTCAGATGTAATGAGCGCAGCTTTATGACAATCCTCAGGCAATAGGTCAACTTGTCAGTATCCAGATGTCATATCCATTGCAGAGAAGAATTTAGAGCCTCCAAGGCGTCAGAGGGCATCATCAATACGCGGAAAGGGGTATGAGTCCTTCTTGGTCAAAGAGCTCAATTGGCTTAGTCCATCATAATACAGTGACCCCCATTTTTCTTCTTTAGGATGAGTAGCAGGGATTCCCAAGGACTTTGGGAAGGGGCCAGCAGCCCAGCATCTAACAGTTGCTTGAGCTCTTTAGATACCTGGGCGTCCTCTATACAACTGCAGCAATATGGTTTAGCACGGAAGGGAGGAGCGTTGCCAGTGTCAATATGATGGATAACACATTTGGCTAACCCATAGTTGATACTGTCCTTGACAAAGATTCCAGAAAATTGGTCTAGTAAATTCAGCACCTCTTTCTGTTGAACCAGGGACAGATGTGGGAAGTCTTGCGCAGTGAACAAGGATAAGACTTGAGGCTCATCTTCAGGTAGGTTAAAATCCTGGAAAATGCCAAAGGAATGAAGAGACAGGACATCAAGAGTGCTCAACAGCTTGTCATATCCAACAAATTGCCCCTTAGACACAGTCATGGGGATTGCAGTCAGGTTGGCTACCAATAATTGAACAGGGTCCTTATGAGAGACATCTAGGATTCCAGGACAGAGATAAAGTTTGTTGCGCCCTAATGAGGGGGGAGAGTACAACTCCAAGAAGGTTTGTTCAGGTAGTTCATATGATATCTTGGAGTCTAGGATGGCCTGAGAGCCAGGTGGGATGGTGACAGCAGACGTGGCTAGGAGAGGGATCCCCTCAGATGCAGGACAAGCCATGGATGGACATTTCATGTTTGAGGAGTGAGTGCAATATTTGAGGTTGAAAACCCCAGTGGGATACTCCAAGGCACATGTCTTGAGCCGTTTCCCGGGAACTTTAACCAGCTCTTCAAAGATCAGAGGGACTTTTTATCCAAGGATAGAGAGGTAACCATCTTTCAAGTTGATTATCCCATTATATTCCCTAAAAAACTGCATGCCAACTAAGAGATTGTAACTCTCATTTTCCAAGACAACTGCTGGCGCAGCTAGAAGAAGTTTGCCAAACTGCATGGGTAGAGCAGAGTAAGCTCCTATGGCGCGGGTCATAGACAGTCCAGCTGTGCCATACGTCTGGTGATAGTTAAGGTCAGGGGCAAGTCTGAGTTTCTTCACAAGCTTAGAGGAGACAACGTTGACTGGCAAGCCAGTATCTAGAACGGCCTTAATCTTCACTTTTTGAATGGATATCTCTACTCAAGTGGTAGTGCAACCAAAGGGTGGAAGGACAGCCAAGAATCTTGAGCCTCTGCTAGTTCCTTATCCCACTTCTCAATCATACATCTTAATCCTGGGAACTTCTTATAAACAGTTTGGAGAGGAAGCAAAACAGATACATTCTTGAAGACAGCGTCAGCAACCTTGGCAGCTTTTTCTGAAGACTCCACTAGCACAAGGGACCTCATAGCCTGAGTGAGGTAAGGGCAAGAGACAACATCTTTGGCTTCAGGCAAAGGCTTACCTTTAGTTGTAGTCTTTCCTGAGTGTAGTTTATAGGGGACTGTAATGGTTTCAGGAACAGCCAGAACAGAGTATCCATATGCATCAGCATTGTCAGTATCAGATTCATCCAGGTCAGAGTCATCAGAGATACTGTGAAACAAGAGAGGGATAGGAGGAGCCTCAGTGTCAGCAGGCTTAGAGTCAGCTATAGAGGGAGGGATTGAAAGAGACTGGGAATAATTGTCAACTGAGAGCGTCTCTGCCTCTAGGTTGACTGTTCTTTTCCTGCCTGCTCTTTTGGATCAGCTCCTTCAACCCGCGGGTAGGTGCAGACTCAAGAATGGTGACCTATCTGACCACAGTTGTGGCAACCTTGGCGTCAAGGAGGATTTTGCAAGTTCATGGTAAGAATGTGAGGACCACAGGAAGATGAACCAGAGTTAGAAGAAGCTCAACCTTCTCTAACAACTGTGCCAGAGTGGGTAAGGTGCATATCCTGCAACAATGTCTTTATGCTCTTCAAGGAGGAAAGCATAGCATTGTGGGCTTTGAAGTGAAGGCATAGAAGTTGGTTAACCTTGAGGGCTTGAGTGAAAGCCATGTAGGCTTCATGGGCTGTCAACTGTCTGCTCGTGATCAGTTGCTGTTCTTCCATGTAGAATTGGTCTGTAAACTCAGCTAGTGTCTCTTTAGGCTTGAAAGCAATATGCATGAAGGCGTCCTTCTTTACTTCCAGGCTAAGGTCACCACAAAACTCATCAATCAGAAGCTGCTTCATATCTTCCCACGTCTCAATGGAGGGCAACTCAGGCACCACCATCTCCTGGCAAGTTGGATGTAGACAGGTCAGAATATGTTATTTCTTAACTTTGTCTGAAGCCCATCTCATGGCATTTTTGTGGATAGTTAGGAAAGCTGCAATGGTTGAGGTTTTAGGATCAAAGACAAGCTAAAAGATAGGCTTGAAGTGTGCTTTAGGGGTTGGGCCACCATTATTGCTATTGAGTAATTTTATACGCAGAGAAAACTCTTCTTCAGATTTAGAGGGGGGCTGTCTAGCCCATAGCTGACAAACACTTTCTTCAAGGGTAGTAAGGGTCTCAACAACACGGGCACCCATATTGACAGCTTGAGTGGTTTGTTGTGCAGTAGTATCTTAGCGTTGACCTTGGGTGGTCACTATTGTGGAGATTTCAGCCAGTTGAAAATTAAGGGATGGCCCCATTGAGAGGCAAGGGGAAAACCTATCCTTCACAGAGTCAATCATGTCATTCATCTCTTGTATGTCTCTATCCAGTTTAGTATGGTCCCGCTTCAATTGATTCACTTTGTTAGCTAGAGCAATTAGTTCCCTAGCACATTGGATTTGAGGGACTCTTGGTAAGCCAGGGCAGCAACCATCTTCATTGACAACCCCAACTGGACTAGCAGCAGTTGCCATCATTTCACGGAGGCGGCAAGTTCTTGCTGTAGCTCTGCAACTTGAGCAGTTAATTCAAGCACCTGGGAATCAGGTTGAGGAGCTTTAGCAGGATGTCCCTGAATGCAAGTAGCCGTATGTAGCTCTCAAATGGCATCCCATATTCTCTGCTCTCTATCCACCAAGTCATCAGAAGGGGGAGAGGGCGGAACATCTGGCTTGGGTGTAGATAGCTCATTCACTTGACTCTGGAGTTTAGCTATAGTAGCAGTGGGAGCAGCTCTCTCTTGTTCAAATGCTGTACTGAGTTCATTAAGGCCACTAGCAGCAAGTTCCGCTACCTGCTGTAGTTGCTAAATGAATACATGCTGAATGCATTGAGTTGTTGCACAAGTTGTTTAAAGTCAGTGAGATAAGCATTTAAGGTGGAATCTACTTGAGTTTGCCAGGATTGTTCTAGCTGGTGAAACTCATGTAGGTGTTCTCTTGTATTTGGGGATGAACTGGCGCATTTGTTTGATAGAATTGACTAAACAGGTATGGGAAGTGACAGAGTTGCGTTGGTTGTCAGATACCAAGAAAAACAGGGAATGAATCCACTGTTGGTAGACAGCAAACTGGTCCCAGTGATGTGTAACTGCTGCTTGTAGAGACGAGATTTCTTTGACATGGAGCCCCAACACCATTTGATGGTGGGCCAAAGCAGGCTGCACAAAGGACAATAGTAAGTGCTCAGCGGAGCCAGCTGCTGAGAGGAGATGCTATGGAATTTGAGGAGCCACAATTAATTTGTAGTATTCAGCCTGACTGAACTGTAACTGAAGGCAAGGGATGGCTCCTTCACGGGCTATCCCAAGGGCTACCAACATGACTTGCTCCAAGTCAGGGGTACCCATGGGGTAAGCAACTAGGCAGGGACTATTCCCAAGGTTCAGTACAGTAGGGATAATAGGCAGGTTGGCAATATATTCCTCAATAGGAGGACTGGTTATTTCAGATGAAGTCAACTCTTGTATAGGCGGAGGCAAAGGACCTGAAAAAGTGGATGCAAAAGGAATAACCAAGGGGCTTACAGCCTCTGTAGTGAGCACCATTTTTTTGTGTTCTGAGGCGCAGCACAGACACACAACGGGGAATCCTAACCTTAGGATTGGATTTTTACTAAGTCTCAGTTAGATGACAGGGAAAGCTATGTGATTACCTTGCGGCCCTGGAAGAATAATCTCTACTAGTTGTGGCTAGGAAGAGGCGCAGAAGTACAGAAGACACAAAGACAAAAATGTGAATAGAACTTAACTTTTATTGGTGAATATGAAATGGAATATATAGTAGTTAGGAATACCACAAAACACTACCAGGATAGTAGGATCACTTGCCACCAGCATTAGTGGGGCAAGTGAGTTGCGCAGGATCAAGAAACCAAACAATTGAACTTCCTGATTTAGTCATTAACTTGTTTTGAGAGGCAAAAGCAAAAGCAAGAGATTTGTCCTCAAAATGGCCCACCAAAGGCAAAATCAAAACATGGTGAATAGCGATGTTCACAACACCATCTGCTGCGCTTGGCAGCGCAACAGATTTGCTTGAGTTTTGAAATAGATGAGTGACTTGTGATTGGTTAATGCTGTGAATTCTTCCTGCTGTTCTAGGTAATAGCGCCATTTGACTAGGCAGTATACAATGGCCAGCAGTTCCTTGTCATGGATAGGGTATCAACACTCACCATCTGTCAATTTTTGTAATTTTTAAGCTATGGGCAGGAAGTCACTGTCATTATTTTTTATTTGTAGTACTCCCCCAATGGACGTGTCTGAGGTGTTGGTTTCCATTTGGTATTCCCTGTCACATTTGGGGTATGTTAGGATGGGAGCTGTTGTGAGTTTCTCCTTGAGGCATCTAAAGCAGAGGTCACATTGGGGGGTCCACACAAACTTGTACTTGGCGCCTGTTATGGCAGATAGGGGGCAGTCAGAACGCCACAGTCAGGTATGAAGCGTCATACATAAGCACCATTCCCAAGAAGGTGCAGAGTTCCAACTTATCCTTGGGTGGCGGCATCTTGCAGATGGCCTGTATTTTTTGAATGTTGGGGTTGATGCTGTCCTTTGAGACTATGTGTCCCAAGAAGGGTAGTTACTCACAGAAGAACTGGCACTTGGAGGGCTTGGCCAACAGTTTGTGTTGTGCCAAGGTAGCAAAGACTGTCTCTAGGTCTTTGTGGTGTTGTTCCACTGAGGGACTGTAGATAATAATGCTGTCTAGATACACTAGGGGGTGCTTGCCTATGTGGGGCGCAAATACTTTGTTCATAAAGGTTACAAAGGTGGAAAGGGCAGTGGTCATGCCAAAGTTGAGTACCACACATTTTAGGAGCCGTATTTAGTGCAGAAGGCCATTTTGGGAATGTCTTCCTCCTTAATACAAATCTGATTGTAGCCTACAGTTAGATTAATCTTGGAGAAGACTGTGGCTCCTCCCAAGGCATCAAAGAGGTTGTCAATCAGTGGCAGTGAGTAACAATTCTTAATGGTAACTTTGTATAGGGTGTGGTAGTCTGTGACCAGGTGTAAGATACCATCCTTCTTAGCCACAAAGAATACAGCAGCCCCAAAGGGGGACTGTGAGGGGTGAAAAAAGTCCTTTTTCCAATGCCTCCTTGAGGTAGGCGCGTAAGGCGTTGTCTTCATTTGGGGTCAGCCTGTAGATAGGGCGCACCTTAGATACAGCCCCCTTGAGTTGGATGGAGTGCTGGATATGCTTTTCAGGGGGCAGCCTGGGTAGCGCTTCCTTGAAGATTTCTGGATGGCGGGCCACAATTTTGCGGTCCTGAGGCGTGGAGGTATCCTGGTGATCTTTGAAGTGTATGATCTTGTACTGGCAGGAGTCCCAGTTAATTGCCTTCAGGTTTTTCTTCTCATCCTGGGTCTCTGTGATACAAACAAAGACATGGTTGCATAGCAGTTGGTCCACAGAGTCAGGGTAGACCTGGTGGTTGACACCTTCACGCTTGATGGTCAACACTGAGGTTGCCCAGTCTACGTGAGGGTTGTTCTTCCATAGCCAGTCTAGTCCCAGTACAATGTCAAACTTGAGAAAGTCAACAACAGGACCTTTAATGGTGGAGTGAAGGTTCTCAAGCATGATAGAGAAGGGGCAGCTTCCTTTGTCACAGCAATGTGGTGTTTGTCAGCCAGGACCACATTTTTAATCCGCAAAGGATTAGTGGCCAGCTTGAACTTATCCACAAACCTACTGTTGGCTAGGGTTTGGTCTGCGCCCAAGTCCAAGAGTGCTGAGCCTGTGTAACTGAAAAAGCAGAAAGGGTATGACATCAATTTATTGGGATGTCTGGCAATGGTGTACAGTACCAGGTCCTCCAAGGGCACCTGGATCATTGGGCATTGGTCCACGTCCTTGGGTCGGTACTCATCATTGGGCAAGTCAGGAGTTGCGTGGGGAGAGCTTGGCTTGCTTTGTGCTCTCCACGGGCTTTTTCCTCATTGTGGTTGCCTTGCGTGGTGGTGATACAGAAATGGGTACAGTTTGAATGGCCATTGTTTCTATTTCCATGCCCCTTTAATCCTGTGGGTTTGTGATTGGTGTTGTTCCCATTGCCTCCAGGAGGTGGTCAAGAGGAGCGCCTGCCTGGATGGGAATCCTTGGGTCTTTCTTGTTTTCCAGTTTGTGCCTTATGCATTGTGTTGGATGTTTGCTCTGCTTTCTCTGCTTCACAGTACAGGCTTTTCAGGTTGGTCACCTGGTCTAGGTTCACATGCCTCATTACATGCGACTTAAAAGTGTTGTAGTACATGAGGTGTGTGGCTGGGGTGTCAAAGGCCATGTTGGATGGTGCACAAAGACAGAGCTCCTTGTAGGCGCGGGTGAGTTCCTTTACGGTGCCTGCCTGGGTCAGGTTCTTTACTTGGCGTATGATCATGAGTGCTGTATCTTTAGGCAAAAATCTTGCCAGGAAATCTTGCTTAAAGGTAACTTAGCTCTTATCAGTGTGCTCTTCATGCCACTTGTTGCACCAGGTGCCAGTGTCATGGGTCAGGCAAATGGAAATTTCTGCAATCCAAAACCGCTGTGGGCATTCCATCTGAGCCAGCTTCTCTTGGCAGACTAGATCCATGCGGTGGTGTTGTTGTTTTTAGTCCCAGCAAAGGGTTCCAAGACGGCGCTTCATAGTCTTTGAGCTACGTAGGCGGACATGGTGGTTTTGTTGGCTGGTTGCAGCATTGAGAAGGGTGCCTGAAAGAAACCTTGTGCAGACATGGCGTTGAAGGCGGGTAGCAGGATCACTGTGTTTTGGTATAGGACAAAACCATCAGGTATCTCAGCACCAGGAGTGTACGGAGTCCAGTCAGGCAGGAGGCCAGACATAATTTTGTCAAGGATTTGTTGGCTGCGGCATGTGTGGGCAACAGGCAGAACTTTTCAAGATAAGGTAGGATGGAAAGCCTACTTGTGCTACCAATGTTGTAACTGTGCTGTTTTAACAGAGTTACACTGGGGAAATATTTAGAAGATAGATAATAATTTTTATTATGAGATAGTGATTATATAGTTCATGTGAATCAATGGATAACAGGAACATGATTGATGATTACGCGTCTGGATGGAAGAAGGGGGTGACTTGATCCTGATAATGAGCCAAGCGCCAAAACAAGGTATCCACCAGGAAGAGTCATCATCTGTTCATGTTGTTGGATTTGGTAATTTGAGTGACTTTCTAGTCTGGCTTTGAGTGACCAGGTAATCAGATTGCAAGTCACAAACCTGTTTGTTTGGAACCCTGCTGGCAGGTTAAGCCTGCGGTTTTGACAGAAGTGCTCACGCGGCAAGCAAACCTTTCAAAATACAATCCAAAATACTTTGATTCACAAAAAAATAGTTTGAGTTGACTTTTGGTGTACATATGTTTACTATGTGAATTGGTGGCAAAATACACCCAAGCGCAGTGAGCAAAACTCAACCCAAAACCAAAACACAATAACAACTCACTATGTAAACAAAATCACTCAAATGTTGTGTGCAATGAACTGTAATCAAGAATGATACCAAGGTATCTAAAATCAGGCACACAATCCAAGATATAAATTTTAAAAACATTGTGTTGGGAGCTTAATTTGACGTAAAATCTGGGAAAATGGGTGGAAATTATTTTAGGTATTCTAAAATGGGTGTTGTAAAACCAAAACAATTAATTAAGAAGTAAAAATCTATAATTGGGATATTGGGTAGTAAAAACTCTAATTAAATATCTATATTCAGATAAAAGTAAAAATTTAAAACCAGTGTATAACTTAATTAAGCTCTATTTAGTATTTTATTAAATTTTAAAATGAAAGAAACACAACAACAGAGTACCAATGCACCTGTTGTGCGCCGCAGTTGTGGTTGCCCCGTGGGTCAAAGAACAGAGTTAGTGCAACCCAAGTGCCTACTCAAGAATGAGATGGGAGAGGAAAGTTCAATAGTGACTCTGCACTGACACAGCCTGTTTGAGGAGCACAAGCTGCTAGGGTGCGGAGCATCAACCCTTGGGTCCCCAAGCTGACCCAGAAGCCCACCAAGGGCACCACTACCAAAACAGTTAGAAACAAGGAGGTAGAACTTACTTCATATGTGTTTGACCCCATCTATCTCTAGGATTTTGTCTTATCAACCATGCTGGAGAAAGTTAAGCCTGTACTTGACACTAGCTATGAGCCTTACGTCAGTGATGTTAACCAAGAAGACAACAACAAGCCTGAGTTCTATAGAATTACGGAGGGACAGCTAGTTCTAAAGAAGGTTGTAGCCTTCTACAATAAGATGCCCATGCCTTTCCAGCTTGTCACCAATCAGGATCCTGGCTTTTCTAAATCCTCAAAGCCTGCCCAGAAACACATTCCTGACATCAAGCACATTACCCTGCTCAGGCTTATGCGGGAATCTGGTGACTACAAGGCAGCTGCAGCTCTTGTTGGGGTGGATCCCAAGTACGCCTCTAAGACCTTCAACAAATTTATCAATACTGGCCATGTCCTTGCCACAGAGAAATCCCTGTACATGTCCACCATGCTCATCAAAGAGCACAAATGGGCAATTTTCCAGTGGATAGCCCAGGACTGCCATCTTGAACTATAAAATATACAGTTGATAGTTAAATCTACTTTTGAGGTTGAGGCCTCAATTTCTTTTTATTATAATTTGGTAAAGGGTCTGCGGTTTTCATGGAAAAAACTTGGGATATCCCCCTACAATCAGAATAGCCCAATCAACATTGATACACGGAGAAAATATGTTGAGGCCTACACTGCACTCAAAAACAAAGGAACAGTGAAATTCTACTATATTTACAAATTGGCATTTGTCTAGTCTATATGCAACGCATATGAGTATGTCCCAAAAGGCTCCAATGTTGGGGTAGCTTGGCGTGCTGCAGTCCACACCACAGCCTATTCAATAGTGGTTCTCCTTGGTCCAAAGGAGATTGAGCTCTATCAAATGATATTGGGTTCTCACAATAGCAGGACCTTCTTATCTTTTCTCTGATTGGTCCAGGAGCACCTGAGGCGCACGAGCCTGGGCTTCATCAATGTAATAGTACTGGGCAATGTTGGTCTCCAAAAGGTGGCAGATATTCTTGCTTAATTTCCATCAATTGACACCAGCATTGCAGTGGGACCCCAGCAATTGGCCACAGAAAATTTGTGCCTTCTCTTCCTCCCCGCCTATTTGCCCTTCCTAAATCCCAGAGGAAGTTTTTGGATGGCTCAAGCAAGCCGTCAAGTGAGGGGCCCCAACTGGGACTGAGGACCTCTTTGATTTGCTACAGACTGGGATCTACACCCCCCAGCTGAAACTGTGGCCAAATTCTATGGCCACACTGATTCTTTCATCCCTGTGTGCCTTGCCAAACAGCCAAATAATTAAAGGCTTAAGTGTCCAACTATTTTATATTCTCTTTATTCACTATTTAAGATTTGTTAATTTTTGTTTTATATTTAGAAACTTCCAAGCCTGCAATCACATTCAACTGGACCATCAATGAAGGTTTGTAATTTATTTATTTATGTTAAATTACTTTATTATGGTATCTGGTGCTATTTCACACACTTAATACCAGATTACTTGTATAGATTTATATCACTCTTGTAAATTAAATATAAAAATGAAATTAAAAAAGTTAAATGTAAATTGTACACAGTAGAAGTAAATTTTACTAAAGTAAATGTATTTATGTGTATATGATGATATTCACTGGGATTTTTTTTTAAAAAACAGTGTTTTCTAAAATAAGAGTTAGAAAAATTAATTATTTTAAAAAAGTAAAATTTAAAAGTGAAGAATTATATTGAGGAACAAGGTTTTTATTGGGTGCACCTGTAGTGGGTTTGTTGGTATGTACCCACAGGGCAATGGAGGTGACGCAAAACCTCCACTGCCACACTGTAGAAGGTGGATACACCTGTGACAGAAATTGTGGAATAATAGGAAGCTGTCTCCATGTGGTGGGGAATCACACACCAAATCCACATAGAGTTAATGATTAACCACCAACACAGCTTCAGATACTGTTTTGTGAAATTTCCAAATAAGATACTAGGGTTAAGTAAAATAATTAATCCCAACCAAAAGAGCCCTAGATAAATGGCCTGTGAGAGAATCAGAGTGTCTTCAGAATAGAATTCAGGACATTAAGATAGCACAAGAGTTTCAGCTTTGACAGTAGGAGGAATACCTCTGAAATTGTCAGGCACTGAATTAAAATTTGGCAGATGCAACAATAAAGTGCCAACAGCAGGCCCCCATCTTCCCGTAATAATCTGGCTAAGGATTAAATTGTAGAGGATGTAGCGCAAAAGGCTAACTAAAGGATGCATTTTTAAAATAAAGATTAGACCAAAGGATAATTGATTTTATTGAGTAAAATTTTGGGAGGACTCAACTCTTAAGAGTTTAAAAGTGAAAATTATTCAATATGTATCAAAAATTGACTAAGCAATACCCCTGAATCCTGAGCTCCTATTCTTTTCACATTGTCAAGTGAGTATCTAGTCCAGTTTGCAAAAAAACCATGAGTGACCAACTTCTGATGACCATGCTGATTAATAGGCTCATATCTGATGACCCTCAAATTAAGTTGATTTAGCAACATCAGTTTACAAGGGGGAATCAGATTCAGCTGGCGGACTGGAGCAGCTGTAACCCATTTATGATTAACTGTTAGATTCAAATCCGTTAAATCAGTCAATTTTGTTAAATGTTTGCTGGCTTTTTAAGCCTTCCTAGTTAGCCAAATGATTCCAGGAATTATGGAGCCTATTGTGACAACACCCTGGTTGAAATAATTCCACCTTCTAGTGATAGGCAGTTTGGTCAGGTGGGAGTTCAGGAGCAGCTTTTTGGCTGGGGCTGCAAACCCATAAATTCCAGCCAGGACCAGGGCATCCTGGATGACATGCTCTACCAAGCTGTATCCTGGGGGGACCTACTTCCCATCCAGGGAAAGCCTGGCCTTTTCAATCCCTAGGAGGACCCTGTCAAGGTCCTCTATAGACGCGCTCATCCTAAAGTAAAAGGGATACCCAAGGTAAACCACCAGATGAAGCCTTTGTCTAGCAAAGGCTTCTGTGAACTCACAGAGTTTATTATAAACAGTACTAATATTATTTTTGTTCTTTGACTTAAAGAATTTCAGCTCCATGACTACAGGGACCCCTGTCTTATCAGCGCTCCAGGCCAACCCAAAGTTGGCAAGGAGGATTTTGGTCTTCTTGATAGCTGTTGCGTCTGCAACAGCCAATTTACCCACCAAGCCCCAAAGTTCTCCAACAGGTAAGAGAGCGTGTGCTCCACCAGGAAGCAGAAGCAAGCACCTGCATGGACATGGCCTATCTCTGGTATGTTCTTGATTGGGAGCATTGCAGGACGTCCCAAACAAGCTCAATGAGTTTTCACATTAAACTTCACTGAGGGCCACCAGGTCTAGGTGGATCAATTGGGCATCCTTGTAGGCAGTAACTGCCCACTCAGATGCCCCCTTGCCATGTGTGAGCCCAGCTAATTCCTCCATGAATATTGGGAAGGTGCTGTTAGTTTTATCCTTGAGCTCTCACAGAACAGGGGAAAACAGAAAAAGCTGCCTTGTCACATGATTGGTGTATTTGGCATAGAACATGGCGGGGACAAAGGGGACCAGGACTTGACGGATTTCACCGTATATGCTTTCTAAAATAAGGTAAGTATACATAAACTTTTATTAATTTTTTATTAGGTTATCTTCCTGTGTTTCTTTCTTGCTGGCGGCTTCAGCAGGCTTAGCTATTCTTGGTGCAAGCAATTGCGCTGGCAATTCAGTATCCTCTTTCCTGGTGCGCTTTGCTGGCTTGAGACATGCATACATCTCAGGGTTGTTGACCCAGAAAGACAGCGCAGAGAGGGCAAAAAACTTGAACTGGAGACCCCCAACCACTGTCTTCTTAATGTTGGGTAGGCGCTCAATTATATTCTCAGGGGTGCCTGTTATTTTGGTCATTAGGGCCTTTGTGGACACCTTATCTATTTTGTCCCTTTTGAGGATGTCAGAATTCACCTTTGTTTTGACATTGTAGTCAATTTATTTGATCTCTGCAATTGCAGAGTCAAGGTCTTTGAGAAGTCTCTCAAATTCTGTCATTAATTTTTTACTAACCTTTCCATATGTTTTTATAGCTTTCACCCTAATAAAATCAGTATTATTCTGATACCATTGCCTATTTGTTTATCCCTCTTTGTTTTTGCATCACTTCAATATCCCATCTTTTATCCATTGTGTATATTTTTTACGCTCATCTCAATATGTGTTGTTTGCTTTGTGTTGACATTGCTTCCATAATCACCATATTATTTTTAGCACTTAAACACTGCCTCTTGCAAAAATATTAACAAAAATTTGGTGATCATCTAAATTTGAATTAGAAAATTATATGTTATTTTTTGTTTAGATAAAGTTGTTACTGATCCAAATTCAAAGCCTTAATGATAAACTTTAAGCCAGTCAGGAGCCAAGTGATAAAGTGATTGTTGTGACATAAAGGGTCATCCAATAGCTCTTTGATACATGTGAGCTAAATAATATGATTGGCTGACTGTTTTTCCATTGAGCACTATTGCCGCTATGGCAAGTTGAAGGACTAGTGCTAACCCAGCAGCTGATTGGGCACTAGTCCATCAACAACTTGCTCAGCAGCAATGGCGCTCAATGGAAAAACAACAAGCCAATCATATTAATTAGCACACACACATCAAAGAGTTATTGGGTGACCCTTTTTGTCAAAACAATCACTTTATCACTTGGCTCCTGATTGGCTTAAATTTTATCATTTAGGTTTTGAATTTGGATCAGTAACAACTTTATCTAAACACAGTTAACCTATAGTTTTCTAATTCAAATTTAGCTGATCACCAAATCATTTTAATATTTTCACAAGGGGCTTTTTTTAAGTGCTAAAAATAACTGTGTTCTGAATCTAGATGCACAGCATAGTAAATATATGATTTTATAGAAATAAAATACCATTCAGAATAAAACCAAATATAAACAAAGAGAAAATGAACAATTGAAATTCAGAATAAAGATAATATAAATAGAAAAAATTTGGTGGCAGGAAGTTTATTGGGGGTAGGGAAGAGAGATGCCTAGTAGGCAGAATAGTGCGGGAAGGAAGGTGTAGAGCCAGTGCTTGCCTGGGGGGTCTGTGATTGGGTGGGTAGGGCTGGCAGGTGGGGGTTAGTGGTGACAGGGGTAGGGGTAGGAGGATTGTGTGTGATGGCCACCATATAAAACTCATTATATTCATTGTCTGTCAATGGCTGGATGGGTTGATAGGTGGCTGTGGCACAGGGTGAGAGGCACTTGTCTTTCTGCAATTGGTTATCCATATTCACATGGAAGACAATTTGGGCAAACAAGTCAGCCACTATTTGGCAACCAAAGAGAGAATCATGGTCAAGGACCCTAAGATAAAGGTTGTTAGAAGCCTGAGGGCGGTGGTCCCGTACTGTATCTCAAATGTTGAATAACACATCTGCCAGATGAATGACAGTGTGGCCGGCAGGGTAGACTGAGGCCTGGCGTCTGTGTTGCTGGATGGCTTCAAGGGCATTGGAGCTACCCTCCATAGGGTGGCTCAAAAAACCCCAATAGGAGGAATTCGAGCTATCCCAGGAGTCAAGCAATTCACTAAGGATATAGCTATACTCATAGCCATTGGTGTAATCAGTGTTGGTCTAATAATAAACAAAACCCTTGGCTAAAACAGCCAGAAATGCACCAAAAAACTTCCCTTCTTGAACTTCTTCCTTCTTTTCTTGGTGGTGGATTTTGCTTGCTCACAAAAATTGTCAAACACAATTGATAACTTATAGTAAAAGACAAACATGACATCATCTGACAAACTTGTCAGGCATCAGACCAGGGTGGATTCAATTGCCTAATCATAAGGGAAATCCTCAGCGCCATCCTAGTGGTTGCTGGCAACATTGGTCAGCACACAGACTGACGCCACCTTCCCATACATCCAGAGCTGCACCATGCGCTCAGACACCCAAATGCCATGGTGCGCAAGTTGTTTCTGGACCTGGGTGAAGGGAAGCTTGGGGTCCTGCTGCAAGAGATTGAGCATAATTGGATACGCCTCAGTGATTTGGGACTTGGAGGCCTTCTTTGGCTTCTTGGCCATCCCAATCAGATTCCCCTTGTTCATTAGGTTGTTGAACTTCTGGATTATATTGGCTTGGGTAAATTGCAATTGGCTAGCAATCTGTTCCTAGGACAGATCCTGCAGGTTCAGTGCCACAATTTCATGAAGAATTTGGGCAGTAATTATTCTGCGTTTGGGGCGCTGGGCTGGGGGAACTGAAGCCTGATTGGTTGGTTGATAGGCAACTTATGCAGGGGTGGGTACAGGAGTGGGGGAAGAGCTAGACACTAGGTGACTGTTGAACAAGTCAAAGCCATATGAGTCAGGGGTCAGGTACAGGTCAGCATCCTTGTTACCTGCCTCAAAGGCTTGGGTGTAAACAGATGCCTCTGCGCCCTGAGCCTCGCCTCCATTGAAGCTGGCTTGGCTGCTGGTGCCGTTGAAAATGTTGTTGTTGTTGTTGAAAACCATTGTAAAAAACCCAGGATAAAATCACTAAAAGTTTAAGCTTAACACTTTACAATTTATCTTTATTATAATCATCATTTCATATTTGGAAGTTTCTCAAAACCATTTTATACAAATCAGGAGCCATAAAAATGAAAAAATGCCTCTGTTTCTAAATTGAATATATGTTGATTGGCTGTTAAACTATTATTTTTCTATTTTAGGCTGCTTATAATACACATCTTGTGTGACTTCATTTTGTTTTGTGCTTGTGGAATCTCACTTCCAGATTGCTCAAATTTTGTTTCATTTTAGTCCTTCTGTTGTTGCCTCATATAAATCCTGATTGGATTATAATATACTCCAGAATAGCATCCATCCATTTCACTTTTTGCTTCAGTTCATTTTGTTTGTGGTTTGAACTACACCGCTTGATATTTGCTATAATTTCATATAATGGGCTAGTGAAATTTTGTTTTTTGTTTAACAGTTCATTTATTAACCAAAAATATTTAAATTATTTGAATCCTGAATCTTGCGCAGCTTGGATTTTTTTCAAAAATGAAATCATTTCACTTATATATGAGGTATTTTTGGTTGTTGCCATAGCTTTTAAAACTACTGTATTTAATTGTAACCAGATGTGAGTTCAATCTTGGATAACACTGTGGCACCTTCATGAGCGTCAAAGAAACAATCAATTGGAGGCAAAGGGCACCAATCCTGTATGTGACTTGGTTTAAGGCTCTGTAATTAGTGACTAACTATGGGACCCATCCTTCTTGGCTACAAAGAACACAGCTTCTCAAAAAAATGACTTTCTAGGTCTGATAGACCCCTTCTCTAAGGCTTTTTTAAGGTAAGCACAAAGAGCATTGTCCTTATTTGGGGTGAGGCAGTATATAGGTTGTGCTTTAGGTATAGCACCCTTTAATTGTATGGAGTTCTGGATGTATTTCTTGGGGGTTATCTTGGTAAGAACTCCTAAAAGATTTTTGGGTGCTTTTTAACTTTCTATTAGACTTGTGTGATGACAGTATCTTGTTATTCCTTAATGTGGATGATCTTGTGCTGGTACATGTCCCAGTCAATTGCCTTAAGGTTCTCCTTTAAGTCCTGGGTCTCTGTTTATGTACAAACACATGATTCCTTAGGCAGTTGGTCCACTGTATTGGGGTATATCTGATGATTGACTCCCTCTGGTAAAATGATTAACACAGAAGTGTCCCAGTCTATGTGGTTGTTGTTCTTCCTTAGCTATTACATACCAAGTACCACATCAAATCTGGAAAAGCCAATTTTGGGTCCTTGGATGGTGGAATGGAGTTTCTATAGGGCAATTGAGAAGATTGAAGCCTCTTGGGTAACAGCAACGTGATGTTCTAGTAAAAAATACATTCTTAATCTGCAAAGGATTGGTATCTATCTTGAACTCATTCAAAAAGTTGCTGTTGATTAGGGTATAATCTGCGCCTGAGTTCAAGAGCTCTGAGCCAGTTTAACATAAAAAAGGATATGTCATCAGCTTATTGATGTGTCTGACAAATATGTAGAGTACAAGATCTCCTGAAAGTACCTGGATCATTGGGCATTGGCTGATGTCATCAGGTTGATAATAATTGTTGGGCAAAGCTGATGGTTGTCATAGAGAGCATGGCTCAAATAATTCTCTCCCTGGGCTTTTCCCTTGTCCTGTTCACCTTGAGTGGAAGTGATTATGAAGTGTGTACAAATAATCTGACCATTATTCATGCTATTCTGGTTATTGGGTGCTTAAGGCTTGTGGTGGTTTTTAGGCATAGGGTTGATGGAACATCACAAGGGGTTGAGATTATTGGGTCTTTTCTTTTTCTCAGTCTGCACCTTGTGAAGCGCATTGGAGGTCTGTTACACTTTCTCCTCTTTGTGGTACAAGCTTTTCAGGTTGATCACTTAATCCAGGTTGATGTTTCTCATTATCTGGGGTTTGAGTGTGTTGTAGTACACAATATGTGTGGCATGGTTATCAAAAGCCATCTTGGAGGGAGCCTGCAGGCACAGCTCCTCATAGGCTCTTAACAACTTCTTTACTGTGCCAGTTTGTGCCAGGTTCTTAACTTGGTGAATGATCATGAGTGTGATGTCCTTCATTAAAAATATGACCAACAAGTCCTATTTGAAGGTCTCCAAGTAATTCTCAATATGGTCTTTATTAGAGATTTCATCTATCCTGAGTCTCAGGGTGAACCTCTTGGATCAGTGAGTAGCTCAAGTTCATCTTTCATGCCCAGATTTGATGATCTGAACTTCTATTGTCATAATACTCTGGACAAGATGGATTATTCAAAAATTCCCACCAAGAGTTCAGTTCTATCCAGAACAACTACAAAGGCGCCCAATTCTTCAAAGGTGTCAAATTCTTAACCCCTCTCCATAGAATAACTTAAATACCCCTAGATATCTTATAAGATCATATCAGTCTACTAAAGCTATAAATATTTGGCATTTTAATTCTCAATAAATGTATCATTTCTTGCTCAATGCCATTAAAATTGAGTGTGGTACTTTTAAATTGTAAGAGTTTTATAATCAAAATTTATAAACTTTATTCACTGTTTTTAAATTCCATTAAGTAGATTCCACAATCAGGCCATAATCATTGTTTCAATCTTGGCAAGCAATAGTATTCATCTTCTTTAGTTTGATAACATTTCAATTCTTTTGAAGAGCTGGCTAAACAATTTATTGTGGTCATCTCCTTCTTGCAACTAAGCCCAAGAATCCTAAAGTGAGTGTTCATTTTTTTAACTAATTTCTTACACGTTATTGAATTATTTCACCACCAGCTGCCTTGGCAATAGGGAATCAAGTTGACTCTAGAAGACCAGCTGTGGTTGCAGAGACAACTTGCTTTACTATTGCCAAGGCAACTAGAGCTGAAATCAGTCAATAACATATAAGCAATAGTTAATAGAAATGAAAAATAATCAAAACAAGGAAAAAGGAAATTGATAGCCATGAATTTTAATATAAGTTTCTATCTTATTCTTAGAATTTTCTAACTTGTAAAAAATCCTTAAAATCAATACATGATATAGATTTTTAAAAAACCCTGCCCTTGAGTTAATTTACAATACCTGGTAAAAAGATGATTTGGATTCAGGGCGTGAAATTGAAGTGCACAGATCACAATGCGTAAATTGATGTGCTAAAATCAAGGTGTAGCAAGCTGATGACTTTTATTGCAAAGGGTTCTCATTGAAATTTGTCTTTTTCTGCCTCTTCTTCCTTCCTAAAAAGCTTTTTAACGTCTTTGTTGGCCCCTGGATTTCTGGGGCCAAAAAGCTTCTAAAATATTCCTGCATTGTCAGGAAGGTGGGGCACATAAATATTTTTATCATAGCTTTAATAAGCAATGTACTATATGATGTTTTAATGGTAAGCTCTATAACAGCTTTATAATAAAATGGTATCACTGTGTGACCAAATCACACACTGTATCCTTTAGTAAATATCCTTTATTTTGCTTATACTGAAGCGTTACAGTAGTTCTATAACCAGCTGGAACCAATAAAACCATCTCAGTCTAAAGAAAAATCAGAGTGAGTCTAAATCTGTTGTAATTTAATATAAATTCCTTGATCTTCCAATTTGCTTTTAGGCTGAGTAGATTATTTTATCTCAACAGTGTTAAAACAGCAGGCTGACCCACCAGCAAGGTTCTGAGTAAGTGGGTTTGTGACCTGCAATCTGATTATCTGGCCACTCAAAGCCAGACTAAGAAGTCAACTCAAATTGCCAAATTCAACAAAATTAACAAATGCTGATCCTTTATGGTGGCTACCTATTTTTGGTGCTTGACTCATTACCAGGATCAATCCACCCTCCTTCACCATCCAACTGTATGATCAACACTATCATGTTCCTGTTACCCATAGTTCACACCAACTATATAATCATTATCTCTCAATAAATATTATTATCTAGTTTCTAAATATTTTCCCCTTGTAACTCTGCTAAAACAGCACAGTTACAACATTAGTAGCACAGGTAGGTTCTCCATCCTACCTAATCTTGTAAAATTACACATGTTGCCCGTACTTGCTGAGGCCAACAAATCCTTGACAGAATCATGTCTGGCCTCCTGCTAGACTGGACTCCGTACACCCCTGGTTCCAAGATACCTGATGGTTTTGTCCTGTACTAGAACACAGTGATTCCACTACCTGCATTTAACGCCATGTCCGCACAAGGGTTCTTACAGACAGCTGCCACCATCCCATGACCAACTGACAAAAACATCATGCCTGCTTATGTAGCCCAAAGACTCCAAAGCGCTGCCTTGGAATCTTTCACCAGGGCCAACAACAACAACAACGCTGCCACATGGATCCAGTCCGCCCAGAGCAAGCTGGCCCAGATGGAATGCCCACAGCAATTTTGGACTGCAGAAATCTCCATCCAACTGACCCACGACGCTGGCACCTGGTGCAACAAGGGGCACAAAGAACATATTGAGAAGAACTGGGATACCTTAAAACAAGACTTCTTGGCAAGATTTGTGCTTAAGGACACTGCACTCATGATCATACGTCAAGTAAAGAACTTGACCCAGACAGGCACTATGAAGGAACTCACCCATGCCTACAAGGGACTTCAACTACACGCACCCTCTGACATGGTCTTTGACACCCCAGCCACACACCTCATGTACTATGATGCTCTCAAAGTGCATTTAAAGAGACATGTAAACCTGGATCAAGTGACCAATCTGCAAAACCAGTACTGTGAAGTGGAAAAAGCGGAACAGACATCCAACGCTCTTCATAAGGCGCAAACTGGAAAACGAGAGAGACCCAAAGACTCTCAAACAGGCAGGCATTCCACTCAACCACCCCTTGAAAACAACAAAAACAACACCAATCAAACCTGCAGGTTCAAATGGACACAGATGTGAGAACAATGGCCAGTCAAATTGTACACATTTCCGTGTCACTGCCACACAGGGCAATCAAGACAAGGGAAAAGCCCAGGGAGAGCATTAAGAGAGCTAAGCTCTCACCACACAACTCCTGACTTGCCCAATAATGAGTACCAACCCAAGGACGTGGACCAATGCCCAATGATCCAAGTACCCTCAGAAGACCCGGTACTGTACACCATTGCCAGACATCCCAATAAACTGATGTACTATCCTTTCTGCTTTTGCAGTTACACAGGCTCAGCACTCCTGAACTCAGGCGCAGACCAAACCTTAGTCAAAAGCAGCTTTTTGGAAAATTTCAAGCTAGCCACTAATCCTTTGCAGATTAAAAACATGGTCTTGGCTGATGAACACCACATTGCCGTGACAAGGGAAGCTGCCCCATTCTCTGTCATGCTTGAGAACCTGCACTCCACCATCCAAGGTCCCATCATTGACTTTCCAAAGTTTAAAATTGTACTGGTTTTGGATTAGTTGCAAAAGAACAATCCTCACATAGACTGGGCAACCTTGGTGTTAACCATCAAGCGTGAAGGTGTCAACCACCAGATCTACCCTGACTCAGTGGATCAACTCCTTTCAACCACGTCATTGTGTGCATTACAGAGACCCTGGAAAAAAGGAAAACCTGAAGTCAATTGACTGGGACTCCTGCCAGTACAAGATCATACACTTCAAAGATCACCAGGATACCTCCATGCCTCAGGATTGCAAAATTGTGGCCTGCCATCCAGAAATCTTCAAGGAGGCTCTACCTGGGTCACCCCTGAAAAACACATCCAACATTTCATTCAACTCAAAGGAGCTGTACCCAAAGCACAACTTATCTACTGGCTGACCCCAAACAAAGATGACGCCCTATGTGCTTGCCTCAAAGAAGCATTGGAGAAAGGACTTATCCGCCCTTCACAATCTCCCTTTGGGGCTGCTGTATTCTTTGTGGCCAAGAAGTATGTTACCCTGCGTCTAGTCACAGACTACTGAGCCCTAAACAAAGTTACTATCAAGAATCATTACCCACTACCACTTATTTACGACCTCTTTGGTGCCTTGGGTGGAGCCACAGTCTTCTCCAAGATTGACCTAACCGCAGGCTACAAAAAGATTCATATTAAAGAAGAAGACATTCCTAAAACGGCCTTCTGCACTAAATACGGCTCATACAAGTGTGTGGTACTCAACTTTGGTATGACAAACACCCCCTCAACCTTTGTGACCTTCATGAATGAGGTGTTTGTCCCGCACATAGGCAAGTATTCCTTAGTCTACCTAGATGACATCATTGTCTATAGCCCCTTGGTAGAGCAGCACCACAAGGACTTAGAGGCAGTCTTTGCTACCCTGGAACAACACAAGCTGCTGGCCAAGCCCTCCAAATACCAGTTACTCTGCAAGCAACTGCCTTTCCTGGGACACATAGTCTCAAAAGATGACATCAAACCCAACAGTCAAAAGATACAGGCCATCTGCAAGATGCCATTACCCAAGGACAAGTTGGAACTCCACACCTTCCTGGGGATAGTGGGCTATGTATGCCGCTTCATACCTGACTGTGGCGTCTTGACTTCCCCCTTATACGCCATAACTGGTGCCAGACCCAATTTTGTATGGACCCCCAACATGGCCTCTGTTTTAGACATCTCAAAGAGAAACTAACAACGGCTCCTATCCTGCAATACCCAAAATGTGACAGGAAATACCAAATGGAACAGACGCCTCAGACGCATCCATTGGGGGAGTACTGCAAATCAAAAATAATGATGGTGACTTCCTGCCTGCAGCCTATGAATCACGAAAGCCGACAGATGACAAGTGTCAATATCCTATCCATGACAAAGAACTGCTGGCCCTTTTACACTGCCTAGTCAAATGGTGTTGTTATCTAGAACAACAGGAAGAATTCACGGTGTTGACCAACCACAAGTTGCTCATATATTTCAAAACACAAGCAAATATATCCCGCTTCAAGCCCGCTGGATGAAACTCTTAGAGAGATTCAATATGCTCATACAATACAAACCTGGTCCAGAACTTGCCATGGCAGACGCCCTCTTGCGCCTGTATGTCCGTGCCACAAGAGGAGAAAATGGGCTCAATCCAGACTGGCCCCTCTTTGTACTTTGGACAAAGGACAGAGGACAAAGGCCCCCCCTGGCACAACTGACATAACAAAAGAAACAGTCATTAAAAACAAACACCTATTTGCTGACGTGTATGGAACCTTGCACCAAAAAATGTCCAACAGAGCTATCATCCCTTACATCCCCATACACCAGCAAGTGGACACCATCCCACGATACCATAGAGACCTAGGACACACCAAGAGTTGTAACCTGTACAAGTTCCTTAAACACAAGGCCTGGTGGCCAATCCTGTATTGTGATGTTCAAGAAGTCCTAGACCAATGTGAAGTATGCAAGAAATTTTCTAAGAGCAAAACCCCTCCAAAATCAGTACTTCCCATCCGCACACAACTACCCTTCAAGGTGTGGGCCCTAGACATTGTCAGCCCCATGCCAGGAAAACACAATGATAGGAAATAATTCATCACTGTAATAAACTTTGCTACATGATGGTCAGTAGCCCAAGCAATAAAGACACACACTGGCAATGACGTGCGGCAGTTCATAGGAAGAGAAATAATCAGCAAGTTTGGAAAGCCAGAACTCCTGATAACTGACAGAGACAAAGAAATAACCTCTGAAGACACCAAAATATACCTCATCAAGAATGGGGTCAAACACACTGTGACAACACCATACCACCTGCAGGCCAATGGACTTGTAGAGCGGCTAAATGGCAGCCTCGTGCAAGCCTTGGCCAAGCTCACCGCCAGGAGACATGAAGACTGGTATAAGCAGCTATTGGCTGCAATACTTGTGTGCCAAACTCAGGTGAACAGATCCACTGGGAAAAGCCCGTTTGAGTTGGTATACAGCACAAAGCCCAATATCATTCAAGCATTGACAGAACCCAAGCTGGAAATTCCAAGAAAAGTCCCCCCTTGCTCAGATCCCCAGGTCATAGAGGCCAATAGCAATAAAACAGAAAAGGAAAATGAGCGTCTGCAAAAAACACTTGTCTCATCCAAGACTAGCATGAAGTTTGTGACAAAGTTTGGGTTATAAACGTTGACAAAAGCAAACTAAAACCAAAAAATAGGCCCAGCAATCATCCTAAAGGTAAAAATAAATAACATTTACCTTGTGCAAGGACTCAGGAAGCGCAAACAAGACAAAATCCTCCACCATGATTGCCTGAGACCCTGCAAAGCAAAACAAAGACAATGCAAGATCCCCTGCCTGCCACAGAACAACAGCTAGTCTAGTATGGCGCCCAGGCTCCTGACAACCTCCCTGACAATCTACCCCCAGAGGAGGCCAACCTTCAGTCAGGGGGGTGTCAAAACAGCAGGCTCAACCCACCAGCAAGGTTCTGAGTAAGTGGCCTTATGACCCGCAATCTGATTATCCAGCCACTCAAAGCCAGACTAAGAAGTCAACTTGAATTGCCAAATTCAACAACATGAACAAATGCTGATCCCCTACGGTGGATACCTTGTTTTGGCACTTGACTCATTACCATGATCAAGCCACCCCCTTCACCATCCCACTGTGTGATCAGCCCTATCATGTTCCTGTTATCCATGACTCACATTAACTATACAATCATTATCTCTCAATAAAGAATATTATCTAGTTTCTAAATATTTTCCCTTGTAACTCTGCTGAAACAGCACAGTTACAATAACAGGTTGTAAAGCTAACATACTATAGATTTATGTAAGCAAATATAAAATCAAAGTTTCAGAAAGATATATTGGTTTATAAAGTAGCTGTTTAGGCAGGTTCATATTTATGGGTTATTAATAAAGCTATACATAGATTTTAACTGGCTTTGCTACTTTTGATGAAAATATATCTCTAAATACCAGCTAAATTAAGCACTTCTTTATTATCTAGCTTATATCCTTTATTGCAAAAATAACTCTCTTGGGGTTTCAGTCTGATATAAAGTTTTTTCAAAACAGCAGACTCAACCCACCACCAAGGTTCTGACTGAGTGGGGTTGTGACCTGCAACCCAACTTCCCAGTGACTTGTAGCCAAACTAGGAAGTCAACTTGAATTAACAAATACAATAAAATGAACAAAATCTTATCCCTCTCAGTGGGTGACTTGTTTTGGCGTTTGACTCATTATCAGTATCAAACCACCCCCTTCACCATCCAACCAAGTGATCAACACAATCATGTTCCTGCTATCCATGATTCACAATAGCTATATACAGTAGTTTTAAAAGCTATGGCAACAACTAAAAATACCTCAGATTTAAACAAAATCCAACTCTCAGGTTAAAATATACACTCTGATAACAGGGTTTATTGGCGTTAATGGGCAAAATGAGTCAACACAGCAACAAAGGGTCACACGCAAAGCAAAACCATTCAAAATACAGTCCAAAATACATTGATTCACAAACAAAATGGTGTGAGTTGACTTTTGGTGTACATATGTTTACTATGTGAATTGGTGACAAAATACACCCAAGCAAGGTGAGTCAAAACTCAAACCAAAACAAAACACAATAGCAACTCACTACGTAAACAAAATCACTCACGCAATGTGTGCAATGGATTGTAATCATGAATGATACCAAGGTATCTAAAATAAGACACAAGATCTGAACCATAAATTTTAAGAATATTGTGTTGGGTGTTTGAATTTGGCAGTAAAATCTAGGAAAATGGTGTATTTTATTTGAGTATTCTAAAATGGGTGTTTTAAAACCAAAAACAACTAATTAAGAAACAAAAATCTATAATTGGGATATTGGGTGGGAAAAAGATTAATTAAATATCCATATTCAGATAAAAGCAAAAATTAAAAATAGGGATTAACTTAATTGAAATTCTATTAATATTTTATTAAATTCTCAAAATGGAAGGAACACAGCAACAGACTACCATTGCACCCATTGTGCGCTGCGGTTGCGGTTGCCCCCGCGGGTCAAAGAATAGAGTTAGTGCAACCTAAGTGCCTACTCAAGGAGGAGACAGGAGAGGAGAGTTCCATAGTGATGCTGCACTGACCAGCCGGTTCAAGAAGCACAAGCTGCTAGGGTTTGGAGCATAAATTCTTGGGTCATCAAGCTGACCTTGAAGCCAACCAAGGTTACCTTCACCAAGAAAGTTAGAAACAAGGAGGTAGAACTTACTTCATATGTGTTCAATGTTGTGTACCGGCAAGAGTCAGTCCCGTCAGCCATGCTGGAGAAGATGAAGCCTGTACTTGATATGAGCTACAAGCCCTACATCAGTGATGACAATCAGGAGGATGACAAGGAGCCCAAGTTCTATCAAACCAACAAGGGACAGTTAGTGCTCAAAAAGGTTGTAGCCTTCTACAACAAGATGCCCATGCCTTGCAAGCCTGTCACCTATCAGGATCCCAGTTCATATGAGCCTACTAAGCCCGCTCAGAAGCGCATCCCAGATATCAAATGCATCATCCTGCTCAAGCTAATGTGTGAATCTGGTGACTACAAGGCAGCCGCGGCCATTGTTGGAGTGGATCCCAAGTACACCAGCAAGACCTTCCACAAATTCATCAATGCTGGCCGTGTCCTTGCTACAGAGAAATTCTTGCATGTTTCTACCATGCTCACCAAGGAGCACAAATGGGAAATCTGCCAGTGGATAACCCAGGATTCCCATCTTGAACTGGCAAATATACAGGCCATGGTCAAATCTACTTTTGGGATTGAGGGCTCATCTCCTTTTACTATCATCTGGTGAAGGGAATGCAATTTTCTTGGAAAAAGCTCAGGGTATCTCCCTACAACAGAAACAGCCCAGCCAATGTCAAGACCCGGAAAAAATATGCAGAGGAGTACACTGCCCTCAAAGCCAAGGGGACAGCCAAATTTTACTATATTGACAAATCAGCATTTGCCTCATCAATGTGCAATAGGTATGGCTATGTCCCCAAAGGCTCCAATGACAGGATGGCTTAGCATGCTGCATTCCGCGCCACAGCCTACTTGATGGTGGCTCTCCTCGGTCCAAAGGGGATTGAGCTCTACCAAATGATATTGGGTTTGCATAACAGAAGGTCCTTTCTATTATTTCTCCAATTGGTCCAGGAGCACCTGAGGTGCACAAGCCCTGGCTTCACCAACATCATTGTGTTGGACAATGTTGGTCTCCACAAGGTGGCTGACATTCTTGATGAATTTTCATCAATTGACACCAGCATTGCTGTGGGCCCCCAGCAATTGGCCACAGCAAATTTGCGCCTTCTCTTCCTCCCTGCTTATTCACCCTTCCCTAATCCCATTGAAGAAGTTTTTGGATGGCTCAAGCAAGTTGTCAAGTGAGGGGGCCCAACTGAGACTGAGTACCTCTTTGATTTTCTACAGGCCAGGATCCACACCCTCCCAGCTGAGACTGTGGCCAAATTCTATGGCCACGCTGATTTGTTCATCCCTGCATGCCTAGCCAAACAGCCAATCAATTAAAGGCTTAGTGTGTCCAATTTTTTTATATTCTCTTATTTACTATTCAAGATTTTTTAATTATCTTTTATATTTAGATGTTTCTACACCCGCAATCACATTCAGAAGGACCATCAATAATGTAAGTAATTTATTTATTTTATTATATATTATTTTATTATACCATCTGAGGTAATCCCAAACGCTTGATACTGGATTACGCAAATAGATTTATACCACATGTCAAATAAATATAAAATAGTCTTATAAAAATTAAACATAAAATGTACAAGTTGGAATTTATTTTATTAACATATTATTTTATGCTTTTATGAAACCCGTTTCCACAAATATTTTGCAAAACTGGTTTGCTGAAATAATAATTAGAAAATTTTATTATAATAAAAATAATATGAATTGTAATGAAATTTATTAGAAGATAGACTTTATTGTGAACACCTGTAGTGAGTTCTTCTGTATGTACCCACCCCGCAATGGAGGTGGTGCACAACCTCCACTGCCACACCGTGGACAGTGGATATGGCCTTATTAAAAAACTCCTTCCTGCTGGTGAAGGGGAGTAGGGTTAGGTACAAACTGAGGAGCAGCTTTTCAGGGGGGCTGCAAACCCGTGAATCCCTGCCAGGACCAGGGCGTTTTGTATCACATGGTCCATCAAGTCATATCTGGGGGGACCTTCTTCCCGTCAAGTGCGAGCCGGGCCTCTTTGATTCCCAGAAGGACCCTGTCTAGATCTTCCACGCTGGAGCTCATCCCAAAGAAGAAAAGATACCTGAGGTAAACCACCAAGTGAAGCCTTTGCCCAGCAAAGGCTTCTGTGAACTCACATAATTTATTATAGACCACACTGATCTTCTTATTGTGCCTGGTCTTTGCAAAAGTAAGATCCATTGCCAAGGGGAGCCCTGTCTCATCTGCACTCCAGGCTAGCCCAAAGTCCACCAGGAGGATCTTGGTTTTCTTGACGGCTGTTGCATTTGCAACAGCCAATTTCCCCACCGCACGCCCAAAGTTGTCCAGAAGGTAAGATAGGGTATGCTCCAACAGGAAGCAGAAGCAAACAGCCGCATGAGCCTGGCCCATCTCTGGTACATTCTTGAATGGGAGCATTGCCAGGACGTCCCAAACAAGCTCAATGGAGTTTACACAGTAAACTCCACTGAGTTTAACCGGGTCCAAGCAGACCAGTTGGGCATCCTTGTAGACAGTAACTGCCCACTTGTATGCCCCCTTGCCATGCGTCAGCCCAGCCAATGCCTCCCTGGACATAGGAAAGGACCCATAGATGTGGTCCTCTAGCTCCTGCAAGGCAGGGGGGACAGATACAACTGCTTGGCCACATGAGTGGTGTAGTTAGCGTAGAATGTGGCCGGGACAAAGGGGACCAGGACTTGGCGGAGTTTTCTGTCTATGTTATCTAAAAAACAGGTAAGTATTTGCAAATTTTTATTAATTTTATTTTTTTATGTTACCTTCTTGTGTTTCTTCCTTGCCCGCAGCCTTGGCCAGCTTGGCCATTCTTGGCGCAAGAAGTTGAGCAGACAATTCTGTGTCCTCTGCTCTGGCACGCTTGGCAGGTTTGAGATGTTCATACATCTCTGGGTCATCAACCTAAACAGACAGTGCAGAAAGATTGTACGCCTTAAACTGGAGGCCCTTGACCACTGTCTTCTGGATGTTGAGAAGACACTTGATGGTCTTCTCAGGGGTGTCTGGCATTTTTGTCATTAGTGCCACTGCAGACACTTTGTCAATTTTGTCCCCAGTAAGGATGGCAGACTTAACTTTGGCTTTGACCTTGCGGTCAATGTCTTTGATTTTGGCAATTTCCAAGTTGAGGTCTTTGAGTAGTTTTTCAAGTTCTCTCATTTGATTTTTTACTAACCTTTTCATATGTTTTTATAACTTTTGCCCCAATAAATTCTGTATTATTTTGATACTGTTGCCTCTTTGTTTATTCCTTTTTGTTTTCCCGTCTACTACATTATCCCATCTTTTTACCCATTTTGTATATGTTTTACGCACATCTCAATATGTGTTGTCTGCTTTGTGTTGACATTGTTTCCTTGATTACCATATTATTTTTGGCGCTTGGTATAGCCCCCTGTGAAAATATTAACAAAAATTTTGTGATCAGCTAAATTTGAATTAGAAAATTATAGTGTTAACTGTTTTTAGATAAAGTTGTTACTGAACAAATTCAAAACCTTAATGATAAACTTTAAGCCAATCAGGAGCCAAGTGATAAAGTGATTGTTGTGACATAAAGGGTCATTCGATAATTCTTTGGTGCATGTGTGCTAATTAATATGATTGGCTGGATGTTTTGCCATTGTACGCCATTGCTGCTGTGGCGAGTTGTTGATGGACTAGTGTCCAATCAGCTGCTGGGTTAGCACTAGTCCATTCTCAACTTGACACAGCAGCAATGGCGTACAATGGCAAATCAACCAGCCAATCATATTAATTAGCGCATATGTACCAAAGAATTATTGATTGCCCCTTTATGTCACAACAATCACTTTATCACTTGGCTCTTGATTGGCTTAAAGTCTATTATTAAGGCTTTGAATTTGGATCAGTAACAACTTTATCTAAAAAAATTAACATATAATTTTCTAATTCAAATTTAGCTGATCACAAAATTGTTGTTAATATTTTCATAGGGGGTGTGTTTAAGTGCTAAAAATAACTGTGTTCTGGATCTAGATACACAACATAGTAAATATATATATTTTATAGAAATAAGCTGAACATAAAGAATAAAACCAACTATAAACAAAGAGAACATGAACAATTGAAATTCAAAAAAAAAATATAAATAGAAAATGTTTGGTGACAGGGGTTTATTGGGGCAGGGGTGAGTGATGCCTAGGAGGAAGAATAACGCGGGAAGGAAGACGTAGAGGCGATACTGGCCTGGAGGGTCTGAGATTGGGTGGGTTGGGCTTGTAGGTGAGGGGTGTTGGTGACAGGGGTGGAGGCAGGAGGATTTTTGTGATGGCTGCCATATAATGCTTGTTGTATTCCTCATTGGTCATTGGCTAGATGGGCTGGTAGATGGCAGTGGCCTGAGGTGGAAGGCGCTTATCCTTACATGATTGGTTGCCCATGTTCACATGAAAAAACCATTTGCGCAAATAAGTCAGCCACCATTTGGCGGCCAAAGAGAAAATTGTGGTCAAGGACCCCAAGATAGAGGTTGTTGAAAGCCTGAGGGTGGCGCTCTTGTAGTGTGGACCCCATGTTGAAGAAGACAACATCAGCCAGATGGACGTCTGCATGGCCAGCAGGGTACACGGAGGCCTAATGCCCGCATTGCTGGATGACCTCAAGGGCGGTGGAGCTACCCTTCATCTGGTGGCTCAAGAAAACCCAGTACTTGGAATGGAGCCATCCCAGGAGTCAAGTAATCCACCAAGTATGTGGCTGTATGAGTAGCCATCAATGAAATCTGGGTTTGTCCAATAGTAGACAAAACCCTTGGCTGAAATAGCCAGAAATGCACCAATGAACATCCCCTTCTTGACCTTCTTCCTTCCTTTTTGAGTGGCAGCTCTTCCTTGCTCGCCAAAATCATCAAAAGCTATTGATAGCTTGTAATAGGAGATGAACATGACATCATCAGTTAGATTAGTCAGGCATCTTGCCAGGGTTGATTCAATGGCGGTGTCATACAGAGAATCCTCAGTGCCATCCCATTGGTTGCCGGAAAAATTGGTAAGAACCCGTATGGAAGCAACCTTCCCATACATCCAGAGCTGCACCATGCGCTCAGACACCCAAATGCCATGGTGCGCAAGTTGCTTCCGGACCTGGGTCAATGGAAGCTTGGGATCCCGCTGGAGGAGGTCAAGCATGATTGGGTATGCCTCAGATATTTGTGACTCGGGGGCCTTCTTGGGCTTCTTGGCTGTCCTGATCAGATTCCCCCTGTTCATCAGGTTGTTGAATTCCCGCATGACAGTAGCTCAGGTAAATTGCAACTGGGCAGTAATCTGTTCCCAGGACAGACCCTGCAGGTTCAGTGCCACAATTTCCTAAAGAATTTGGGCAGTGATGATTCATTGCTTGGGGCACTGGGCTGGGGGAGCTGAAGCCTGATTGGCTGTAGGGGGCAGGTTGGCTGGTGGCAGGAAGTTGTTCCTAATCAAGGTTGCCATCCTGATTGGTTGGTTGGTGGGCATCTTGTGCGGGGGTGGGTACGGGAGCAGGGGCAGAGCTAGACACTATATGGCTACTGAACAAGTCAAAGCCATAGGGGTCGGTGGTCAGGTACAGGTCAGCTTCCTTATTACCCACCTCAAAGGCTTGGTTGTAAACAGGTGCCTCCACGTTCTGAGCCTTGCCTTCATTGAAGCTAGCTTGGCTGATGCTGGCTTGGCTGCTGACGCCGTCAAAGATATTGCTTGTAAAAACCATTGTAAAAAACCAAGGATAAAATCACTAAAAGTAGAAATTTTAGAATTTAATGATTTATTTTTATTGTAATCTTGAGTCCATATTTGGAAGGTTCTCAAAACCATTCCATACAAATAAGGATCCATGAAAATGAATAAAATGCCTCTGTTCCTAAATTGAATATCTGTTGATTGGCTGTTAAACTGTTATTTTTCTATTTTAGGCTGCTCATACTACACATCTTGTGTGAGTTCATTTTGTTTTGTGCTTGTGGAATCTCGCTTCTAGATTGCTCAAGTTTTGTTTCACTTTAGTCCTTCTGCCAATGCCTCATATGAATCCTGATTGGATTATAATATACTCTGGAACAGCATCCATCCATTTCACTTGTTGTGTCAGTTCATTTTGTTTGTGGTTTGAATAACACTGCTTGATGTTTGATATAATTTTGTATAATGGGCTAGTGAAATTTTGTTTTTTGTTTGAAAGTTCATTTATTAACTGAAATTTTATAAATTAATTGAATCCTGAATCTTGCGCAACTTGGATTTTGTTCAAATCTGAAATCATCTTGTTTAAATCTGAGGTATTTTCAGTTGTTGCCATAGCTTTTAAAACCACTGTAATAACTATCTCTCAATAAAGAATATTATCTAGTTTCCAAATATTTTCCCCTTGTAACCCTGCTAAAACAGCACAGTTGTGACAATATTTTAAAAATAAAGGACTTATAATCTTAATTTATGTTAAGCTTTAAATATAACCAGATAAAATTTTGCCCAAAGTTAAAAAAGCCTTTTATTTACTCTTGATTTCTTTTTTACATGTAGAAAAAGTTAATTTAAATTTCTTTTAATTTTGATAAATCAAATATTAAATGAACTTTTTTGCACTATTGATTTTGTCCCCTATACTCTAAGGGGTAAATAAATTCTATTTTAAAAGCTAAATTATAGTGAGTGTGTTACAAGTTGCATCGATCTGGGCACTTCAAACTTGGTTTTTTGATTTGAGCTGCTAGTGAAAACATTTAAAAAATGTCAAATTTAAGAGAATTTAATATTTTTGCTAAAAGTTTTTATTGAAAAAAGGTGATGAGATCAAAAAATCCATCGATTCGGAGATTTCACTCTCCATACTTTGGCTTTGGGCACTTGCCCGCCGATATGGGGCTTTAATCGATCACCCATAGTTAACCACAGGGTCGAGAAAGTTCAAGTATGGTTGTCGCATTGAACTCCATCCTCGAATCTGTCGATGATAGGCTGCGAGATTATTTAGTAAAGTGGATTGCTTTAAGGGATCTGTACAGCTAATACATCATAAAGCAGCGGATCCCTAGTTAAAAAGTAGCATCTCGGGGACTTTCTGAGACGTCTCTTCTGATCAATACACGTTCCAGAGCTAGATTGTTCGGACCGGTACAAGGACGTGCAGATATCCGTTTTGGGAATGGTAAGTGTAACCCATAGATGCAAGATGTTTTTCGTATAGAAATGGTGGAGGGTATGGATTGTTTGAATGTTCTTATCCATGGTTGCAGCCAACTTGTGTGGTTTGGGAATGAGTTGGAGAACAGGTCGACATCATATTATAAACTATTATTTTTAAATGGCATTAATATTGCCTATCTAACATATTTAATTCGTATTTGGTGGTGCATGTGATCCAGGTTACACCCATGCATTGATTACACGGGTGATAAAAGGTCTCTCTACAGATGCTGCTTGTAGCGGTGCTTAGGGTTAGAGTAATAGAGTAGATACTAATTAATGTGATAATGACGTAATTTTAAGAGTTGGGTAAAGCTTGAAAGTGAGTTTGAGCTGAGAAGCATGCAAATCTAAATAAGAGGTATCGTCCAAACTATCAGGTTGAGATGCACGTGGAATGGGGTGACGCAGATAGATTAAAGACTGGGTATCGTAACTGATGATAAGAAACCCATTGTAAACAAATAAATGAGTTTCCAATGAGATTGGGGTATAGCATATGATTTATATCGATTTCTAATTAAAGCAGGGTTCAGTTAATGTATTTGCGGTGCTGCGGAACTTCAACAAGACTGAGTTTGGATGCCTTGTTCAAAAGTTAAAGTCGGAAGAGGGTAAGCGCTAGAACCAATCATGGAGCATCCCGCCTTGAGTTGCGGCGGGCCGCCCTTGACGCCTACCGGGCTTTGTCCGGCAGAGTAAAATTGCGCTTTAGAATGTTTAAATTTTATAGATTTGGTCTAGTTAAAGTGAGATAAATCGGAAGCTAGCCGGAGTGGAGTGGTTCGTCGCAACCCTAATAATGCCGATTTTTTCATTCAAAGTTCCATACTTTAAAGAAGGAATTTCGGGACTGGTGGATTCGTGATCAAATTAAGCATTTCGCGAGAATCAATTGCTGGCTTATTACATGAAAGCAATCGATTGAAAATCTATTGTTAATTGCGGGATAAAGCTTCTTATTATGAAATATAAGTCATTGTCTTAAGCTTGTGGCTCATAATGAACGCTTTAGTTTATAAATTCATATTACGTTTCAAGCTAAACAATCGTAGTAGCATCCACTCGCCAAGGCGTGAAGCCAAGCGCACAGCAAAACATGAGCATATTAAGTTGTTTTACAATACGGATTTAAGCCGCCAATCAGACAATCTCGAGTTAAATCAAGACAACTGATTCATGCAGCACCAATCTAACTTTAAACACGGGTACAAAAGCAACCCCAACAAGCTATGGACCCCAAATGCAACTTCCCAACGAAATAATAGCCACTCTCTTCGAACACATTGCAAGGGTACCAAGCTTACTTGTCTTGGCCTCCACCAGCCGCCACATGCGGAATGTAAGCCAACTGGACTCGAGGCTACGAGTACTCCGCAAATGCTACCAGCAAGCCAAAATCCACAAGCCTCTTAAATGCATGTTCTCGGATGACATGTCTCATCTCAGATTGGAGTTCCGTCACTTTCCCGACAGCCAAATGATAGACACCATTGCACAAAACTGGCGCTATCTTCCTATCCACTCCTTGACCATCAAAGGAGATTTGGATGTCAATGCTGCCAAGAAACTCTGCCAACTGCTCACCACTCCTGGCTTTTACTGCAACGAAATCAACTTCACTTGTGTTAGCTTCAATGACGACGAAAACATTGTCCAATACTTGAAGCACGCCTTCACTTCTTGCACTCACATGTACATCAACCTCTGCTCCCTGGATGAAGTTTCCCTTGTCAATTTACTGAAGATGGTTGGGGGATGTGCTTTAAAAAGCTTCCATTTCACTTCGAACTTCGTTGACAGCTTTCCTGTCGATGTTTTGTGTGAGGCTGTTACCAAAGCACCACATCTTCACGAGTTGGATGTCAGTGGAGCAGGGTTAGGCTGGGACAGTGAGAAGCTTACAGGTTTCCTGAGCGAGATGGCTGGAACCAGATTGAGAAAGCTAAGTTTAACAAACAACGACATCACCTCGGTTACACTTCCTATCTTCCCCAATCTCCGCCATCTCAACCTCAAGGAAAACCCACTCACTGCAACTAACCACAAGGACTGGGATACTAACAACTGCCCTCTTCTCGCTATCTCCGTATAGTTTTTAAATAAACTTTACATCCTACATTTTCCAAAAAGAAGTAAAATTTTATATCGATCTCGTTTCTGATTCGCTCATATCTTCCAGTAAAGAACTCAACTGATGGATCCCAACCAGCACGAATTCCTATCTAGATAGTTAGTGATCCGGGTACCCAGATTCCAAAAAAATGTTTACCGGGGTACGGAAAACATACAGATCCCCACCAAATTTATCGTACCACATTGCCGAAGTAGCCAATCGTTTTTCTTTTGAGAACCAAATAGGCCGGTGATTACAAAGGTTGGGGATCGAACATCCATACTATACGGTCGGGACAAGCAAACACATTATATTCCAATTCTGGTTCAAAACTTTATATCCCAGTTTATAACCTGTGAACTCACGCCTTACCTACTTCGGCTTGAGTTCTAGGATCTTCATCGTATCGATTCTTAAAGCAAATCCTGTTCAGGAACATATATACGAGGCGACAGAAATGGGGAGCGTAACCCCACACGAACCTTGAAACAATTGGGTATACCTGTTCCAATGGATATCGGTATATATGGGAAAGTTTCCTTGAGCAATTCCAAGGTCCACCTCGGAAGGCAGGTATAGGGCTGGGTAGATCTTAAACAGTGACTGGTTTATAAAAAAGTAGCCAGTCGTTTAAGATCAGGAAACAGTTCTAGAAAATTGTCTAGGGTACAACCTTTCTGGAATCGTTCCATACACATCCACAGAAGGGTATGTTTTCCAATCTTTTTCAATAAAATGATATATTTTAAACTTCAAAGTGAAGAGTATAACAAATTTAAATCTGACTTATAAGTTAAAGGTAAAAAAGATCATTAAGAAACGTACAAGATCTAACCCATTCAGAAAATAGAAAGCCACCTATGACCATTCTTACATTTCAGATCCCCTAAGCAAGGGGGATCCAAAATCCAAAATTGTGACAGTTCAGACGGGCCAATTACAGCAATGCCATAATCAGCACATGCTGAATCCACCCCAGCCCTAGGCAGGTACAAGATTTAAAGGACACTTTGCCACCATCTCAATTACAGCTGATCTCTATCAAGGCCCATCCAAGTGTGAGCTAGACTAACCTGGTGGCATATGCACTGCCACACCTGAGGACGGTCCAAGATGGGCTGGTAAATATGATTCCCTACCAGAAATGAACCCTGCACCACTCTGATCCTCCTACATTCACATTCTTCCAAGCTAACCAGTTTGCCGGGATAGATTTAAAGCTTGAGAGATATGAAGAGCAAATGGTATATGAACTGTAACTCAGGATACATCAGCCTAGGGCTGTGTTGGCCACAAAAGGGACAATTAAGGCATTTGCCTTAATTGTCTGTCCTCCCTTCCCCAGACCCGTCTTTTGGATTCCCCTATGTTGGGGGAATCCAAAATTTCAAAAAAAGAAGGCCTCAGACGCCTTTCTGTTATCTGGACAAGCCCAATTCTATTTAAATATTTAAAATAATTTCTTAAAAAAACTTGAAAGTTGAAATCTTACTTTTTAAATTTAAAAATAAATGGTAAAAAAATATAAATAAATCTTATTTTTTTTTAAAAAAAAAAACCCAAAAACACTGTCCAAGCTTGAGCATATAAGAATTTCAAAGAAATCTTCTCTGAGAAGATTTCCTCAAAATTGTTTCCAGATTTGAGACAGTGGCTCCTTTTTAGAAAAGGAGCCACTTGTCTCAAATCCAACGCAGCCCTACTTCAGTCCAACTCCAACTAACCTCTGGCTCCAGGATGTCACAAGAAAAGCAGCAATCTCCTGATATCTAAGCACTATAATATTTTTACTGGGTGGCCCTGAGCTGGGCCCAAGCAGCCTGAACTGCAACTGAGCCACAGTTCAAAATACCCTCCAACCAATCTCACCACGCCATATGAGAATCTCCACCCCTATAAGCCCATCTTTTCTGCATAACTATTGCATAGCCTTTAAAGCCCATCCAGGGTGTGGAAGAAGGTTCTTTAGCATGACCAACTCTGGCATCTGTACCCATGCTAGATCTGGACAGACCCTACTTGGGACTTCAAGTAGCGCTGCTCTTTAGAAGTGATTCTGCCCTACTTACTGGCTTGTGTAAGACTTCAGAGCTTTTTGATATCAGCTGCAGCTGTATCAAAGCTGGTCCTTAACTAGCACCAATAATTTACTATCTCCCAAAGATACAAAAGATAAAGCTCAATTTGAGACAATAGTTTTATTAATGAGCCTAAACAGTGGAATCTCAAATTGCTTGGAATAATAGAACTATGAGGGCCTTTATACCCAGCTCTACAAAAAGAGGATGGCAAGAGAATTATGTTTAAGCAGGATTAAACCATAACTCTGAACCATAAGTATATTGTTGGGAGTAAGCTCCTGAAGGCTATAATCAAGGGCTTTCTGCTGCACCTGTTTAAGCTAAAATAGTTCAGCCTTCACCAAGATATAGGCAACAAAGATGGTGAATGAGAAACAGACCACCAAACCAGAAGCTTTGGCTTAAACATCAACAAGATAGGATATATCTGTCATATCATAGATCCTTTGCCCTGAAAGCTTCTGGGCTGTGCATCCATAAACAGTCAATTATAATATTTAAGTACTACAAATGTTATCCTTATCAAGTATATACTTCTAGGAAGTATAATAAACAGAATAAAGGGGCAAATTAAGGGACAATGATACTTTATTTGATATGGATATTGGAGATTATATAATATCATTGAATTCACATGCTATCTGTGTACGTCATAATAGCTGTAGGGCTTGTCCAGGTAATGTTCCATTTAGGATTCAAAAGGGTTGATCCCCATATAAGATAGATGGCTGATAAGATGCCATTGACTTAACTATTAGCTGGGGAATTGCTTCCCTGTGAAGGATTAATCATAGATATTGCAACAACATTGATCAGGATAATCCAGATAAAGAATCCATAGGGGCAAAGTTGACTACTGTTGCAACATCCATGATGACTCCTTCACAGGGAAGTGATCCCCTGATTCATTCCCTGAAAAATAAATGATTGTGGCACACTTATCAGATGCCCAATGTATACAGGGATCAAACATTTTTAATACTAATTAGAACGCTACCTGGTCAAGCCCCATGAATATCATGATATATATGCATAGTATGTGGCCTCCCATGATACTATATAACCAGCAATATTCATACCAATAAAGTATCATTCTCTTTCAATTCTACAATTATTTTTTATTATAATTACCAAAAGCATATAATTGATAGTGGTGGCACAGGTAGGTTATCCATGTATCAAATCAAACTGAAAAGGTTAGAATGTGAACCCTCTTATCAGATAACGGTTTCTCCCTCCTCTGCTCTCTATTCAAATATCTCTCTCATTCCATATTCATTATAGAATCTATAAATTTTCCCTAGATACTGATGAGGAGCGCCTTTTGGGGAAGGTTCAAATATGGAATTGAGAAAAAAAGAGAAGTGTATTTTATCAGATAATACTTTAGAATTATAGCTTTACCTGTGGTGGAGATTTAGTTGGATTAAACCCAGGAGTTGGTCATGTGCAGGATAGGTTCAAGTCACTGGATACTTGGAAAGGCATGTGATATTGCTTGGTTGCCATTTCCGGTATGTCAAACTGTATATTGAGGAGGCACCAAATTGGGCAATGACTGGGTGTTAAGTGGGCTGGCGGTAGCCAGAATACAAGTGCATCCAGATTCTCAACACCCCCCTTAAGGGGTTACTCTGGTAAATCAGGAGGGGGCTTTGTCTTGACAGCTGTTGCCTAATGTTTCTGGAGTTGTTTGCTAGTTGGTACCAGTCAGGTTAAGTGTTCTCCTTTGTTAAGGCAAAGATGGGCTCTGCGGTATTTCTTGATGATGAGGTCTTTGGCACCTTGGAATTTCACTAGATAGGTGTTTCTGTCTTGTCTGTACTTGATGATTCTTCCTGGTCCCCTGTGTACTGAGTCTAGCTTTTTTCTATTTCCAGCCAGGACCCAGACAGGGGAGTTGATGGGGAGTGGTTCCTCTGTAGAGGTTACCTTTTGTGTTCTGAGCCTTTTTATTTCTGCTATTTTAGCTTTGAGGCAGATGTGTTGTAGAGTTGGTACTTGTTCTACTGGGGGTTTCCCAGGGGGATCTTTACGTATGGTTAATTGTTGCTGGTAACTATCTCTGGTTTGTATCTGTACATTAGTTCAAACAGTGAGTAGCCTGTCCCTTGATTGGTGCGTACCCAGGATACTAATAATGCATGTTTCATGTATAGTGGTCATGTGTCTTTGGCTTTGCCATCCATTATTTTCTTGAGGGTTCTGATAAGGCTGCCATTTAGGCGTTCAACTCTGCTGTTGGCCTGTGGCCTGTAGGGCAAGGCTGTAGAATGTTTGATGTTTTTAGACTTTAAATTGTTGTTTACTATGTGACCTGATACTCTTTTGCTCCATCTGTTATGATGTAGTCTGGAGTGCTGTAGTCAGCTATGATTGCTTTGTTAATGAATCAGTTGATGGTTTCTGCTTTGTGATCCTTTATTGCCCCGCAGATGGGCCAGCGTGTGACAAAGTTGATGGTTACAATTAGGAAACATTGATTTGTCTTAGTTTCTGGGAAGGGGCCCACTACATTTAGTCCCCAAACCTTGAATGGCTCAGGGTCTAGTACTGGATTGACCATTGGCTGGGGAGTCTTTGTGCTGGTGTATTTCTTGTATACTGTGCACTTTTTCAGAACATCAACTATATCCTGTTTGAGGTTGGGCCACCATACTATCTCTTTTAATGTGAGGTATAGGTTGTTAGCCTTTGTATGTCCTAGTAGGCGGTGATGTCTTAATATGGCGTTAACTCTTTGTGTGAGTGGGATGCACGGGACATGTTTGTTGTTGATGATTTGGTATACAGTGCCATTTGATACATGTAAATACTTTTTGGTCCTTACTAATGTATGATGAGTCAGTTGATGTGTTGAGGGGTCTTTCCCTTTTATTTTGTACTCAGTGTTATATAGACTGGGCCAGTAAGGGTCCAGGTGATCAGGGTGATCCTCTCTATGCTAACATAGTCTAGAGAGAGCATCAGCTGTGACCAGCTCTGCCCCCTTTTTGTATTGAATGTCCAAATTAAGCTGTTCCAGCAGGGACATCCATTTGGCTTGTTGCCGTGCAAGTGTGTTCTGAGTTTTGAAATAGATTAAGGATTTATGGTCAGTTAGTACTTGGACTTTTAAATGTCCTTCTAAGTAACATCTCCATTTCTTGCATGCATGATATATTGCTAGCAGTTCTTTATTGTGTATTGGATATTGCTGCTCAGCGTTGGTTAGTTTTCTACTTTTTTAACATACTGACAGGAAGTCTTGATGCCCTGGCTGGCAGATGTGTAGAACTACGCCAATGGCGGTGTCACTGGCATCCAACTTGAGCTTGTAGCACATGTTGTTATCAGGGTATTCCAATATTGGTGCTTTGATCAAAGCTTGTTTTATTAGTTGGAAACTATTGTCACATTCTGGTGTCCGGATGAATTTCCTTTTGGCATTACTCTTGGTTGAGTCATTGATTGGTGTAGTGAGCTTTCCACAGTCTTTGATGTATTTCCTTAGGTAAGCCACCATTCTGAGAAAGCATCTAGCTTGTTTAACAGAGGTGGGGCATTGCATGTTATTTATGGCTTTTATTTTATCTGGGTCTGCTTTGATGCCACTGTCAGAGATAATGTGGCCCAAGAACAAGAGTTCCTTTTCAATAAATTGGCACTTACTAGGCTTGGCGTAGAGTTTGTGCTTTGCAAGTCAATCAAATGTCTTGCAGACAATCATGAGGTGTTCTATTTTTGTTTTTAAGAATATAATGATATTGTCAAGGTAGCATAATGTATTCAAGAGGCCGTTTAAAGCTTGGTTAATCATGTTGATAAACGTTGCAGGGGTGTTGATCATCCCAAAGTTCATTACTCTATATTTAAAGGATCCAAATTATGTATGGAAAACAGCTTTTGGTATGTCCTTTTCTTTTACTTCAACTTGGTTATAACCTGAGGTGAGGTCAATTTTAGAGAAAAATTTTTGGCTCCAGGGAGTCTTGCAAACAGATCCTCTATGAGTAGAAGGAGATATATATTCTTTACTGTGCTTGCATTTAGTACTCTGTAGTCAGTTACTAGGCAAAGAGTGCCTTCCTTTTTCTTTACAAAGAACACTGCTGCCCCCCGCAGGGATTAAGAAGGGCAAACAAATCCTTTGGCTAGGTTGCCCTCAATATGGGTTTTGAGGGTTTAATCTCCATGAGGGAAATTCTGTATAAAGGTTCAGGTTTAGGCATGGCTTTACACAGATTGATGCCATGTTTGACCTCCTGTTTGGGTGGTAACTCTGTGAGATCTTTCTTGAATACATGAGTGTAATTGTTTAGGAGTGCGCCAGTTCTGGGCATTGGATTTTGGTTGTTTATATATTATTGAACTTGGAGTACCTCATTATGTAGAGGGTACTGTCTTTGGTTAGATGTTCAGAGTCATCTTTATTTATGACCTGGACAAATACTGTGTCTCTTAGAATGAGGTTGTTGGGTTCTTTGAGGATATTTAAATTGACCCTGTTGCATTTGATGGTCATGGTTTTTGTTTTCCAGAACACACTGGGGTTCACTCAGGTGAACCAGTCCATGCCTGCTACAATGTCATAGTTTATGTTGTTCATGAAAAGTCCTTTGATGTACGTTTGTATGCCTTGGAGGTCAATTCTGAAGGGAGTTGTTTTGCTTTTGAGTAGAACCTTTGATTTATCTGCCATTCTTGCGTATTTGAAGTTGGATTTGACAACTGGTATTTTGTAATTGGTTACAAATGGTTTGCTAACCATGGTGTGTTGTTCACCAGAGTCAAATAAAATTTTATGTGTGTGTAATTTTCAAGTGCATGAGTAGACAAGAAGTTGTGAGCAATCTTTAATTTTTACGTTCATAAAAAGGGAGAATTGTGGACACATGGGATGTGAGCAGCAAAGTTTGTGCCTTGCTACAGTTTATTGTCAAGTTGGGGGAGACAGGGGCACTTAATCCTGTTCCCTCACCTCTTTTCCCTGTTCCTCTGTTTCAAGACCTTTGAGGTCAGAGAATGTGGGGTCAGATTCATAGCGGGTTGCTGTCTCAGCATTGTTAACTTTGGTGGTGTCCTCTTTCTTGGGACAGGAGTGGTTTGCGCTTTGGCTGTGATTGCCATTGTTGCAATTGGAGTTGCTGTTGCTATGATTAGTGTTTTGGCGTTTTTTGCCATTAGAGTTTTCTCTGCCATTGCCGTTTGAGGGGTGGTTGCCAATGTGTGCAGCATATTCCATGTTTGTATGTTTTTCTGCATGTTTGGCTTCTGCAATGAGTGCAGGCATGAAGGTGTTGGTCTCTGGACAGATGAGGGCAGCAAAAAAGGGTTTCATTATGTTGATGAATGAGGCTCTGGTGTGTACGTTGTCATCTTGTGTTGGATTTTGGATTTTGCGTTGTATTTCCTCAAATTCATTGGTGTAAGCTGTGATAGTGGTCTTGTGAGGAAGATCACTGAGCTGTATTATAATGTCTTGGAGGGATTCAGTGATGCGTAAATTGTGTGTGATGTCTGCTTTGAACTATTCCCAGTTGTCAAGCCAGTTGTCAGAATATGAGCCAACCCAGGTGGCAAACCAATTAGCTGCAGCCTTGTACAGGCGTTTGCTGGCTTCCTGGACCCATTTCTAATGGGTAGTGCGGCTGGCGCAGAGTTTAGCAACTAAGTGGTCTAGCCAATTGATGAAGTTTTCTTTATTTTACCAAAGAACTTGTTGATACCAATGTATTTGGTGTTGGTAACTTCACCTGTGATAGGCAGTTGTGTGTGTGTTTATGGTTGAAGAGAGCAACTGTATTAAATTATCTTGGCACATTCTTTGGGCATGACCAGACTTTTGAATACGGTTCATCCACTAGGTATATCTTTGTCAATGTTGTGGGCGCAGAAGTACGTTTTCAGGTATCCTGGGATGTGGCCTGGTTGAGTACGTGAGCAAAGGTGGGTGTGTGGGTTTTGGTCAGTTATTTTCTCTCTCATGGGCGTGGTCAAAAAACTGTAGCTGCTACCAGTGATGATGAGCGCCTTTTGAGGAAGCTTCAAATATGGAATTGAGAAAGAAGAGAAGTGTATTTTATTGGATAATACTTTCAACTTATATAGCTTTAGCTATGGCAGAGATTTAGTTGGATTGAACCTAGGGGTTGGTCATGTGCAGGATGGGTTCAAGTCACTGGATACTTGGACAGTCATGTGATATTGCTTGGTTGCCATTTCCAGTATGTCAAACTGTATATTGAAGAGGCACTAAATTGGGCAATGACTGGATGTTAAGTGGACTGGCAGTAGCCAGAATACAAGTACATCCAGATCCTCAACAATACCTATCATCATAGCCCTTGGAAGCCACCTTGGTCTTATAAATCTTATAATTAAAAGACCAAGTAAATCAACAACACTCATTCTGCATAAATATAACATTTTTGAAATCAATTTTAAATTTTAAAAAGCATAAGATTTATTATAGATAATCTTCTCTTGTTGTTGGAGTAAATGCTTGAGCTAAGCTATCTGCAACTGATTTACTTGCTGTTGTAATTATCCTGGCTTTTTTGATAGTTTTCCAAGCTTGCAGGGATCTTCCTATAGAAGCTGGTTTCTACCTGTGTCCTTTTATTTGGGTTTTGTCTAGCCAAGTCTACCTTGGCCAATCCCTTGTGACAAGGTGAGCTTGGCCCCAGTTTGCCACAATTTAACTTATGCAGCTTAAATGAAAGCTTCCTCCAAAGAGAAGAACCCAGCAGATGGTGTTGTGAATCATGATATTCTAGTTCTTTTGATATTTTCTTTAGCAAGTGAAATTCAAGTGCAAAATCCTTAATTTCCCTATCCAACTAAAAACAGGGTTGGCCCAAATCAGATGAAGGACTCATTTTCATCCTGACTGGTGACATAGGGACCCTTGACCTGCTTGTGAGAGTGGCCAGCAATCCACCTGTCTTTCTAATGCTTTATGGTAGACAACAGCCAGATAAGAATCAATTTAACTCATTCAATAAAATTTAAGTTTGATTCCTATTTTCTCTTTGTGATTATCTTTGTACTTTGCCCAATATCCTTTCTTTAACTAGAGGAGATTAATGATAATCATTATCCCCAGGGCCTTAAGGTAAATCTCTTACTCATCCCTGAAGACTAACCTCTAGCTTCCTATGAACCTGATCCAACTTTTAGGAGTTACGGTTGTGTCCCTTGGCCAGGCTCAAGAACACAACAGATGGCAATCCCCACCAGCTGTAAAAAATATGAAGAAGGCCAGGGCATCCCACAGGTACACTATCTTCAACAATACTCCTTTACTCACCCAGCAATATAAATTCCTCAGCGCCCAAGGTGAGCTGAACCCTCCTCTGATCCTGGATGTATCCAAAATACCCAACATTGCCTTTCAGCATCTTTGTTAAGCAGAAATTGGGATGTTCTGAGCACCCAGGCAATAAAATATTGGAATCTGGATCTAAAGCGCTTGAAACAAGTTCTCATAAGCTATCTACCCCCAAAGACTCTGGGCAAGTGGAATTGCCCTACAAGTTGCAAGGCACTTCCCCCAGTTTATGACCAACTGTTTTGAACAGAATCATGATCATAATTAAGGCTAGGGCATGTTCAGAAAAGCCTTCCTCAAAAGTTTTCCATAAAAGACTCCAATGTAGTGATTACAACAGAACTCAGAAACTTTAGAATTACAGGGACCATCAAAGAATATTGTGGTGTATGAAGACATACATGCCTGAGCCCTGACAGCATTAACTTTGATGAGGTTGGGCCATGTTTAGGTTCTTGAATAGCCTCTCCATGCATATTAGATGCCAGTTTAATATAAGTTGATGAAGAACCTCCAAGAGGGATTCTAGGAAGAAAATGGGCTGCTCAGAAATCTGACAATCTACATGCAACCAATAAGTTAAAGGAGAGTCCCTCAGAAAGAAAATAAACTCACCTGTGAGGTTAGGCTGATTGACCACAAACAGTCAAGCTAATCTGGCACACAGATCATTACATTTACATGCTGAATAATTACTGGGCTGATACTCTATTAAGTTTAGTAATTATACGCCATATAATCATTAATGTATTATGAATGATATGGCAGTTATACACCATATAATTACTAATATAGTATAATGGATACGGTAGTTATACGCCATATAATTGTTAGTCTATTAAGATAGATGAAACAATTATACACTGTATTATCTTTGATTATCATTCTGATGTGTCATTATAAGCCAGATAATTACTAGTTGATATGGCTATTATATGCTGTATAATTACTAGTTGATATGGCTATTATACGCCGTATAATTACTAGTTGATGTGGCTATTATACGCCAATTAATTACTAGTTGATATGCTATTATATGCCATATAAACGTCAGTCAATATAGTGATTATCATTGATTACACAGCATGAAATCACTAAATCATCAACTGTATATTGTCCATATCATTCTGCTGGACGTTGTATCAACTCAGCCTTACCCAGACTGATGGTGTTTATGAGAATATCAAACAAGTGATGCACAAAGGTCATGGAAATACCAAGTTTGGGTCAGCATTACACGGTGTATAATCAAGCTTCCTATTGTTTTGGGTCAGCATTACACAGTAGATAATCCATAGGTCAATAATGGATCAAGTCTGCTATTATACAGCGTATAATCCCTAATTTGACCCATCACATTAATAAGCAGAAGGCTTTCCAGCCAGAAAAGGATCACTGATTAAGCCCTACAAACAGAACACTGGAATTACACCTTCCAATGTGAGAGGGCTGAACAGGGACAACTTCTAAGCATCAACTAAATATGGCAAAGTTTCACAGCGCAATAATAGGCATGTAGGATACAGCCAACCAGCAAACGACAGTAGGCTGGCTCAAGAAGAGCGTAGGATGTAGCTGAAGTGCCATGTACGCCTGTAAAACCCAGTACCAACACACATGCCAAGGACAGCCAATCAGGATAGGCACAGCCAGCAAAAATGGGCCTATTGCAAAGGTAGCCACTGAGAACTGTCTGAAAGTACAAGAACAAGGATTGTTGCAGTATATATTGATATAGACGCCTGAAAAGATGAAGGGAAGTTCTTAGCTACACCTGGATAGATTGCAGCTGCTGGCTAGATTGTACTCCAGTTTCAATAAATGTAATTATCTTCAAAGTTCTATTATATTGTAGTCTGTAGTGCTCTTGCATAGGATTAGGTAGAATACATTAGCAAGGCTAACATCTATCTGTAACTTTGAACATACCAGCAATAACACAAGTTGTTCAACATTGGTGCTCACTCAAAATTGAGCCTCTGACAATGCCACAGGAAACTGCCCCCGCCCACCAAGGATTGTCCTTGGCTGTGCCTCTGCCCAGCTTTGTTGACAAGCATGGGTACAAGATAGAATCATCAGACAGTGAGTGTGCTCCTGTCTTTTCTGTGAGCAACCCTGTGGTTGTTCACCCTCCTACAACCGTCCCTTTGGTTGTGGCCCCTTTGCCCTCTGTCCCTGAGGGTCCCACCTTGGTTGGTTCCTACAATTGCATGCAGATTGTAGAGTTGGCTAAGACTCTACTTTGCAGGTTCTGTCTCCATCCCTCTGATTGCCCTGACCAGGATCTAATCATATTCTTCCACTACTGGGACCAGGAAACTTTCTGGCAACTCTACTGGCTCTACCATAACGTCTCATTCCAAGCTCTTCAGGAGCGCCTTGCTGGTAGAGACTACACTGTGGAGTACCTTGCTGGCTTTGTCCAGCCCTCTGTGAAACAACTCCGCTAGTTGCCGTCTGCCATAATCTTGAGCTTTTATCCCTGGGCAACGCCCTCCTCTCCTGTTGCTGCAACTGGGCTGAGCAATGGGCCACAGCTAACGCCTCCTTTTTGGAGATGTGTGCCATGGTCTTGGATAATCAGTCCTGGGGGAATGTGCATGCACGTATTGATGAACTGATTGACATCTTAAACACAAAGTTCAGGGCCATGGTCCATGAAGCAATGGATGCACGTGGAGCTTCTCTGGCATGGCTGCAGGACGTACACAAGTTCTGTGCTGAGTCAGACAAGTTCAGTATAAGAATAGCAGACAACATAGCCACCATGAATCAGAACTTTATTGCCCTGGACAAAGAAGTAGAGCAGCTTGGCTCACGGCTTCACCAGTTTGAAAAATACGTTCTGGATAACTTCCAGAGACTAGAAGCAAAAGTTGACAATCAAGTGAAGGTATCCTGCTCATCTACGCCAAAGCAGCTACCTTGCCTGTAAAGTGCAAAGATTTCAACACTAGAGACCAGAGTAGCAACCTTGGAGAGTGTAATCAATGGATATGAAGAGGAGTTTGCTAGAGCGCATGAGACCATAATGGCCCTGCAAACAGAGAAGACAACCCTGAGAAACGCTGTGTCACACCTTTCTAAAACTGCAATGGGTGTAGAGTCTGAGCTCTGCCAAAGAAGCCTAAAGATGGACAACAGCAATGTCCACAACTGCCTGGCCAGAATGGAAGCTCATATCCAGCTACTAGAAACAAAGGGCTGCAAATGCATCTCAAGCATCTGGCAAACATCATCCTTAATGCACACAGACCACTATGAAGATGCAACTGACACCTCTGAGGAGGAAGGGGAACAACCAAACAGGGGGATTCCTGAGTTATTCACAACCCTTCCCTCCAGAGAGCCTTTCACACCAAAGGCCATGCCTAGGGCTAGGCGTAGCTATAAAGTGGATAGGCAGTCAACTGCCTCCCCCTGCCAGCCCACTAAGCCTACAACTGTGAACAAACAGTTCAAACCTCTGAACCTACCAAAATTCAACAAACAAGGAAACATACATTCCTTCCTGAGACTCTTCAAGATGGCAATGAGGGACGCTAGCAAACATCAAAAGGCAACCACACTCATCGCCATACTAGACACAATCAGCGTCAACTTATTGATGCCATGCCTACCTGCAACTGACTGGAAAATTCAAGAGGCTAGCGGCCACCAATCTTAAGATAAAGCCGTGCAAATGCCAGTTCTTCAAGGACCAGTTGGAATACCTGGGCTTTGTTATAGATAGTCACAGCCTGCATCCCCAATCTGCAAAAACCAAAGCCATATCTAAGATGAAGCAACCTGAGTCAAAATGTGACATACTGAAATTCTTGGGAATGGTTGGTTATTATTGACATTTCATCCCCTGCTTTGCAGCCATTGAAGAACCTCTCTTCCACTTGCTAAAATCAGGAGTTGACTTTGTATGGAGTAAAAAATGCCAAGGAGCTTTCGAAAATTACGCTTGGCCTTGCCAAGCAACCCTGTTCTGATGTAACCAGACTTTGACAGACCATTTGTGATCCATACTAACGCCTCACTTACTGCAGTTGGGGCTGTACTATCCCAACTTGATGACAAGGGACTCAAACACCCTGTAGCCTACGCCAGTAGGACACTAAACGTCCATGAACGCAACTATACTGTGACAGAGCGCAAATGCCTGGCAGTCATCTATGCATGCAAACAATTTTGGGTCTACATCCACGGCGTAAGATTCACAGTGGTCACAGAACACACGTCCCTAGCTTGGCTCCAGAGCCTCAAGGAACCAGAAGCCTGACTTACTTGATGGGCGTTGAAACTACAGGCCTTGGATTATGAGATCCTTCACCGCCCTGGCAGCAAGCACCAGAACGCAGACTGCCTATCCCATCTACCCACCATGGCCTTGGTGAGCCCATTAGCAGATCAGCTGTACCAGAAAGATATGACTGGGAAGTTTAGCAACAAGCCCAAGAAAGTGCAGCATATCCTACAGGACCTTCAAAAGGATACAGCACTACACAATGGTGTGCTGTACAAGCTAGTGGATGGTAAGAAACACATATTCCCTCCTCCCTCCAAAAGGACTAGAATTGTTACGGCCGCTCATAAGACAACAGGACATGATGCCTTTTGAAAGACCAAAGAAATCCTGTCTTGCATCTACTTCTGGGAAGCAATGAATTTCAACATCCAAGAGACAATCAACTGCTGTATTGAGTGCCAAGGGAACAAGCCACTACAAAAAAGCACAACTTATTGGATGGTACAACCTCATTTTGCCTGGCATAATTTATCAATGGATGTAGTGGGACCACTCCCACGTAGCAGGCCTGGCTTTTTTTATGTGATAGTGGCTATAGATTATCTCACTAATTGGGTGGAAGCCTGGCCTCTAAGGAAGGTAGATGCTCATTCTACTGCACAATTTGTCTTGGATGCCATTGTACTCTGCCACAGCTGCCCACAGTTCCTGCTCTCAGATAATGGGACTAACTTTACAGCCTCTGTAATATTGAGAGTGAACACCCTCATGGGAGTTTGAGGGGTTCTCTCTACTCTATACCATCTGGAAACCAACAGGATAGTAGAACAAGTTAATGGTACCCTAACCCAGATCCTCAGGAAATTAGCTTCATCACTGTTGTAAAAGTTGCAGCAAAGGGTTGCTAGTTTCTACAAACAGTTAGTCGGTGACCTTAATTCTTAATACTATACCTGTTGATGGTATAGTGACAGCCTATGAAGGATAGAAGAATAATAAGGTGCATAGACAAAACTGGTATTTATTTAGATAGTATTGCACTTATATAAAGTGAGGCGGGGGAATTGCCACCAGAGGCAGGGAGGCACAGACAGAAGAACTTTCCAAATGGAGGAGAGTGGGTTGACACAGCTAAAAGTCTTGCGCGAGAGAACAACCGCTTTCTTGCGGCTTTCCTTAAGGAGGTAAATATAAATAACTTCATTGTTCTATTTATAATCCCAGAAGTGAAGCCTGTGCCTTGTGCGCGGTTGAAAGGCAAATTGAACAACTGTTTTAGGGGTGTTTAAAACAACTTTATCACTGGTAGAATCAGGATGCAATAGCACGACTGTGCAATTGTTCCATTGCTTAATCCCTAGATGGACAATTTTTTGTCTAATCCATTCAGGATTTGCGACAATCACATACATCTTCCTGGGAAATGTACTTGGGAGCAGCAGTGTTTGCGTACAACATCTCGCTACACTATACCACAGGAGCGTCTCCATTCCAACTGATGTATGGCTACCACCCTGCCATCCTACCTGTTCTATACTCAGCCACTGGTGGCCCTGGGCAACTTTCCTACAATTGGTACCTAGGACAACTAGCCGACACCCTCATCAAATTGCAGGCATCTGCTTTTAGCAACACAGCTATCAAGACCCAAGTCAGATTTGAGAGGGACTCCACTAATAGAGCCCCATTGCCTTCTTTTGAGGTAGGGGAGGGGGTTGCATTCTGCGACACTTGAGGGGCAGGCAGATCCCACAAACTAGACAAACTATGGGCAGGTCCCTTTGAAATCATAGAGAAGACCTCACCTGATGCCTACACCATCAAGGATAAGGATAGTGAACACATATTCAACCACGTACACACAAAGTTTCTTTGTCCATTCCACACCCCAAAGGAAGGGCCTAATTAAACATTATCCAAACTTGTCATAAAAGAAAATAACATAAGTAATATAAGCACATCATATAACTCATAAAAATAAAAATATAAAGAGATATAAATAAGTAAAAAGATATAAAAGACATAAAAATATATAAAGATATATAATATAAAAAATATATAGAGTGCATTATATTGAAAGAGGACTTAGTCCTACAAATCTTTATTGGTGAGTGCCCTCCTCAGGCTCCTCAGTGACATGGTGGGTGTTAGCCTCCACATAGTCACCAAAAGCGTGGGTGGCCACCACCTGATATAAGACGACAATTTTCCGGAGCCCCGTATGCCGCGCCTTGGGAGAGTGCCGCTCCCAGTGCATAATGGGCACTGACAGGGCCAGCTCCCCATTTGCTAGGCAACCCAGGCCACACTCAATGGGGAAGCATGCTCCCAACACCAGGAACTCCACTATAAACCCCTCAGAAGGGTAATCAACCAGAAGACCCCGTTGGTGGCGCAACACTTCACATCATAAAACTCCAAGATGGCCTGCATCTGGGCCAAGGAACCTCAAGGAAGTGAAGGCTTTGGTACTAAGAAAAGGTTCCCCAACAAAGTCATATGAGGGAGATACTGGGCAGGATCCCCAGTCTCCAGCTTTTCCAAGGTTAAGTTGATGGCTGCTTCCAGCCAATTGTGCTGATTATCAGTATGCCAAAGACCCCACTGACAAGTAGAGTTGGGACTGGGCCCCCAAGCACAGGACCAGACCTGCACCACTGCACAGTTGAAGTTAATCACCTGCGCGTACTTGGCATACAATGCCACATTAGAGTGAGGCAGCTCCACTAAGACCCCCTCCAGAGGCCAGGCCAAATTGCGAAGAGCCACAGAACAAACAGTAGGAGGGTGATACTGTTTGGAGTAGCAAAGACAGGAGTGGACATCTGCCCCCTGGCCACATGACAGAAGAACAAAGAGGAACTAACTCAGAAGCTCATAGCCTTGGAACAGGCCATTCACCTCAAAGTCTGTGTGATCAGGATCATAGGTGAGGACCACAGAACCCAGCAAGGCCGGGTCAGGAATATAAGGTACAGCAGGTGGGTGGGGAATGACAGCCCTGGCTGCCAGACCTCTGAGTCACCAGAGGTAGCCCAATTGGCACCCCCAGCCGCCAAAGGAAAACAACTCTCCTGTTCAACTTCTTGCTCCAGGATTGGACTGGGGGCGCTGGAAAGGATTGGTCACCACGGTGGTGGCCAAGGACAACTCCGAGCAAGTATCATACCTGTAAACACGTAAGGAACGCCAACCGTAGAATTGGAGATGCTGTGCCTCCTTACTCTGACAATGGAATTCTTGTTGGAGCTCCTCTGTCATGGTTACCAGAAACTCCTGGTACTCTTCTTTAGTACTGAGGCAGGAGGAGGTTGTTGAGAAAGCCATTATGCCTGACTCTCTTCTTACCCTCCCTATTTATGGTCAAGAGGGGGGAATGTGAGGTTAGGCTGATTGACCACAAACAGTCAGGCTAATCATGGCACGCAGATCATTACATTTACACGCCGTAGAATCACTGGGCTGATACTCTATTAAGTTTAGTAATTATATGCCGTATAATCACTAATGTATTATGAATGATGTGGCAGTTAAACGCCGTATAATCACTAATATATTATAATGGATACGGCAGTTATACGCTGTATAATTGTTAGTCTATTAAGATAGATGCAACAATTATACACTGTATTATCTTTGATTATCATTCTGATGTGTCATTATAAGCCAGATAATTACTAGTTGATATGGCTATTATACGCTGTATAAACGTCAGTCAATATAGTGATTATCATTGATTACTCGGCATGAAATCACTAAATCATCAACTGTATATTGCCCATACCATCCTTCTGGACGTTGTATCAACTCAGCCTTACCCAGCCTGATGGTGTTTATGAGCATATCAAACAAGTGATGCGCAAAGGTCATGGAAATACCAAGTTTGGGTCAGCATTACACGGTGTATACTCAAGCTTCCTATTGGTTTGGGTCAGCATTACACAGCAGATAATCCACAGGTCAATAATGGATCAAGTCTGCTATTATACAGCGTATAATCCCCAATTCGACCCATCACATTAATAAGCAGAAGGCTTTCCAGCCAGAAAAGGATCACTGATTAAGCCCTACAAACAGAATACTGGAATTCCACCTTCCAATGTGAGAGGGCTGAACAGGGACAACTTCTAAGCATCAACTAAATATGGCAAAGTTTCACAGCGCAATAATAGGCATGTAGGATACAGCCAACCAGCAAACGGCAGTAGGCTGGCTCAAGAAGAGCGGAGGATGTAGCTGAAGTGCCATGTACGCCTGTAAAAACCAGTACCAACACACATGCCAAGGACAGCCAATCAGGGTAGGCGCAGCCAGCAAAAAAGGACCTATTTCAAAGGTAGCCACTGAGAACTGTCTGAAAGTACAAGAACAAGGGTTGTTGCAGTATATATTGATATAGACGCCTGAAAAGATGAAGGGAAGTTCTTAGCTACACCTGGATAGATTGCAGCCGCTGGCTAGATTGTACTCCAGTTTTAATAAATGTAATTATCTTCAAAGTTCTATTATATTGTAGTCTGTAGTGCTCTTGCATATAATAGATAGAATATATTGGCAAGGCTAACATCTATCTGTAGTCTTGAATATACCAGCAATAACACAAGTTGCGTAACATCACCCAAACAGACAAACCAACTGAGCCAATAACCCTCACCCTCAAGGCAGATACTGTACAACTCAGGCAAAAAAGATGAGAACATATACTTCACCCTAGGAGGGAAAGCTCAGGGAGTACTTAGACAAGCCACCCTCCCACCACCTTACAAGACTTGTACAGGAACCCAGACATGGACTCAATATTCATGATCCAAGTACCCTCCAAAATCCTATACTTTTTTCTGCCCATACAGGAAATAAACTCTTCACTTATCATTTATTTTTTGCAGGTACCAAGGCATAACACTATTTGACACTGGAGCAGACCAGTTCCTCATTGACAAAAAATTGCCAACCTCATGAAACCACCCACAGTCAAAAGCAACAAAAAGAGAGTTGCTGAGGCAGAAAAACAAAGCACCCCAGTCACTAAGGAGGCAAAACTTTCTGGGGCACAAATAGAGATGTACAAGCAACCCTTAGTTACCCCATCTTTTTGATACCCAAATAAAATGTTGTTGTAAGAGAGGGGGGCTAAAAAAACAAGTTTGGCTTCCATCCTGGTGATACAAATCACCAAGATGCCACCCAGTGAATCACTGGGACGGCCCCTCTAAAGGGTAACCAAAGGGAGGACACCAGGGATAGTTGAGGTGAATAGGCATTCAATCCCATCAACACCAGGCGGGTAAGTAGCCAAGGAGTGGGTGTGGGAACATACTCCTGAACCACATATACCTGGGGGGAAACTGGAACATCTTCTTAAAACTGGGGAAGGGGAGGCGCAAGGGCTTCCTTAACAGATGAGAGGCTCAGGCTGGACCCAGGGGATTGCAGGTCTAGATTGTTGCAAGCCAGGCTCTTGAAAAGAATCTCCCCTGAAGAGAAGAGATTAGTAGAGAGGTACAAGAGCCTAGCAGGATCATCACCTACCACCTGGTCAGAAGAGGAAATTTGCTACCAAAGATCTGGAGAGGTGGACCAAATAAACAACAGTACTAGGGCCAAGGAAAACACCACAAACTAAAGTACATGGAGTAACATTTTCAAGTTCTCCTGAAGGTTTGGAGAATAGGGGGGCCAATTTAAGGCCAGAAACTGTTGTTTTCAGTGAACCCTGGGGTATTATTGGTTCTAGATGCAAACAGAGGCTTTTTCTAATTAAAAACAGCTTGAGAAGAACTGCAAATGTCGTTAAAGTAGCTTAAAATGAAATCAGGTTCAAAACTCAACAAATACAGAAGGAAATCAAGTTTAAAGTAAGTGCATATACTAATATTTAACTTAAAATCCAACTTTGAAAAGGATTTTCAAAAGCTTAGACAGGTAAGTCAGAACTTGTATGATAATACTAACTCTAGGAGCTCAGAGGAAGCAACTGGGGATAATGAGGATAGCGGGGATAGCAAAAAGGTAATAAAATGAAGTATTTTTACTAACAATTTAACTAGATGGACCAATTAAGTCCAAAAATCAAAACTGAATGTAACAAACACCAAAGTTTTATTTAATAAGAGAATGAGCAAGCAGGGGACTAAAAGTCCTCTTGCTTGACTTAAAGGAAGTGGGTTGAAGTCTGGGTGGTCACCTGATCACTTGGTTTGACCTGATTGGGTGGAGGAAAATTTTTACTGGGTGAAGCCAGGGAAACTGGAGGGTTTTAAACTAATTTCTGGCCATAGTTTGATTAGCTGAGATGGGTTGGGTTTTTTGTGGTTGATTTTACTTTATGGACGTTGATGTGGACGTGTTCGATTGATTATCTCTAATTGTTTTCAAAAGCAGGCAACACCATGTCAATAGAAAGTCTAAATCAACTAGTGTTTCTTCCCAAGGAGGAGCAGTAAGAGCCAGGGTGTGTGGGGTAAGCCAGTACAAATATTTCATCCACATTATGAGCCAAACCCTCTAAGGAATCGAGTTTGGCTGGCTTTTGGTGAGTTTTTTATACATCATGGGAAAAAGGTCCTATTCAAAGAAAAAGGGGGTGTAACTTTATAGTGGTACTTGGTTTAGATTAGATTAGAAAGACAAATCCTCACATTGACTGAGATAGCGCTACCCTAACCATACAACAAAAAAAGTAAACCACCATGTGTAACCAAATCACCTTGACACTCTCATGAGAGACCACATGCTTGTAAATATTAAAGAGATAAAAGAGGAAAAAGGCACTAGTAAGATTGACTGAAATACCTGTACGTACAAGATCATTCATTTCAAAAAGTAAAAACCTCACTAGAGCAAGACCCAATACTTCAAAAACTGCCAAGAGTCCCATTCAGTATTCCATGAGAAACCTCCATGTCTACCACCTGATAGAAATATCCAACACAAATTTGACCTTAAGGGAAGTGTACCAAAAGCACACCCCATTTATTGCCTGACACCACAAGAAGACAATCCACTAAAACCTTACCTGAAGAAAGCCCTAGAGAAGAGACCCATTCAATCATCAAAGTCTCCTTTGCGCAGTGGTCTTCTTTGTAGCCAAGAAGTATGGAGGAATATGCCTTGTCACATATTATAGAGCGCTTAGCAAGGTCGCAATTAAGAAAATGTATCCCCTGCCTCTGATTGACAACTTATTTGATGCCTTACAATGGTCTTAATTCTTCACAGAGATTTAGATAAGCTGAAGGATATCCCCAGATCTAATTTAAGCCTAAAGATATTCCAAAGACAGCATTAAAACCAAACACAGATCATTTGAATATTTAGTCCTTAATTTCAATATGAAAATTCCCCCAGTACCTTTGTGATATTCATGAGAAAATTGTTCAAAGACCATATTGGGAAAAGAGCCATAGTCTATCTAGATGATATAATCATCTACACCCCCAACAAAGAACAACACTGGTAAGACGTTTGTATGGTACTCAAGACACTCCATGACAATCAGCTGTTAGCCAAACCATCCAAGTGTGAATTCTTCTTGACTAAACTCGCATTCCTAAGCCACATTATCAAAAAAAGATGGGATTAAGCCAAACACAGAAAGGGTAAGGGTTATCACAGACATACCAGTGTCAAGTAAAAAGAGTGAACTCTGAAATTCTTGGAAATGATTGCATATGTCAGAAGGTTTATCCTTGATTGAAGAGCCCAAAATGCTCTGCCTGCAATCACTAGCAAAACAAAAAAATTGTGAGGACGCCACTAAAAGCACAGCCTTTCCAACAGCTAAAAGAGTGCATGGTTACCAACCTCATCCTACAGTACCCTAAATGTTAAGGGGTCTATGAAATGGAGACAGATATCTCCAACTACACAATAGGAGGAGCACTATGGGTCTAGATCACAGAAAAGAACTTCCTCACTGTAGCATATGAATCAAGAAAGCTGTCTGACAGTGATCAAATAACCCAATACATGACAAGGAATTGATAGCCATTGTTCACTGCTTAATGAAGTGGCGTTGGTATCTGAAAGGTGCATAAATATTCAAAGTGCTAACTAACCACAAGTCATTGGTATTCTTTAAGAGACAACAAAACCTATCAAGAAGACAAGCTGAATTGATAAACTTTATCCAAAGGTGCCCCATGATAATTAATGTAAACCAGGCAAAGAGATACTTACTAAAGATGTCCTATCAAGGCTATACTGTGGCAGAAATCACAGGATAATAGGAAGCTGTCTCCATGTGGTGGGGAATCACACACCAAATCCACATAGAGTTAATGATTAACCACCAACTTAGATTCAGATACCGTTTTGTGAAATTTCCAAATGAGATACTAGGGTTAAGTAAAATAATTAGCCCCAACCAGAAAAGCCCTAGATAAATGGCCTGTGAGAGAATCAGAGTGTCTTCAGCATAAAATTCTGGACATTGAGATAGCCCAAGGGTTTCAGCTTCAACAGTAAGAGGAACAGCTCTGAGATTGACAGGTATTGAATTAATTTCTGACAGCAACAACAATAAAGTGCCAACAGCAGGCCCCCATCTTCCCGTAATAATCCAGCTAAGGATTAAATTGTAAGGAATGTAGCGCAAAAGGCCAACTATAGGATGCCTTTTAAATAAAGATTAGACCAAGGGATAATTAATTTTATTGAGTAAATTTTGGGAGGACTCAACTCTTAAGAGTTGAAAAGTGAAAATTATTCAATATATATCAAAATTGACTAAGCAATACTGCCTGGATCCTGAGCTCCTATTCCTTCTGCATTGTCAAGTGAGTATTTAGTCCAGGTTGCAAAGAACCCTTGAGTGACCAATTTCTGATAACCATGCTGATGAATAAGTTCATATCTGGTGACCATTAAATTACATCAATTTATCAACATCAACTTACGGGGGGATCAGATTTGACCAAGGAACTGGTGCAGCCATGACCCATTTTTGATCAAAAGTTTGATTCAAGTCCGTTAAATCAGTCAATTTCATTAAAGGTTTTCCCGCTTTCCAAGCTTTCCTACTTGGCCAAATAATCCCTGGCATTATGGAACTTACCGTGATATATACTGTAAGCACCTAATCTTCACTAACAGAGACCCTGATTGGCCCATGTTAATCATGGGCAATCTCCAAGAGTGGTTCCCACCTGGTAAACTGATCAGCATCCAAGATAAAGTCCTTAAGAACAAACATCTGTTCAAAATGTATATGGCACCCTGCACCAAATACTTCCAAATAGTGACACTGTACCTTATGTCCTGTCAACAAAAAAGATTGACAAAAGCCTTTGCTACCACAGATACTTATGCCATAAACATAGCATGAGCTTACACAAGTATCTTAAGAATTGCTACTGATGGCCCAACATGCTGGACGACATCATAGAGGGACCAAACAATGTGAAGTATGTGGAAAGCACGCCTGTTCCAAGGCGCCCCCAAATCAGTTATGCCAGTTTCAGTCACACAACCATTCAAGGTATGTGCACTGAACATTGTGGGATCATGCCCAGAGGCAAAAAAGGCACAAAAAGTAGATCATCACAGCCATCAACTATACAGCAAGGTGACCCATGGCACAAGCCACAAAGAAACATAAAGGAAATGACGTGAGACAGGTTATTGGCAAGGAAATCATAGCCAAGTTTAGAAAGCCTGAACTCCTGATTACACATGGAGGAACAGAACTCAAAGCCATTAACACTAATGTCTACCTTGCCAAAAATAGAATAAAGCATACAGTTGCCAGCCTCTCCCACCCACAAGCTAAGGTGGGAGTGGAAAGATTGAACAGCCCTCTGGTAGAAGCACTAAATAAACTATCCACCAATTACCCACACCTCTGGGCTGATATGTTCCCTAAAGCATTACTGAAATTTTGAACATGTGTCAACCGCAATCCAGGCAAAAATCCTGCATGAACTTGTCTATAGGCATAAGCTAACTATTTCTAGTGCTGAATTGGGACCACAACTACCTTTAATCAATAATTTACCAGGCTACAATGAACCTGACATGCAACATGTCAGAAAAGACCAGGAAGCCAAGGAGAAGGAAAGAGTGGGGAGAGACAATATCACACCAACATGATCAGATCCAAGCATTTGATGAGATCTGGGCTGTCAACCACGGCCTGCATAAGTTGGAACCTGGGTTGAGAGGACCCAGAGTTGTCATAGAAGCCAGATCAGATACCATCTATATAAATAAAGGATGGGTGCTGGTTATCAATTGCAGCTCATGCATGATTACAGGCTCTGCCTAGGCAACTCTAGACAAGCTCAGATAGGTTCCTGCCTACCATGATCCAAGCCCACCTGGACCTATATTAGGCACCCCTTCCAGAAACCCTAGAAGGTACCAAATCCCACCTTTCTAGCGCCCCAGGGGAGGTGAGACAACATCTAAAGTTACTCCCTCTCAGAAAATCAACCCCCAGAGGATTAATTCAGCCATAGAATAGTTGGTGGCACTCCTGCCCCACCCCCAAGCTGTATGGGTTTGGGTCTTTTGGATGGACCTTTTGGATCCTAAAGGGAGCCCTACTTGACCAAGCTTTATGGCTGCCATGACGCACATGAAAGCTATGTGGCCTGCCATGATACTATATAACTTCTTCCACTGTACCAAATGGAGGGCTTATCTTTTCTCAATCCCCTGCTTATTCTGTCCCATACGCTTCCCAGAATTATATTGTTGCAACTGACCAATTATAGCTCAGTGTTTAGATCTGGGAAGACAACAGTCTTGATAGAAGGGATGAGAATAGGAATATGATATCATTTATTGGAGGATAGCTAATTAATATTGTTGTAACTGTGCTGTTTTAGCAGAGTTACAAGGGGAAAAATATTTAGAAGCTAGATAATAATCTTTATTGAGAGATAGTGATTATATAGTCAATGTGAATCAAGGATAACAGGAACATGATTATGTTGATCACACAGCTGGATGGTGAAGGGTGTGGCTTGATCCTGGTAATGAGTCTAGCGCCAAAACAAGGTATCCACTGTAAAGGATCAACATCTGTTCATGTTGTTGGATTTGGTAATTTGAGTTGACTTCCTAGTCTGGCTTCAAGTGATCAGGTAATTGGATTGCGGGTCACAAACCCACTTGTTTGAAACCTTGCTGGTGGGTCAAGCCTTCTGTTTCAACAATATACTATATCACAAAGCCACACGTCCACCAGGGGGTGGCACAGGGGCAGGTTTGATATGAGGTTTGGGTTGGGAACAGCTTGAGCAAAGAATCAGCGTGTCAAATTGGCAGCCCTCCTAATCAGGAGATAGTGCCTGCAATTCAACATTGCACTCTGGTTGACCCATACTGCTTGTCATGGGGCAACTCATCAAGGGCCCCCTGTGCACTGTGAGATATTTTGACAGGCAGGGAGTAATCTTGGTCACAACAATATACTCAAAGGTACCATACCTGATATCTGCACTGAGGCCTGTATCGTTGTGAGGGATGCTCTCTGCAGCCAGAAGTGGGCTCTCTCTGCATCTGAGGAGGATGGGTCCTACTTGCCTCTGAATTGATCTCTCATGGCTACTTGCTTAGTCCCAGGTGTATCATGATATGATTTTGTCAAGCCTGGGTCAAGGAATTTGAGGCCACATGTATCAGAGAAGTCCAGGGCTGATATTTTATTCCTGATAAGCCCATCCTTTATAATCTCAGTTGGAAGAGAGCCTACCTGATAAATACTGGGGTGATGGGAGTGGTGAGGACTACTCTGTGACTAGCACCCACCCTCTTGGAGTTTTTGAAGCATGGGTATGTTGGGGTTGGCGTTGAGGCTGTCCAGGAGAGTGTTTATGCTGAACAGCACTAAGATATCTTCTGGGGTTACCTTGAATACTTTGAAAAGGGGTGGAGAGTAACAAGATCACTCCTGGGAGGGATGGGGGTAGAGTCAATACTCTTGGGTGCTTCTGCAATGCCCACTGTGGACTAGATACCATGTTTGATTGTTTGGTTAGGTACATGTACCCCAAGGCCAAGTTTGGTAATTGATCCAAGGTCTCAAGCCCTATCAGAACCTCCAGTGTGAGAAAGGGAAGTAATCTCTAAGTTGTGGGATATTTCCAGATGGGTTGCACCTGAGAAGAAGAGGTACTAGTGATTGGACTGCTGAAGGGCTGAGCAGAAGGGATGTAGGGTCAGTAAATACATGGGGTCCTGTGAAGTATGGTTGCTGCTATTGATGCTGGTTTGGGTTGGGTTTGAGCATTCTACTCTGGTTCTTTGTTTTGATGGCTTGTTATTGATTAGGCTTTAAGTTTTTTTGGGTGGAGGTGTATGGGATATCATGTTTTACTTCAATGCTAAAATATATGGTACTTCTTGTGGTTGATGGTGTTAGATGGTATATTGTTTTTATTATGTTATATTAATTAAATTAGTTTTTTAATAATTAAGAGGAGAAAATGTATAGTGAAGTCGGATAAGTTGGAGGTATTTTATATTGTTTATTGATCGTATTGAATGCAAGCAATTGAAAAAGAGTCGATATAAAGAGGTTGGTATTTTAAAAATGCAATTCACATCTTTTTTCGTTTGATTGATTAAGCAGCGCTTTGATAAAGGGGGTTGTTAAAATGGTCAATACTCGATCTGGCCTACTAATTAAGGACAGTGATAAAGTTGTCAATGTGCACCGAGTCGGACTGTTAGATGAGCGAATTGTACAAGTTGTCTAGCTGCGTGTTCAACTGGCGGGAAAAGCTTGTAATACTAATCAGCATAGACAGTGAGTCGAAATAAAGATGGGTGGACCTGGCGTTAAAAGAGTAAATAGTTCAAAGGCTGTTGTATTTAATGACGACTGGCTTGTCGTTTCTTTCGACGTCTTGCTTTATCTTGGCGAAAGCGATGGACAAGGCCGCCCAGGGAATGGCCCCATTTTGGCTTCTTCAGAGTGTAGCCAAGGCTGGCAAGGACTTCAAGCGCTAGCGGGCCATATGGCGCAGTATACCAGCCAAGGTAGTCTGCTATGCTATCTTTCCCATTCCCGTTCTGTGCGGTGGGTATCATTGTGGATTCCTTGGAGTAGTAGTAGGCTCCGTCAAGATGGCTAACTGATGATCCTGGGCGGTAATCTTTGTAGCCTGTCTCAATGTCCACTTGGTTGTTGTTGTTGGTGAGAAAGTAGATGGATCCGTTGGTGGTGAGGAGAGAAGACAGCACTTTGATTTTTTCAATGTAAGGTGTGTGTAGGAGTGCGGTATGGTTGGTTATGTTGCTTGAGAAGGTGTTCATTTTGTCAATGATGGAAGAGAGAGGTGTATCAGTTGCTCGGATGTAGAGGCGGGAATCAAAGATATTTTGAATGAACCTCATGTTTCCTTTGGGGTCTCTATTGTACAGTGGCATGATCAGATTCTGGGTTCGATTAAGTACCCGGAAAAAGGAGGCGATGCCCAGGCCATGGAGCATCTCGTGGGAGACAACTTTTACTAGAGAAATCTGTTGTTGGCTAAAGCTAACGTTGCCGATGAAATGGAATTGGTATCCTGCATTTAAATGGATGTGCATGTCGTAGGGGTTTATGTGCCCATTGATCATTTTCTCCGTCCCGATCTGCTTTACAAGCGCCTGAGGATAAAAGTAATTGCCATACTCGTTATCCATCTCCACGTCGTTATGGCTGGCGGCCCCCACTAAACCAGAGCTGCACGTCGCATTTCCGTGACAGAAATCATAATAGTTTAACAAAGCAACAATTGGTTTCTTTATTTTAATCACGTTGTCGAGACACTCGCCTGCAACAAAGAGCACCTTCTTCACTTGGGAACACGTAGCAGCAGTAGCATTGCAAGTCAATTCAAACTGCACCCTTCCATCGCCAGACTTGATACGCTCACGGATTATCTCAGAAATAGTCAAACCAACCAACACAAACTGTTTAAAGCTAAGCATGCCGCTCAAACGCCCATGTTCCTATTTTTATACTAAACTTATAATAATAATTGCCACTGTCTGACTTCATATTTATTTCGTGCGTATCCAATAAAAAGAACATAGTTTGGCTTGTCCTTGATATGTTTGGTGCCAATAATTGAGTCTTTGCTGTATAGACGGCTTGTGATTGGGTGTCTTTGTATCTCCACCGACGTACTTATTCAGCTGCCACAAATAAGTGTTTCATGCTCTTAAAGCCCAAGCCTCTACTTCGGCACCACTCTGGTTTAGTTGGGAATGTAAAATGTAGTTAAAATATCTCTACCTTATGACTATGCTTCGGCCCATAACAATATTACTTTATATTAAACTAGTATAAAACAATTCTTTGACATGTGGCACAGATTCAGAAGCTGGTCTAAACAGCCCTACTCGCTCCTTGCAAGGGCTATGAACATCACTGAGCATTCGCATAGCTACCCCAGGACAAAGATTCATATCGAGACAGCTGTACCACCCCATCAGCTCCGGAAGAAACTGTTCACGCTGGCCCGCCTGATCAGCACGCAATTATTGAACCAATCAGTATTGATAACACATGCTCAATTTAAACTTGGATTTTATTACATGATAACCACCTTATTAGTTCAAAGAAACTCCCACCTGCTACATACCCTGTATTCCTTTTACTCTGATCGGTAGCTTTGGCTGTCGATCATATTTGATTACACGCCGAAGCCTCAACTCTTTCTGGGCTTGACATATCCAAAGTAAAATCTATCCCGCCAAACTGCTGATCACCGGTGGTATAAAGGTACTACCCCAGCAACATTTCTCAGAGACATTGTGACCGTACTACAGTCACATTGGGCTGTGGTTTCACAAAGAGGTTGAATTGTAATGAATTTCATAGGTTGAAATTCAAAACAATAGGATTGGCCTTGGAGAGACTTTCCAGCATAGTAATGATACCCAGGAATCAATTAGGCTGTACTAATTGAGGGCCAAAATAAATATATGAGCAATTCAGATTATGAGACTAGGTGTCTCAAACCAATCGATTAACCATGGAGGTTAATTGATACCCAGGAAACAATTATGCTGTACAAATTGAGGGCTAAAATGAATAATCCGAATGGTTCAGATTATGAGGCTAGGTGTCTCAAACCGTCTAATTAACCATGGAGGTTAATTGATACCCTTGAATATAATTAATGAGGATTTAATCATAGGTCCAAAATGGACTTGACTATGTCAAGTAAAGACTTGTTGTCTTCAAACGGATTAATTAACTGGGAAGGTTAATTTATATATGCTGGGAATATAATTAATGGGGATTTAATTATATTGTTTAATTGCCTTGACTGTGTCAAGAAGGTTGGGTAAGGTTAGCCAAAAGTAAACCCTCAAATTTTGGGGTAAAAGCGCTGGCGCGCTGCCCAGTGAATGTTTCAGGCGCTGGGGCGTCATCTGGGAAAGTTCCTGGGCACCGCAGTGGCACCTGGGTTGAGTTTCAAAGCAATTTAATGGGGTTTTAACGTGAAAAACCATTGAATGCAAAAAACGGCTAAATGTAGACAATGGTGTCTATACATTCAGGATTGATCAGCTGGTTCCCAGTTGGAACAAGGATAGATTGGATCAGGAATACATATATTCCACAGGGTTTTGGCGCTGGAAGTCTGGAATGCTTCAAGCCAAAACATTACATTTCCACAGAAGGAATCAGGTGATTCTGGAATGTATTATGGCACATTCTTATAGGTTAAGAGTGTGAAGATCTTTTTGGTAAAGATCTGGATTGAATGACGTTGTTAGGTCATAAACCATGTGATAGGAATCCAGGTGAGATTCTGGAACCAGAGGGGTTTTCAGCCAAATGTACCCCAATTGGTATGTAATGGAAACATGATAATAATTAATAAAAAATGATACTTATGTATTACAATGGTTGCTTTCCCCTCAATCTTTTTATGCTTTGTGTTTTTGGCTTTTAACTGAAATAAGGCTACCATGGAATGAAAGAGATGGTCTGCAGCTAAGATTATGGGAAGCAAAAAACGTGGAAGTGATCACCAGATGGCAACAAGTTTAACGCCAAGATTGCTTGCCTGGAATCCAAGCTCATCAAAGCTTACATAAAGGATTCCCTGTCAAACCGTAAAAGAGTCAGACCGGGATAATGAAGAAGCAAACATGAATTTCCTGGATCTGTCACAGACATCTGTTGCAACTGAACTATGATAGTTCAGTATTCAATTGGGGAAGATAGCAGTCCAATAGAAAGGACAAGAAAAATAGTAATAAGATGAGGTTTATTGGTTCTTATTATGACTAATATAATATCCTGGAAAAGCCACCAGGCCACCAGGGGATGGCACAGTGGCAGCTTCTATATAAGGTTTGAGACTGTGGGTGCCAGGACTGAGAATTTAAGCCTCAACTTATATTTCCTATTTTGTTGATATTCATGCCCAGACTTCTGTTTGTTTGTTTCTCCTTTACCATCTTTGTTTGCCTATATTTCCGCAAATACTGAAAGATTTCAGCCCAAACTAGTTCAGTCAAAAGCCCTCAATTCCAGCTTTCAGTATCTTACACTTGACAATATATTTTCTTATATGAAATTATGATTTTATCTCACTTAAACATAATTCCCCCTCCTCTTCTTTTTGTAGAATTGGGTATAAAACCCTCACAGTTGTATTATTCCAAGCAATTCAAGCTCCTCCTGTTTAGACTCATCAATAAAACTATTGTCTCAATTTGAGCTGTTTCCTTTGTATCCTTGAAATGTTGTGTTCTGAGGCACAGCACAGACACACAATGGGGAATCCTAACCTTAGGATTGGATTCATACTAAGTCTTGGTTAGATGACAGGGAAAGCTATGTGATTACCTTGCAGCCCTGGAAGAAAAATCTCTACTAGTTGTGACTAGAGAGAGGCGCAGAAGTACTGGATACATGAAGACAAAAATGTAAATAGAACTTAATTTTATTGGTGAATTAGGAAAAGGAATATATGGGTCATTATTTGTTAGATTAAGCCAAGGCGCCAGCTTAAGCATTTCAAAGCCTTTTAACTTCTTTGGTGTCATTTAAGTCATAAACTTATGTTTTTTGAACATTAGTATAATGCTTAGTTTACTGAAGAAAAGTTTAATAGTGTAAAATATACAAATAATAGAAATAAATCTTATTTCTATTAGCTGTATTTTTTGCTAAAACCCTTTTTCTATTTTAATAAGCCAAGAATTAAATATATGAGTTGCATGGGAGAGTAATAGCAGCCCCAAAGCTATAATTGCTATTACCCTATCTTTGGCTCATATAATTAATTTCTTAGTTATTTTTTAGAAAAAAAAGTTGTTGTATTTAAAAGACTATTTACCCTATGTGAAATATAAGTTGTTGTTATGCGTCCAACTTCATGAACATGTCCTACTAATCCTTTAGTAGTATCAGCTCTCTTTGTTTCTCTGTCATCTGTGTGGAACTTTACACAATAATTTATTTTAGAGTACTCCGTAACATCCTCAAATGTCAAAGGTGAAACATACAGCTCACCATCTTTCATTAAATATGAAAGATTAACATAAAATGCTTTGACTTCAAGCCAGCTTTTTTAGGCCTAGATTTTCTATCATAGATGTGAAAAAAGATTTTTGGGAAACATCTGAATTATTTACAAGTGTCTCATATAGACCCTTTCTTTCTTCCTCTCTCTCAAAAACCATTTTGAGATCATTTATATTTTTTATATACATCTCATTTTCCTTTTGTTTAAATATTTTAGATAATACACCAAAATGACCATCAACAATACTTTTGCCATGACACTCAACAAATCTATTAAACTTAATTGTTCCTTTTATAATTTTAGGTACCTCTTTAAAAAGATAATATAAGAATTCATAAGATCTGAAATGATTACCATTATCAGTCCAAACTTTAATATTTTTAATATTCTTAAATTTATTATTTTTAAGCAGACTTATCAAACACTGACCTGAAAACAAAGAGTCATGAGATAAAATTTCAGATAAAAAGTCATGATACTCATATTTAATTTTCTCATTTTCTTTAAAAGCAATTGCAAATCCTAATAAAGAAATAGGTATTTTCTCATAAAAACAATTATTTGTCTCTATAGGACCCCCACCTATTTTAAAGTTTTCTTTATAGTCTATTACTATAACACATGAATTATTATCAAGATTATTTATATCACTAATATATTCTTTATTTTGATGCTTATAAAACTTTTAATGTAGGTCAATAGATTCCAAATTTTCTTTAATAGATTTAGGCAATGGCAACTTCTTTATACTCAAATCCTTTTTCTTCATTTCTAATCACTTTTTTAAGTTGCAAATGTTACACATATCAGTTTGCTTTTTGCTTTTAATTATATTATTAGGAATAAGCTTATAAAAAGTGGAAAGTGAAATAGAAATATTGTTTTTTATTTTCATATCTTTTTAAATTTCTTTTTTTTTCAATAATGAGTATTTTATTTTAGTTGAGTATTCACTCAACTCTTTTTATAATTCTTCATAAATCAATCCAGGGGATTTTTTAGTGAATTGGCTAGTTGGAAATGAATTTTTTAATATATGTTTTAAAATATTTTTTATATTTTCTTTCTTTACTGAATCATTTTTTCCTTTTTTATTTTTTGAATTTAATGATGCTTTTTTAGCATTTTTTATTTTTTTAGAATATGAATACTCATTTTTTGTCATTTTAAATCCACAATCCCAAAGCTCTTTCAGACTGTAGCTTGATGTAACCAACGCTCTTAGGGAAGGAAGGTGCTTGGCAGGGGACTTTGACATCAATTCCTTTAGATTGTTAAGGAAATCATCTGTCTTAGAATTTTGTATGACAGGTAAGAAGGTACTTTTTCCAAACTCTGTTTTTAATAAGAAATGCTCAACAAAGCTGTTAAGATCACTGCCAGCAGTAAAAAGGAATGCTTATTTAAGCATAGAGATTCTTTCTCTCTTAGTAGAAGCCCCCAGTGAGAAGAAGGGTGTCATCTGAGGTGCAAACTTGATAGGTTCCATAATGATAGTGGTTGGGTTCCTTGGCTTGGTTCAGGCAGTTCTTGCTTGGAAATAGATGTGCAGTTATCAGAGAGGAGTAAAGGTGTAGATTGTAAAGTAAATTTCTGTAAAGTTGAGCTGTTTAAATACCATGTTAGCTGAGCTTTTGCACTACAGGCATAAATTCCCAACTGACCCCCAACTGATCTCCTTAATTTATCAATATCACCCCTGAAGTCTGATATCATTGTTTATTTACCCCTTTTTATATTCTGGTTAACTGTTGATATTTCCGCGAATAGTACTTCAATCTCGCTCAAACTAGTATCATTAGAAAGCCCTTAATCTCAGCTTTCAGAATTGTGCTGCAACTTTATATTTCAATTCCGATTTAGTATCTTGAAGTGGCTTTGAATGTAAGCTTACAAAATTATTATTTGAAATAAAATATGCTAATTAACTCTTAAAGTATGATATTTTAATCAGTAAACTAAATTTAAAGTATAAATCATTATTTAGCTTACTTTTAGTAACCAACTCAAAAACCTTTTTTTAAATAAACTTAAGTTTATTATAACCTTTAACAGTTCTTAAAAAATGAACTTTATATATTTTAAATCTATCAAAACAAAAATGTTTTTCTAATCACATATAAATATTTGCTTGTATAATTAAATTTGTATCTTATTTTTATAGATACAATGACTAAGATCATTTTCCATTTAGTTCAAATAAATTTTAACCTTTATAAAATTTAATTAAATAAAGCAAGATTTTGATACATTCTTTTTTATGGTTGAATTTTTTATACATATTATCTCTAGCATACAGTATAAAAATATAATTTTATTAAATAGTTGTATAAAGCTATTTTATTAATATTAAATACTTAAAATTTTGAAAAGAAAAACTTTTACTCTCTTATAAGTTCTTATTATATATTTTCTATAAAATCTAACTTAAGAATAAATTACTTATGCTAAATGAGATCACTGAAATTTCAATAAAAGTTCAGTTTTAATTTTAGTTTTAGTTTTTTTTAACTTTTTACTAGACTTTTTTTTAAAAAATCCAAAATTATTTAATATTTATTAAATATGCAAAAAAGCTATCTGCCCTCTTTTTAAAAAGAGGGATTCAAAAATTATTATATTTTAAATTAAATATTTTAAAAAAGCTAAGATTTTAGGCAACAATTTGATTTCCAACAAAAAGCATCATATCAGTTTTTAATGTATTTTTAGGTTGCTCTTTTTAGAATGATGTCTTTTTGTACTAATCAGCTTTCAAGAAATAATGGTATATGAAATAAGATTGTTACTAGCTTTTAATACAGTTTAATTTAGCTGTAAGTAGAAAATGATTAATTTAATATAGGTTTTTATATTATAAGAATTAAATAAGATTTATTTTGATAAAATTGTTGTAATTATTTAAATTTATTGATAAGAAAATTAAAGCAAAATTTTAAAGTTTTAAGTAGCACAGTTAATAGGAAACAGATTAATCTAACAAATAATGACCCATATAGTGGTTGTTGATACCACAAAACACTACCAGGATGGTAGGATCACTTGCCACAAGCATGAGTGGGGCAAGTGAGATGCGCAGAGTCAAGAAACCAAACAATTGTATTTCCTGATTCAGTCATCAACTCATTTTGAGAGGCAAAAGCAAAAGCAAGAGATTTGTCTTTGAAATGGCCCACCAAAGGCAAAATTGACACATGGTGAATAGTGGTATTCACAACATGAAGCAGTAATTTGTTGGTGATAGTTGAGCACCAGCTTGGATACAACTGCAGCTGTTGTTGAAAAAGTCTGGAGTCTTGCAGGGCCTTTGTAAAAACTGGCTTCAGGACACAGATAGAGCATGGGCTAGTCTGGGTCCAGGTTGTCATCCCCCGTGATGGACACTATGTACAGTCTGGAGAGAGCAATAGCTTGACAAGCTCTTTCCCAGGTTTTTATTTGATACAAAGCTGATACGGGGACAGATACTTGACCCATCCTGCCTGGCGCCAGGTCAAGTGTGACTGAGTGTTGAAATACTGAAGAGACTTGTGATCTGTCAAGAGTTTGGGGTGGTAATGTGGCCCCTTGTAGGTAACAATACCACTTCTTGACCCAGTACACAATTGCTGCTAACTCCTTATCATGTATGGGATAACATTGCTCTGAGTTGGTAAGCTTCATGGATTTCTAGACCACAGGAAATAAGACACCCTTGTCAGTCTCCACTCTTAGTATGCCTCCTATGGCTCTATCAGAAGCGTTAGTCTCAAGTTTTTACTGTCATTTCTGATTGGGGAGTTGTAGCACAGGTGCAGTTGTAAGCCTTTGCTTCGCCGTCTCAAAGGCTTGATCTCTGGCAGGTGTCTAGTGGAAGCGCTGTTTGGTGTTTAGAAGCTTGGTGAGAGGTGCAATTAGTTCTCTGCAGTTGGAGATGAACTTTCACACATAGGCAATCATGCCCAAGAACATACACACCTGGTTCAGGTTAGTGGGGGTGGCATGCTTGTGATTGCCTTTATCTTATAAGGGTTGGGCTTTATCCCTTGGGCTGAGATGGTGTGCCCAAGGAACAAGAGCTCTGACCAGAGGGATTTACATTTGGAAGGCTTGGCCTTTAACTGATGTTTACAAAGGGTGTTGAATACAGCAAAAAGATGTTGGAGATGTGTGGTTTGGTCTTGACTGAAGACAATGATGTTGTCAAAATACACAACACCACACTTCTAATCAGGTCTTCAAAGGCTTCATTCATCAACATGACAAAGGTGGAGAGACCGTTGGTCATTATGAAATTCATGACACAACACTCAAAAAACCTGTAGCTTGTACAAAAGGCAGCTTTTGCCTCCTCCCTGGGTACAATGCGGACCTGGATGTACCCCACAGTGAGATCAATCTTACTGAAGACCTATGTACCCGCAAGTGTATCAAACAAGTTGTCAATTAGCGGCAAGGGGTACTTGTTTTTGACTGTCACTTTGTTTAGTATGCAATAGTTGGTTACAAGGCAAAGGGACCCATCCTTCTTAGCTACAAAGAAGACTGTGGCCCCATATGGTGAGAGTGAGGGGCAAATGAAGCCCTTATTGAGAAAGTCCATAAGGTGTTGATGGAGAGTTTTTCTTCTTTGGGCATCAAGCTTTATAGGGGTTGTGCCTTTGGCAACAACCCTTGTAACTGGACAGTATACTGTATTTCTCTTGGAGGGGGAAGCTGGTCTAGCGTTTTTCTAAGGACGTCCTTGATTTCTCAAGAAGTGATACTAGTGCTGGTGAAGGCGCTATGACCAAGGAGGTAGGTGTAGTTGGTTCAGAACAGATGACCTTAACTGAGCACTGGTTGAAGTCAGCTTCCCCCTTTGAAGTCATAGGTGTCTGTCTCTGTGAGCTGTACACACACAGTGGCATGAAGTAGCTTGCTCCTTTTTACGGGGTAGATCTGTAAGCCTACCCCATTCCTATTGAGTGTGATCACAGAGGTGTCCCAGTTGATGTATGATCAATTGTGTTGGACCCAGTCAAGGCCAGAAATAACATTGTGGCCAAGCCCTGCCATTGTTGGCCCAGAGAGCTTAACTTGGATGTTCCACATTCTTACAGAGAAGGGTACTATCTTGTGAGTGATTGCTACTCTGCGGGAGTTGGCCACACATACTGCTTTGAATCAACTAGGTACTTGGTCTAACTGCTGGGAATCTGAAAACTCTTGGTTGATCATGGTGTGATTAGCCCCAGTGTCTACCAAAATTTTGTGGTTGTTTCTATGGAAAACAAAAGGGGTAGGCCAAACAGGTGATTTTTTTGAGGAAAGGCTGGCTTGTAGGACAGGCTTGTTACTATGGACTTGGAGCACCTCTAAGGTCTCTACCTTGTGCAAGTTGTAGTTGAAGAGATTCTTGGCAATGAGAGATTGAGAGTGTGGGTCCAGCAGGGTTGCAGAACCTTTTGTATCTACAACCCCCAGGCCTTTTCCAAATCCTCAATCTGGGACAACTGAAGCTCCCTCTTGCGGGGGCACTTGGTCCAATTTCCTGCTGAAAAGATTGGCAACAGCCTACTTGGTTGTGGGTGCTGCCAGGCACAGGACAAGGTTGAGAGGGGACATTGATGGATATTTGGAATCCTGTTATGCTTGGCTCCTGGGGACAATATCCAGGAGGACATGGTGGGAAATCTTTATAACAAAAGATTTGAGGTTTGAAGCTATCCTTGGGTTAGCCTTCAGGGCAAAATTAAGGGCATATACATTAATTTTGTGGAATACAAAATGAAGAATTCCTTTTGAAAAAAAGGAAAGGAACAAGTTTAAAGAATATTAAAGCCAACACAAATGTGGATAAACTTGTCTTTATTAGGAGAAGTAATTCTACTTAAATAGTAGGCAAGGGTCAATGATCACACATTAGGTAGACAGAGTGGCAGAGGGGGTCACATTGGGTTGAAGTCATACCAGGATCAGTCACAGGCTGGTATAAGAATCTGGATTGGGTGGACATTGATGCTGACCCATTTATGGGAGGCAAGGAATATCCAAAGTTTAAAGCAAAACCAACCAAATCTTTGCAGATATCATTATTTGAAGGCCATATCAAAATAGCATTAATGGCGCAATTTCCAAAAAAAATCCCATTGAGGCCTGATTGTTAGTCTCCACAATGGCCTTGTAGTAGTCATTGACAGAGGTGCAGCGTCCTACAGGAACCTATTTACAGATATGGGGATTCAGCCCATTGACATTGAGGGTGAGTAGTATTACATTTTTATCAGTGATGGCTTTGAGGGTCAACAGCAAGTGATTGCTGCCAATCTGTGAGGTACTCAGGGATTTTGCCTTTCTGTTTAATAGCAAGTAGAGGAGTTCCCACTACAAGGTGAGAGAAGGTCTTACTGTAGCAGGATTTGGCGGCATCCTTGAAGGTGGTCCAAGTAACTTCATGTTCTTGGCTGGACCAGTTGGTGAACCATACCGCGGCGGGCCCCATGAGGCGCCCAGATGTGGTGATGACCCACATGGGTTCAGGTACTTGGCAAATAAAGAAGAAGGTTTTGATGGAGTGGAGCCAACTGACAATGTTGGTCCCTTCCACACCACTTGCAAAGGACTCTAGTTGGAGATTCAGAATATGTTTTGAGAGGTCTGACTGTGGCAGTGTGATACTGGTGTTGTGTTACCCCAGGCAGAGATGGTTATAAGCGCTTCTGATTAACAACTGGTCTTGATATATAATGTATCCCTTAGGGATTTACCCATCAGAGATAGTAAAGAAGGTTTTCTGATGTGGATTAGGCATAAAGCTAGTAATCTGCCCTTTCTTGGGGGAATTTTTCTTATAGATTGTCAATCTACTGCTGTTACCACTGTTGAAACTGAACCAATGATAGTTCAGTATTTGATTGGGAAAGACAACAGTCCAATAAAAAGGACAAGTGTTAGAATAATAAGATGAGGTTTATTGGTTGTTATTTTGACTAATATATTATACTGGGAATTCCACCAGGCCACCAGGGGTGGCACAGTGGTAAGTTTGATATAAGGTTTGCAGCTGTGAAATAATTTGAGCAACAATCAGCAAGTCAAATTGACAAAACTCCTAATTAGTAGGTAGTGTCCACAATTCCACACTACCATCAGATTGATCTATGTAGTTAGATACGTCCTGGGGCAACTCATTGAGTGCCCCCTGTGCATTGTGAGATAAATTAGCAGGCAAGGAGGAAAACTTGGTTGCAACACAAGGACTTTCTGCATGTACCTATACAGAGTTGTCCACCAGGCCTTGTGCTTTAAGAATTCATAGAGGTTTCAGCTCTTTATATGGCCTAGGTGTCAGGTTCCAGTCTTGAGCAGCTGACCTGTAATTTTCAGGGGTAACTCAGGCTGGGTTTTTTGTGGGCAATGCCCACCACAAGAGGGGAGCTAACTTTAAAAGGTATGAGGCAGACTTTCCCACCTAATACCATGGGCTGGCGGCCGCAATTATAGTGTCAATCACCCCTGTGAGAGTGATGTACACAATCCCAAACAGCTTGCCAGAATGATTGGTTGGGAGGTCAAGTGCGGAAGCAGGCATGGGTTTTGGGGTCACAGGCAGTTCCATGGACAGGTTGTAAGCAGGGAGATAGTTGAATTTCCCTCTGAACAACTTGGGTGTTGAAAATATCCACAGGCCTTATTGGTTGTATCTAACTGTGGATTGTATGTGGGCCAGGGGATTGAGTTTGGGTATCTTTTCTGGAGTGTATTCTTTATATTCAGACTTCAGAGGGTAGTTGGTAAAGTGGATAGGTTCAAAGGGTACACCAGGAGGACAGAAAACAGCAGGCAGTGGGGCAGGCAGGCCAGGAGATCTTGAGCTGAATTGGTAGACAGAAAATCAAAATAAGGCAATAGCTGTATGAGCCAAATTAACATAATCTTTATTCAAAAATAGCAATAAGTTTGGAGCGCGGGGTCCTTGGATCTATATAGTACCCCCCTCCAAACTTAACATTTTCCATGGGAGGTTCATAAGGGCATTGGGAAGGCCAGGGCTGTGGGAACTGAGTGCTTGGATCCAAGGGCGGCAAAATGGCACTTGGTCCAGGAGTTCTTTCATTGGTTGAGAATCTCTATTTGGCTGCCTGATTATCTTGCTTTAGTGTTGAGGTCATGGGACCAGGTTGCAGGCCTGTGCCTCTTTCCTGGGTTGGATCTTAATTGGTTACTGGTGTAGACTTTGAGTTTATGAAGCTAATAGTTGCCAAATCAGTACCTCCATTAGGCGCTGTGATTAATCCTCCATTTGGCGCAATGATTTCTTTGGTTTGTCTCTTTTTACTGCATGGATCAATACGCTTGGTATCAGATTGTGGGCTCAATCCCGGAAAAACGCAGGTGGGAGTTCCTACAGTCCCAGGCCTGGCGGCCCAAAGGAATCCAGGTTTGGGGTTCAATTCCTGCTCTCAGGCCTGGGTCTCTAGAAAGGAAGATTATCAATCCTGACATCATCCCCTTCTTCCCCCGAGGGCCCTCCCTTCTGATTCTTCTTGTTCAGGTAGAGTTGGACGGCTTCTTGGGCATTAGTCAGGTTGCTCAGCAGCTCCCAAGTACTTTCTTCTAGTGGGTATCCTTTTCACTTGACGTAATACTGGGGTTTTTGGTAGTGAGTTTGGTTGCTGTGTATGTATTCAACTTCATGTTCCTCAGCGCGGCCTGTTTGGATTGGTGGGGGGCTGTCTTAATCAGTTGGTGGGGGAGAGAATTCCCATCTTTTTTGAATAACAGGGAACAGTGGAACACATCATGAATCTTCAAGGAGGGGGGTAGGTCTAGCTTGAAGGCAACCTCACCAACTAGTTTGGTGATTTTGTGGGGGCTGCTTCTTCTGTGAGCTAATTTCCTGCAGGGCATGTGCAGGGGTACGTTCCAGGAGTCTAGGTATACTTTGTCTCCAACTTTTAAGGGTTTGCCTGGGATTTGTTTGTGGTCAACAAAGGCTTTGTATGTCTTCACTGCGCGGTTCAGGTTGGTCAAGAATGTTTTTTGTGTGTTGTGAATATGTTCAATCCAGGAGCGCCCAGTGGTGTTTAATTCCTTTTTGCCAATATGGGGGTCCCAGTTGGGGTCAAACCCATAGTTGTCTTTGAATAGGGACATGCCTGTGGAGGCGTGGTCCTTACTGTTGTAGGCAAACTGGGCTATGAGGAGCATTTTGGCCCAATTTCCCTGATCAGCGTTGGCATAGCATTGAAGGTATTGTTCAAGGATCTGGTTTACTTGCTCAGTTTGGCTGTCCATCTGTGGGTGGTAGGAGGTAGATACACATTGCTTGATTCTTAAGTCTTTCATCACCTGCGTCCAGTAGTTTGACGTGAATTGGGGTCCTCTGTCTGTGATGATTTCCTCAGGTGTTCTGTGTTGCGTGAGGATGCAGTTGGGGAAGTGTTGGGCTGTTTCTGCTGCTGTGCAATTGGTGGTGGTTGGTACAAAGTATGCCATTTTGGTGAAGCGGTCTACCATGACCAGGATTGCATTGTACAAGAGAGATGTTGGCAGCTCCACAATGTAGTCCATGAAGACAGATCTCCCATATTCATGGGGTATATCCAGGGGTCTTAGAAGTCCTTCAGGTTTGTTTCTGCGAGTTTTGGTCCGCCCACAGGTCTCACACCCCTTCGGTATGCACTCACGTCTTGATCCATTTTTGGCCAAACAAAGCTCCTTCTGATGCTCCGGAGGGTCTTGAGCCTACCTGGGTATCCAGCTATCCCAGAATTGTGGTAGTCTCTCAAAAAGTTGGTTCTGATGTCCAATTCTGGTACAAAGATCCTGTTGTGGAGCATTAGTGTGGTTCCCTTCAATGAGTAGCCTTTTTAGTAGTGGGCGCTATCCAAGGATTTGGAGAGGTCAGAGATCAAGGTCTTTGTGAACTTGTCTAGTTCTTGGGTCCATAGCACTTCTGGTTTACTGGCTCTGATTTTCATCAATCCCAGGTGAATGCCTAGGCTTGCTGTGTCCAAGAAGATTTGGGTATTCTGATTGCGGGTTTCAAGGTGGGTAGGCACCAGGTCAGCTCTTCTACTTAGGGCGTCAAGTACCACATTCATCTTTCCTGGCTTATAGTCTATGGTCAGAGTGTAGCCAGCCAGTTCTAAGGCCCATCTTTCTTGTTGTTGGTTAAGCTGGTGTGGTTTGAAGAAGTAGAGCAAGTTCTTGTGGTCTTTCAGGACCTTTACTTGATATTCAGCGCCACATAGGTATTGGCGCCAATGTTTCAGGGTCTTCATTATGGCCAGCAGCTCCTTGTCATGGATTGGGTATCAGCATTTGCTGTCTGTGAGCTTGTGCAACTTGTATGCCACTGGAAGTTAATTGCCTGTTTCTGTCTTTATGTGTAGTATACTTCCAATGGAGGCATCTGAAGTGTCAGTCTACCTTCTAGTAGTTGACATACCTTCTTGTGTATTAATATATATAAAAGTGATTTTGTCTGTCTGTCTGCAATGTCACCTCAAGTGGGCTCAAGCTGTAAGGGGTTTGACTGGATTGATTTTTCTTTTATTGATTTTAAAGATCATTATTAAGCCAAAAGCTCAATTTGGCTCATCTCTAAATTCAATCCCTTACATGCATCTTTGATAGTACACAGATTGAATTCAGTAGAGTGTGATGTAAATCATGTTGAACTGAAATATAAGCCACTCAAACTTTAATATATTGTATTTGCTTAATTGAAGTTTAAATTAGCAGCTGACATCTTTCAATCATATCTAAGTGGCTTATCTGTATAGATTACTTGACTCTAGAATGGGTGGATCAAAATTAGAAAGGAAGCAGCAATTGTTTAAGATCCATTTCTATGATTGGATATTCAAACTCTGCTGATGATTGAATTGACTTATGAAAAGAGAACTTGATCAGTTTAAATATATTTAATTGAAAAATATTTAAATTTTAGTTTAATTACAGGATGGTTGGCTTGGAAATTTTGAATCTATCTATTCCAAAGTGAAATAATATAGTATTCCAATTGGATGCATATTGTTTCATAGTAAGCCTTGCTTGCCACAGCTTCATCCCAAAAGACATCAGTGGAGTAAGCTGGCTATGATAAAAATATGCTTCAATATAATGACTTTCATAAAATTTAGAGGATGTAGATCACTTTCCCAGATGATTTGGATCAATATGGTACCAAGCATGATAGCTTTAGCTGCTCTAGGTGCTGAGATATATAGTTAAGTGCAGGAATTGGGTTCACGCCACAATCAAAGGCTCAGACTGAATTTAAATTACAGTAGTTTTAAAAGCTATGGCAACAACCAAAAATACTCAAATTTAAACAAAACAATTTCAGATTTAGGGAAATTCCAACTATCAGGTTAAAATATACACTCTGTTAACAGGGATTTTTGCTGTTAATAGACAAAATGGGTCAGAACAGCAACAAATTTCTCACACACCAAGCAAGACTATTCAAAATACAAACCAAAATACATTGATTCAAAAACAAAATGATGTGAGTTGAAATTTGGTGTACACATGCTTACTATGTAAATTGGTGAAAAATACACCCACACAATGAATCAAAAATTAATTCAGAAACAAACACAATAGCAACTCAATATGTTAACAAAACCACTCAATAAGTGTGTGCAATGGATTGTAATCAACAATGATACCAATGAATCTAAAATATGACATATAATATGAAGCAAATTTTTTAAAAACATTGTGATGGGTGTTTAAATTTGGCAGTAAAACTGGTGGAAATGAATGAAAATTAATTTAGTGATTCTAAATGAGCTTTGTGAACCCAAAAACAACTACTTAGGAAATAAAAAATCTATAATCAGTATATTGGTGGGGAAAACTCTAATTAAATATCCATATTCAGATAAAAAGTAAAAGTCAAAACTGTCACAGTAGGTTCCATCATGCCAGGAATTATCTGGCCAAGTAGAAAGGCTCAAAAAGCCAGCAAAACATTAACATAATTGACCCAATTAATGGATTTAAATCAAGCGGGTGATTGAAAATGGGTTACAGCTTCTCCAGTCTGCCAGCTAAAACCAAGTCCTCCTTGCAAACTGACATTGATAAATTGACGTAATTTGACAGTTACCAGATACGAGCTTATTAATCAGCATGGTTGTCAGAAATTGGTCACACAAGGGTTCTTTGCAACCTGAACTAGATACTCACTTGAAAATGTAGAAGAGATAAAGCCCAGGATCCAGGTAGTATTGCTTAGTCAATTTTTGATATATATTGAATAATTTTCACTGTTTCAACTCTAAGAGTTGAGTCCTCCCAAAAATTTACTCAATAAAAATCAAATATCCTTTGGTCTAATTTACTTTTTAAAATACATCCTGTATTTGGATTGTTGCAATACATTCCTTACAATCTTATTCTAAGCCAGAAAATTACTGGAAGATGGGGGCCTGCAGTTGGAACTTCCTTATTGGTACCTCCCAATGTTAATTCAATGCCTGCCAATCTTGGAGTGGTTTCTCCTGTCTTTGAAAATGAAAATTGTGTTGCATCCCAATGTCCTGAATTTTATTCTGGAGATTCTCTGATGCTTTCACAGGCTATTTATCTTGGGATTTTTTGGTTAGGATTAATTATTTTACTTAATCCTAGTATCTCATTTGGAAATTTTACAAAACACTATTTGAAGTTGTGTTGATGGTTAATCATTAACTCTATGTGGATTTGGGTGGTCATTCCCCACCACTTAGAGACAGCTTCTTACTATCCCGTGATTTCTGTCACAATCAAAGCCTTCTACAACAAGGTGACCATACCTTGTGTGCCAGTTCCTGAGCAGGATCCTGGCTTGTCTGAACCCACAAAGCCTTTCCAGAAGTGCATTCCAGACATAACACGCATAATCCTGATCAGACACATGTGTGAATCTGGAGACTACAAGGTGGTCATAGCTCTTTTTGGGGTGGATCCCAATTACGCTTCCAAGACCTTGGACAAATTCATCAATACTGGCTGAGTCCTTGTTGCAGAGAAATCCCTGCATGTTTCCACTATGCTCACTAAGGAGCACAAATGGGTAATACGCCAGTGGATAACCCAAGATTGCCATCTTGAACTGGGAGATATACAGGCAATGATCAAGTCTACTTTTGGGATTGAAGCTTCAATTTCCTTTTACTATCATCTGGTGAAGGGAATGTGCTTTTCCTGGAAAAAGCTTGGGGTATCTCCCTATAATTGGAATAGCCCAACTAACATTGATGTATGGAAAAAATACGCAGAGGCATACACTGCCCTCAAAGCAAGGGGATGATCAAATTCTATTACATTGACAAATTAGCATTTGCCTTGTCTATGTGGAATGCATATGGGTATGTCCCAAAAGGCTTCAATGATAGGGTGACTTGGTGTGCTGCTGTCTGTGCCACAGTATACTCCATGATGGCTCTCCTTGGTCCAGAGGGGTTCAAGATGTACCAAATGATATTGGGATCTTGCAATAGCCAGAACTTCCTATCATTTCTCCAAGTGATCCAGGAGCACCTGAGGCGCACAAGCGTGGGCTTCACCGGCATAATTGTGTTGGACAATGTTGGTCTCCACAAGGTGGCCAATATTTTTGAGGAATTCACAATGATTGATACTTGCATTGCAGTGGGCCCCAAGCAATTGACCACAGCAAATTTGCGCCTTCTCTTCCTCCCTGCTTATTCACCCTTCCCTAATCCCATTGAAGAAGTTTTTGGATGGCTCAAGCAAGTTGTCAAGTGTGGGGCCCAACTGAGACTGAGTACCTCTTTGATTTGCTATAGGCTGGGATCCACACCCTTCCGGCTGAGACCATGGCCAAATTCTATGTCCACACTGATTTGTTCATCCCTGTGTGCCTTGCCAAACAGCTAATTAATTAAAGGCTTAGTGTGTCCAACTTTTTTATATTCTCTAATTTACTATTCAATATTTATTAATTATCATTTAATATTTATATGTTTCTAACCCCACAATCACATTCAGCAGGACCATCTATGAAGGTATGTAATTTATTTATTTTATATTGATTTTTTATTATGGTATCTGAGGCTATCCCAGACACTTGATACTTGATTATGTAAATATATCTATATCACTTTTATCAAATAAATATAAAAAAGGATTAAAAAATTAAATTTAAAATGTACAAATTAGAATTATATTTTATTAACATATAATTTTATACTTTTATGAAAACTGTTTCTGCAATATATTTTGCAAAAATTGTTTGCTAAAATAAAAATTTTAAAAATTTATTATAATAAAAATAATTTAAACTGTAATGGAATTTATGGGAGATCTTTTTTATTAGGTGCGCCGATAGTGAGTCCTTTGGTATGTACCCACCTGGTAATGGATGTGGCGCGTAACCTTCACTGCCACACTGTATATGGTGGATACACCCTGGTTAAAATATTCTCAGCGGCTAGTAAAAGGGAGTATGATGAGGTGGGAGTGAAGTAGCAGTTATTCTGGCAGGGATGAAGAACTATAAATTCCAGCCAGGACCAGGGCGTCCTGGATCACATGGTTGACCAAGTTGTAACCCAGGGGACCTTATTTCTGTCCAGGGAGAGCCTGGTTTGTTGATCCCAAGAAGGACTCTGTCCAGGTCCTCCACATCAGCGCTCATCACAAAGTAAAAAAATATCTAAGGTAAACCACCAGATGAAGTCTTTGACCAGCAAAGGCTTCAGTGAACTTGCACAGCTTATTGTATACTGTATTTATTTTCTTTTTGTGTTTGGTTTTACCAAAGTTCAGCTTTATTGCCAAAGGGGCTCCTGTCTTGTTGGCACTCCAGGCCAGCCTAAAGTCTTCCAGGAGGGTTTATGTCTTCTTTACAGCTGTTTCATCTGCAACAGCCAATTTGATACTGCATTCCCAAAGTTTTCCAGGAGGTAGGAGAGCAGTGCTCTACTGGGAAGCAAAAGCAAGCAGCTGCATGGTCCCGGCCCATCTCTGGTATGTTCTTAAATGGGAGTGTCTCCAGGGCGTCCCAAACAAGCTCAATAGAGTTTACACAGTAAGCTCCACTGAGGGATACCAGGTCCAGGTGGATCAATTGGGCATTCTTGTAGGCATTAACTGCTCACTCAGATGCCCCTTCCCCATGTGTCAGCTCAGCTAAAGCCTCCTGCAACAGTGGAAAGGTCCTGTGAACTCTTTCTTTGAGCTCCTGCAAGACAGGGGGGATAGGGCCATCTGCTTGCTCACATGGGTGGCAAAGTTTCTATAAAAAGTGGCTAGAACGTAGGGGACAAGGTCCTGGCGTAGTTTGCGTCAATTTGTTCTAAAAAAAAGCAGGTAAGAATTTAGAGATTTTTATTAATTTTTTTATTAATTTTTTATTAGATTACCTTTCTCCATGATTTCCTTGCCAGGGGCTTTGGCAGGCTTAGCCATTTTTGGCGCAAGCAATTGCACTGGCAATTATGTATCCTCTTTTCTTGCTTGTTTGGTAGGTTTAAGGTGGTCATACATTTCAGGGTTGTTGACCCAGGGGAATGGCGCAGAAAAGACAAATGATTTGAATCATAAGACCTTCACAACTGTCTTCTGAATGTTAAGAAGACGCTCAATGGTCTTCTCAGGGGTATCAGGTATTTTGGCCATAAGCATCTTGGCCAACACCTTCTCAATTTTCTCACCTGTTAGGACAGCTGACTTCAGTTTTTCTTTGACCTTGCGGTCAATTTCTTTGATTTCAGCAATTGCTGAGTCAAAGTCCTTTAGAAGCTTATCCAGTTCTCTCATATAATTTTTTTTAACCTTTCCATATGGTTTTATAGTTTTTACCCCCATAAAATCTGTGTCATTTGGATACTATTACCTCTTGTTTATCCCTGTTTGTTTTCCCATTTACTACAATATCCCATCTTTTTACCCATTATGTATGTTTTACACTTATCTCAATATGTGTTGTTTGCTTTGTGGTGGTATTGCTTCCATAATTGTCATATTATTTTTGGCACCTAAACACAGCCCTTATGAAAATATTAACAACAATTTTGAGATCAGCTAAATTTAAATTTGAAAATGATCTGTTTTTTGTGTTTAGATTAAGTTGTTGCTGATACAAATTCAAAACCTTAATGATAAACTTTAAGCCAATCAGGAGCCAAGTGATAAAGTGATTGTTGTGACATAAAGGGTCATTCAATAATTCTTTGATGCATGTGAGCTAATTAATATGATTGGCTGGTTGTTTTTCCATTAAGAGCCATTGCTGCTGTGGCAAGTTGATGATGGACTAGTGCCCAATCAGCTGCTGGGTTAGTACTAGTCCAACAATAATCTGACACAGCCACAATGGTGCTCAATGGAAAAACACCCAACCAATCAGATTAATTAGTGCACATACATCAAAGAATTATTGAATGACCCTTTATGTCACAACAATCACTTTCTTAATTGGCTCCTGATTGGCTTAAATTTTATCACTAAGGTTTTGAATTTGTATCAGCAACAACTTAATCTAAACACAAAAAACAGATCATTTTCAAATTTAAATTTAGCTGATCCCTAATTGTTGTTAATATTTTAACAAGGGCTGTGTTTAGGTGCCAAAAATAACTGTGTTCTGGATCTAGATACACAACATAGTAAATATATGATTTTATAGAAATAAACTGAACATAAAGAATAAAACCAAATATAAACAAAGAGAAAATGAACAATTGAAATTCAGAATAAAGATAATATAAATAGAAAATGTTTGGCAACAGGGGGTTTATTGGGGGACAGGGAAGAGTGATGTCTAGGAGGCAGAACAATGCAGGAAGGAAGATGTAAAGGCAGTGCTGGCCTGGGGGGTCTGGGATTTGGTGGGTTGGGCTTACAGGTGAGGGGTGTTGGTGGTGGGGGTGGAGGCAGGAGGATTTTGCGTGATGGCTGCCATATAATGCTTACCATATTCCACATTGATCATTGGCTGGATGGGCTGGTAGGTGGCAGTGGTCCAAGGTGGAAGGCGCTTATCCTTACATGATTGGTTGCCCATGTTCACATGAAAAACCATTTGCACAAATAAGTCAGCCACCATTTGGCGGCCAAAGAGAAAATTGTGGTCAAGGGCCCCAAGATAGAGGTTGTTGAAAGCCTGAGGGCGGCGCTCTTGTAGTGTGGATCCCATGTTGAAGAAGACAACATCAGCCAGATGGACGTCTGCATGGCCAGCAGGGTACACGGAGGCCTGATGCCCGCGTTGCTGGATGGCCTCAAGGGCGGTGGAGCTACCCTTCATCTGGTGGCTCAAGAAAACCGGGTGCTTGGAATTTGAGCCATCCCAGGAGTCAAGTATCCACTGAGGATGTGGCTGTATGAGTAGTCATCAATGAAATCTGGGGTTTTCCAATAGTAGACAAAACCCTTGGCTGAAACAGCCAGAAAAGCACCAATAAAAGTCCCTCTCTTGACCTTATTCCTTTCTTTCTGGATGGCAGCTTTTACTTACTTGCCAAAATTGTCAAAAGCTATTGATAGCTTTTAATAGGCAATGATCATGATGTAATTGGAAAAACTTTTCAGGCATTGTAACAGAGTGGAATCAATGGCAGGATCATATGGGGAATCCTTACTTCCATCCCATTGGTTGCTGGCAACATTGGTCAGCACACAGACTGACGCCACCTTCCCATACATCCAGATCTGCACCATGCGCTCAGACACCCAAATTCCATGGTGTGCAAGTTGATTCTGGGCCTGGGTCAAGGGAAGCTTGGGGTCCCACTGCAAGATATCAAGCATAATTGAGTATGCCTCAATGATTTGGGACTTGGGGGCCTTCTTGGGCTTCTTGGTTGTCCTGAACAGGTTCCCTTTGTTCATTACATTATTGAATTCCCGCATAATGGTGGCTCAGGTAAATTGCAATTAGGTGGCAATCTGGTCCTAGGATAGACCCTGCAGGTTGAGTACCACAATTTCTTCAAGAATTTGGGCAGTAATGATTCTGCATTTGGGGCACTGGGCCAGGGGGCTGAAGCATGATTGGCTGTGGGGGGAAGGTTGGCTGGTAGTAGGAAGTTGTTCCAAATCAGGGTTGCTATTATGATTGATTGGTTGATCAGCAGCTTGTGCAGGGGTAGGTAAGGGAGTGGGGGTAGCTCTGGGCACAAAGTGACTATTGAACAAGTCAAAGCTGTAGGGGTTGGGGGTCAAGTACAGGTCAGCTTCCTCATTACCTGCAATAAAAAAGTCTGGTTGTAAATGGATGCCTCCACGTTCTAGGCCTCATCTCCATTATAGATGGCTTGGCTGCTGCTGGCTTGGTTGCTGGTGCTGTCAAAAATATTGCTTTTAAAACCCACCTTAAAATAAAAACTAGGATAAAATCATTAAAAGTAGAAGTTTAAAATTTTAAGATTTATTTTTATTGTAATCTCAAGTCCATATTTGGAAAGTTCTCAAAACCATTTTACACAAATAAGGAGCCATAAAAATGAATAAAATACCTCTGTTCTTAAATCTGATGGCTGTTGATTGGCTTTAAAACTGTTATATTTCTATTTTAGGCTGCTCATACTACACATCTTGTGTGACTCCATTTTGTTTTGTGTTTGTGGAATCTCACTTCTAGATTGCAGAAATTTTGTTTCATTTTAGTCCTTCTGTCAGTGCCTCATATGAATTCTTATTGGACTATAATTTACTTTAAAACAGCATCCATCCATCTCACTTGCTGTGTTAGTTCATTTTGTTTGTGGTTTAAACTTTGCCACTTGATATTTGATATAATTTCATATAATATACAAGTGAAATTTCATTTATTATTTGATGGTTCATTTTTTAACCAAAATATTTAAATTATTTGAATCCTGAATCTTGTGTAACTTGGTTTTGTTTATATCTGGATCATTTTGTTTAAATATGAGGTATTTTTGGTTGTTGCCATAGTGTTTAAAACTACTGTATCTAAATTTACTTTTAATACATATTAAAAAACTAAAATCAATGTATCTTGGTGAATAATAAGTTAATTTTGATGCCCAATAGCTTATTTTTAAAAGCTGCAGATTAGCTCTTTATTTTGAAGAGATTTAAAAATAAAATACTGAATTTTTAAAATAATTTATTTAGACTTACAAACTTAATAGTGATACTATACTTATTTAGGTTTAGTCTTTATTTATACTTGGAATATTTAAATTTAAATTTAGATAAATATAATTGAAATTAATTTTTAATAAAGAACTTAGATAATTTTTTATTAACATGTGATAAGTAATCCAAGCCTAAAAATACAATAAAATATATTTAATTGATTTATCAAATTCAACTTTAATTCTGTCCTTGGACAGGGCAACCACCTAGTTGCAGTATAGGGGCAGACATCAATTCATATTTCAAGCCACTGAAACAAAGGTCTTGCAGGGCTTCCATATAAACTTTGACTTGATGTCTGTGATGGAAAATAGTGGTGCAGTAAGGACACCACAGTCCGGAATGAAACATTGAGCATAGGCTATCATTCCTAGGAAAGGTTGGAGTTTTCTCTTGTCTTTAGGCGGCAACTTATTGCATATAGCTTGGATATTCTGAGCATCTGGTTTAATGCCTTCTTTTTTCACCACATGCCCAAGAAAGGGAAGCTGTTTGTGGTAAAATTGACATTCAGATGGCTTTGCAAGGAGTTTGTGTTGTACCAGTGTTGAAAATACTGCTTTTAAGTTCTTGTGGTGCTTTTCCACAGAGGGACTATAAACAATGATATTGTCCAAATACACTAGTGTGTGCTTGCCAATATGGAGTGCAAAAACCTCATTCATAAAGGTGACAAAGGTTGAAGGTGTGTTTGTCATCCCAAATTAAGTACAACACACTCATATGAGCTGTACTTGGTTTGGAAGATGGATTGGGGATGTCTTCTTCTTTAATACAAATTTAATTGTATGGTGCCAATAGATCAATCTTCAAGAAGATAGTTGCCCCGCCTAAGGTGCCAAAGAGATCATTATTGTCAGGAATGACAATTTGAATGCTCCTAAATCTCAAAATACGGAATCAGAGTCAAACCCTGGACAAAACCCTTTGCGGACTGCCAGACTCATAGGCTGGGAACGCAATAATCCACTACTAATCAATGAAGTTGCTGCCAGCCCGCCAGGACCCAAATCCTTAGCTGCCCTGCAGGATTCTGCAAGCAAACTGCCAGTGCAAGATGCTGGGAATTTCCCCAAGGTACCAACGCCTGATACTGGCAGTTTGCCTGGTGAAATAGACAAATTTCTCCCTGAAAGTTATTACAAATTCCCCCAAAGTCCCAGGGAAGGCACTGAACTCAAAGAGGCACCCAATACCTGAATCAATAAACAGAAGGATTTGAAGTCTTCTCACCCCAAAGCGGCCAGTGGCAAACCGCCAGGGCCAAGCGCCACACTGCCATCTGAGACACCCAATGCCAACCCGCCCAAGCCCAGAAAACCCGACCAGGTAGTGAAGCCTGGCAGTGTGGTATAAATACCTGACAGGCTGAGATCAACCCCCACCATCATTTTTAAATAAAGGTTATGAGATATTGGTTTCCCCAACTATTGCCGTATTTTATTCTTGTCATCTACCAGTTAACCCCAAGATTGTCCGCCCCCCCTGCCAGCCTTCCAGCTATGTACCGCCTGCCAGATGCCCCCTTTGGTCCTGTCTATTTCACAGAGTACCCCTTAAAGCCTGAGTACAAGGACTACACTGCCAACAATATACTAGCCCAGGATCCTTTGGCCAGAACTACTGAGAGAACCAGATACAATTGAGAAGGCCCTTGGTACGTTACCAAACCCCGCCTGTTCAGAGATAAATATAACTTCCTTCCTTCCTACCAAATGGACATGGAGCCACCTGTCACCCCAAACCAATGCCTGCCTCTGCTGCTGAGCTCCCACTGGACCATACCAACAAGCTTTTTGGAATTATAAATATTACTCTCACAGGAGTAATAGATACTATTGTCCCAGCCGCTGGTCTGTGGTCGTGGATGGGCAAGTCAATGTCCTACCTCATTAAGTTAGCACCAATTCTTTGGTGGGCTCTGCCCACCCAGTCTGCAACCTGCCAGTTCCCAAACACTAGCAAGATGGCCTATCAGGGTTGGTTCCCTGACAATTATTAAGTGGAAGAGGGTATCATTTCTTGATGGCAACTTCACTCAGAGCTCAGTAGTTGATAACTAGCCTGAGAGACCCGTTGTTGCAGATCCTGAATGAATTATCATTAAGTCATCCACTTAGGAATTGAGCAACAAAACAATTGCACAATTTCTTTATATCAACCTGGTTTTAATGGCAACAGCGCCCATGTCAACACTTTTTCAACATGGCCACTGTTGACTCAAAACTTGAATTCTCCTATGTTTTTTGCTAGTTGTACTAGCTTAATTCTTTTTTAAAGTGTTCCAGGGTGAAAACATAACAAAATTGTGGCCATTTTGACACAATTTAATATTAAGCTAAATTATAAACTTGATTTAACTAAATTTTTCCTTTACATTTACTAAAAAAATTAGTTTATTTTTTATTTGTTTTCACGATGTAAAAGTGTCAATGTTGACACTTTTTAAGCCTAACTTATTTTTATTAATGAAACTGAAACATCTACAATAAAAAATATAGTGTGTATTTAAAAATATTTTTTATTACATCATTATATCAAAAAAGACATTGTGCATACAGTTGATTGTTAAAATGCTTATCTTATAAATATATATGTTGCACTTATTCCGGCTTTAATATATTAAGTGGGTTGGTGGCTAACAAGGATCTAATAATTTAAGTGTGAGTTAATATGTAATTTACTATAGAATTTATTATTAAAAATAATGTAACACTTGGAAATGTTGTCTATTTGGTCATGATCATCTGCCAAGGTAGAGTTAAGAAATTAGAGTGGCACAATTAAGCTTAAATTAATATGACACCTCTTATAAAGAATGTTGTAAGTGACGTTGTTGACACTTTACCCTTTTCATTATCTTAACCAACTGTTAACAACTTTTAGTATACAAAATGGTAAAATATCATATTACCTCTACCCAAATAATATTTTTAATAAAGAAATAAAGAACTTTGATTATTTTTTACTTATTTCTATGTGTTTTTTAATTTTATAATGTGAGCAAAAATTCACAGAAAATGGTTAATATTTGCTAGCCTGCATAAATTTAATTAAGTGTACTATGTTTTTTTCATAGTAATTTTTCAAAAAGTTATTGCCAGTGACAATGTTGTCAATAATAATGTCTACAATTTTTCTAATTGTCAGTGAGAATTCAGCTTTTTTTACTAATTTTTACTAATTTTTACTCATAATATCAACACTTTCCACTTCTCACATATAAAACGTTTTGTTTTACACAATAAAATCATCTGATTTTTTTAAATGTTGTATTTTTAACTTTTCTTTTTCATATTTTCCAATTCTTAAAATAAAATCTATATCTAAACATAGTACTTTTACATAAATCTCTTAACTTTCAACTTGTTATTTTAAACTATAATAAAATAAAAACTATGTAAGTATTTTTTAACTTTTAAATGCCAATAAAAACACTATAAGGTTCTTTTTTATTTAGTATGTTTTATAGTTGTTTTTTTTTGTTTTTTAAATACATTGCTTTATTTTAAACCCTTTTACTTATTATTTTAGGACAAGAACACCTCAAAGCAACCAAAGGGTACCAAGCGTTCCTCCAAGCCCACCAAAGCCACCAAGAAGAAGCCTGTCTCATCAAAGAAGGCCACTCACAAGCCCTCCCCAAAGCCTTCCCCTGAGCTCTCTCCCAAGAAGAGTCCAACTCACTCCACTGGGGGAGAGGAAACTGATGGTTTCATTATGGAACACAGTTTCTATAACTTGGCTTCAGATGAGGAGCCTACCAAGAAGCAGCGCCAAGCCAAGAAGTCCCCTCCAAAGGATAAGTCTCCTACAAATGAGGAGCACCAAGATAAGTCCCCTTATGCTTCTCCCCCACCAAACTCCCCTCCTTCAAGTTCATCTGGGGATGATACAAAGCCCCACCCTGATTACTTCCCTGGCTTCTGCCATGCTCCTGCTGGCCCATGGGACCCTCTTGTGGTCCACAATATCTGCAATGTCAATGGTAAGTTCAAGGTTCCTTCCACCTTGCCAAAATACTTCCCCATAATGAGTCTCAAAGGGGGGCCAGACATTGTAGCAAATGGTTACATCTTTAGCTGCAATAACACCAACCAGGGCTTCAAGAGCTACCACTATACTTGTGAGGACTGCTCCTGCCCAGTCTGGCTCAATACTGAGCGCTGGGACTTGGTACAAACCATTAAGGGTGAGCATACCTACATCATGCCCAATATAACCATTGTCTGTCTCATTAAATGGTACCTTGTGCAGATCATGTCTACCTCCAAGGACCTTTCCACCACCCAGCTGGCTGTGCTTGCTTGCAAGTACCTATTCTCAACCAGCTTGAAGAGGGTACCAACCCATACCCAGTTAGTCAAGTTTTTAAGTGATAGGCGTCAAGCCTCCAATCCCCTGGCCAAGAGTGCCACCAGCATCAAGGACCTTATCCTCACAGATGCCCTCAAGAAGACAGAGGATGGTGAGATGTTCCTGCTCCATGACAATGGGCAGGAAGTAGAGGATAGGATTGTAGCCTATGCCACAACCCAAAACCTGGAGCAACTGAACACTGCTACCACCTGGCTGTGTGACAGCACATTTTCTACTTGCCCCTTTCTCTTCAAGCAGCTTTGGGTCCTGCATGGGCAGTTTAATGACCAGGTCACCCATCTTGTGTTCTTCTCCTTCCTGGTGCCAAGACTGAAGTCTACACCAGAGCCTTCAAGATTGTCCAGGATGCTTTGAGCTCCCCTCCCACCAACCAGCTCCCCCCTCCCACTCACGCCATAAGGGCAAATCCCTTCTCTGCTGATAAGGATGAGTCCACCATAGCTGCTGAGCAGCTAGCTTGTGCGCGCTCACTTGGGCCAAAGGTTATCATAATGGACTTTGAGCAGGATCAGTTCAGAGCCTTCTAAGCCATCTTCAATGGAGAATTCCAGGGCTGCTTCTTCCATTTTAGGCAGGCCTTTGTCAAGAATCTCAAGAGTGAGAAGGACCTTTTTGAGAAGTATCTTAACAATGATAAGGGGAAGTGCCACTTTGCCCTGACTCAGTTTGCTGCCTTGGCTTTTGTGCACTCAGAGTTTACTGGGCTTGGCTTTGAGGCCCTCCTGGAGGATGCTTACATCAAGAAGCACTCCACCATCTTCAAAGGCTACCTGGATTACTTTGAGCACCAATGGGTGGGCAAGAAGGTGACTGCCCAGAGAGGTAAGAGCGGGGCCACTTCCCCTTGGAACTTTCAAGGTGCCTGCCTCAAGGGAGAGATGAAGACCACATCCAGCCTAGAAGTGTGGCACAAGCACCTGAAGGTGAAGTTTGGGTCAAACCCCAAGTACAACAAGTTCTTCTCCCAGATGTAGGAGGAGCAGACCCAGATTTTTTCCAAGTTTTTTGACCTGGCCAACCAGGTGGCCCCCAAGAAGAGAAAGGGTAAGGACCAGGACTACCAGGAAGATGTCCAGAAGGTGGTCAAGAAGAAGTACAAGGTGGTGGAGATCAAGAAGTACCTATAAGATGTAGCAACTGCTCTTGCTAGTGGCTTTAATTAGCCCAATAAACCTTGCTTTGCTTTACCTGTATATTTTTTACTTTTAGATTTTTATATTATCTATTTTTTTTGGATAGTAATAATCTTTTTAGGTATAAATGGTAAGTTTTAGATACAGTTAAAATGTGGTTTTATAAGAAATATCTTATATTTTGTTAATTTATCTTTAAGGCATGAGATATTTTCAGTTATGCTTATATAAAGTATAATAAATTAAAATTTGAACTTATTTTATTTTGTGGCTATTTTTTATTGTGTTTACCTTTATTTTTGGTTCATTGGAATTTTAATTTTTATGGGAATAAAAAATATTTTATAATTAAGAGTGTAATTTACATAGTAAATTGAAAAATACTTGCTTATACCTCCTTATTCTTATTACTTGTGGATTTTTTTATTGCAATATTGGCTCTCTGGGGTCATTTTATTATAATAATGTATTTAAAAATATTTTTTATATTTAAAATGTTCAGGGTAAAGTGTGCTGTTACTTAAAAAAGTGTCAACATCCAGGAGACAGCATTATGTAAACCCAGGTTGTCACTTTACTATAGTGTCAACATTAAAAGTGTCAACAGGGCCACTGTCAACATTTTTAGTGTTGACATGGGTGCTGTTGCCGTTTTAACAGGGTTAATTACGTTAAAAACGCCTTAAAAACAGGTGTTCAAAGCGCCTTTTGAATGCACATCAGGTGTGGGTTTTACTTCTGAGGTTATAAATAGGACACCAAATATATTGCTACTTGCCTCCATTAGGCAAGGTGTGTTTAACCAGTTGTTCTCTTGCATGGCTCTTTCTACTGTACCTTTCCACTCTCCTCCTTTAGGAAAGTCCTTCTGTCTGTGCCACCATTCCCCTGGTAGAAGTTCCCCCACTTCTTACTATATAACTGCAGCACTATCTAAATAAATACCAGTTTTGTCATTATATCCTTATATTCTTCTGTCCTACCAAAGGCTGTCACTATACCATCTACAGGTATAGTATTAAGATTTAGTATGTGATCAACTGTTTGTAGAAAATAGTACCCTATACTGCTACAAATATGACACCTGTACTTCTTTGCTACAAAGAACACCATGGCTCCAAAGGGTGGCTGGAAGAATCAGATGATCCCCTTCTCCAAGGTCTCCCTAAGGTAAGTGCAGAGTGTGTCATCCTTGTTGGGGGTAAGTTGGTATATTTGTTGTGCCTTGGGTACTGCTCCCTTGAGTTGTATTGAGTGTTTTATGTGTTTATCAGGAGGTAGCCCTGACACTGCTTCTTAAAAAATCTCCAGGTGTGGTGCTAAAATTTCCCAATCCTGGGAGGTAGCAGTGTACTGGTGGTCCTTGAAGTGTATGACCTTGTATTAGCAGGAGCCACAATGAATCACTTTGAGGTTATCCTTTTCCTCTTGGGTCTCTGTAATACATACAAACACATGGTCCCAAAGGAGTTGGTTGACTTTGTCAGGGTAAATTTGGTGGTTGACTCCTTCTAGTTTGATGGTCAACACTGAGGTTGCCCAGTCTACGTGGGGTTTATTCTTTTGCAACCAGTACAGACCAAGTACCACGTCAAATCTGGGGAAGACAATGACAGGTCCTTGGATGGTGGAGTGGAGGTTCTCCAGCATGATGGAAAAGGAAAAGTTTCCCGGGTCACAGCAATGTGATGTTCATCAGCTAAAACCATGTTCTTAATCTGCAAAGGATTATTTGATAGCCTGAACTTGTTCCCAAAGCTGCTGTTGACGAGAGTAAAGTCTGCGCCTGAGTCCAAGAGGGCTAAACCCATATAATTTTGAAAACAGAAAGGGTAGGACATTGGTTTATTGGGATGTCTGGCAATGGTGTGAAGTACTGGATCTCCTAAGGACCTGAATCATAGGGCACTGATCCACATCCTCCAGGCAATACTCATCATTTGGTAAGGCAGAAGGCTGGTAGGAAGAGCTTGACTTGCTTAATGCTCTCCTGGGGCTTTTCCCTTATCCTGGTTATCCTTAGTACTGGTAACTCTGAGGTGAGTGCAATTGGACTGGACATTGTCATGTTTCTATGGCCATTGGAGCACACAGGTTTGTTGTTTGTGTTGTTATCATTGTTAGGCAGAGGGCAGTTGGAGAATCCCAAGGAGTGGGAGTCTTTTGGTCTCTCCCTTTTTCTGTTTTACGCCTTGTGCAGCGCATTAGATGTTTGCTCTGCTTTCTCCACTACAAGTTACAGGCTCGGCAGATTGGTTACTTGGTCCAGGTTCACGTGTCTCATTACATGCAGCTTAAGAGCATCAGTGTACATGAGGTGTGTGGCTGGGTTGTAAAACATCATATATGAGAGAGCTTTTAGGAAGAGCTCCTTGTAGGCTTGAGTAAGCTCCTTTACCATACCATTTTGGGTTAAGTTCTTTACTTAGTTTATGATCATGAGGACTGTTTTTTATTACAAATCTTGCCAGAAAGTCTTGCTTGAAGGTGTCCCAGTCCTTCTTGGTGTGGTCTTTTTGCCACTTGTTGCACCAGGCTCCTGCATTGTGCGTAAGGTAAATGGATATATCTGCAATCCAGAGCTGTTGTGGGCATTCTATTTGTGTCAGTTTGATTTGAGCAGAATGGATTTATGCAGTGGCGGTTATTTTCATTTGCTCCTGCAAATGATTCCAGGGCAGCTGTGCACAGATGTTGGGCTATGTGGGCAGACATAATGCTTTCATCAACAATTTGGGTTGTGGTGGTAGGGGCTTGGAAAAAAACCTTGAGCTGATAAGGTGTTGAATTCAGGACTGACATCACCAATTTCTAGTACAGTATGTACCCCTCTGGTATCCTGGTCCCTGGTGTGTAGGGTGCCTAGTCCACAGGTAGCCTGGACATAATTCTGTCATAGATTTGTTGACCTCAGAAAGTACAGGCAACAGGTGTAATTTTGAAAAGAAATGTAGGATGGAGAACCTAACTGTGCTACCAATGTTGTAACTGTGCTGTTTTAGCAGAGTTACAAGGGGAATGATTAGAAGCTAGATAGATATCTTTATTGGGAGATATAACTTATATAGTTTGAGTGAGTTGGATATCAAGAACATAATTGTGATGATTACTTGATTGGATGGTTAGAGGGCAGCTTGATCCAGGTAATGAGTCAAGAGCTTAATCAAGTCATCCAGAAAAGAGGATTTTCATTTGCTCATGTTGCTGTTTCTGGAATTTGAGTTAACATCCACATTTGGCTACGGGTCACTGGGAAGTCAGATTGCAGGTCACAAACCTGTTTAATTAGAACCTCATATGAGGTCAACCTTGTTGCTGAAATAAACTGCTCTATCATCATGAAAGTAATGGGACACTGTGTGTTACTGCGCATGCAGTGGAAGCAGCTGTAATTGATGTTATCAGTACCTTTACAGATTGAGTAGGTTTGTTTCATCTTTCATATTTTTGACCCTGTTCCCTGAAATTATAGCAATTGCCAGTAATTACATAGTGGGCTTTCATGGATCTGGGGGTTTAATTGGGCTATTTGTTTGCAAGGTATATGGCTTCAAATATGGACTTTAGATCCTTGAAGTTTGCCACAATAGTCTCAGAAATTGAGGGCTCTTTCTTCTTAATATTGAGGGTAAATGGGTTCCATTTAGATGATTCTTTTACATCTTTGTTAAGTTTGTGTTCTATATAAATGGCGTAGTATCCATGTACTAAGTTATATGCCTCCTTCAAAGTTGTAGGGTTTTCTTTGCAATGAGGCCAGTGTAAGTGGGGGTCAGAGTGTTCTCAAATATGGGTATGCCTACAAGGCAGTGAAAGTTGTCAACAAGGATAATTCACTCATTTTCAGATGTACCATTGGTCTATTGAGAAAGGATCTTTTTTGCATACTCCTGAAACTTAGCAATGAAAGGTTAAATGGAAGTGAATTGTTGATTCTGACCTGGTTTAGGAGGTGGCATGGGTCAAGCTTGTAACTGATAAAGCACTTTTTGGCCTATGTTTTCAACATTTCCCAGGTTTCAAATATAAAATTTTGGTGCCTGTTGCACTTTTTGCTTTACAGCGCCACAATTAATTGAGATTATAGGCTACAGGACATTTGCCAGAATACAGTCATATGTGAGGATATTAGTAGTACTGTATCAGAAGAGCCAGGATTGAACAGAACCATGATTATTGCCCAGCAATGGCTTCTGATTGCGCAGAAGCACTTAAGGATTAGGATAAGGGTCAATCAGAATAAAGATAGATCAAAGATGGTTCAAAGATAATTTTATTATATTTGATTAATTCTTCTTATTACTTCTGCAAGGGTAATATCTGGGCTACTAGCAATGTCTTCTAGGACATTCTAACACACCTCAAATTTGGGTAATTATTAATCTAGGTTTGGCGCTTATTGCACATCAACCAATAGAATATTTTCATCTTCACCCAGCACAGGTGATCCTTGCTGACATGGAACAATTTAGTACTTCAGGATCACTTCCTACCTCTCTGGCATACTACAAGCTTAATGCTTATTAATGTGATAAATATGATAATTCAAGATTATGGGGAATCAAACTCAGCGCCTTGGCGCTCAATGTAAAAGTAAAGCGGCGCCTTGGCGCCTGCAATATTTGCCAGGTGGCGCTTGTGTATTTTTAAAGTGCTGCAGCAGCAAATCATGTTCTATTTAATTGCCGCAGCGGCGCTTATCATTGGCTAGTTTAAGGCTTAGGTCAGCAGACTAATGCTGATTCAATATGCATATAGTTTATACTACTAATTTATGTAGTGTGGTAGCTGCAATTCATCTCCGCGAGCTCCGCCATAATTAGTATCATTGTATTTTGTAATACTAATTCATGTATTTGGTTGTAATCTTCCCAATCTGTGGGCTCTGTTATAATTGGCATCATTGCTTGGTCAGAATTCCCAACAGTGCCAAATACACTTGTTGCTGCACAGTTTGGAGCTGAATTCTCTTATTCTGGCAGAGTTGTGAAGGTTAAAAGCATCACTTAGTCCTCAAAGGAATAGAGCCAAGCTCTAAACCCTTTTCTGCTAAAAGTTCCAACAGTCTGTGATTCTCAGAACTTAATGGCTGTGAATGATCAGTGAAGGATACAGCCACCATAGAGGAGCCAGCTCAGCTCTGGGGAGAGCTTTGTGTGTAGTGGGTTTGTTGCAGATCCTGAATGGATTAGACAAAAATTTGTCCATCTAGGGATTAAGCAATGGAACAATTGCGCAGTTGTGCTATTGCATCCTGATTCTACTAGTGATAAAGATGTTTATAACGCCCCTAAAACAGGTGTTTTATTTGCCTTTCAAACGCGCACAAGGCACAGGCTTCAGTTCTGGGATTATAAATAGAACAACAAAGTTATTTAAATCTACCTCCTTAAGGAAAGCCGCAAGAAAGCGGTTGTTCTCTTGCACAGGACTTTTAGCTGTGTCAACCCACTCTCCTCCATTTGGAAAGTTCTTCTGTCTGTGCCTCCCTGCCTCTGGTGGCAATTCCCCCACCTCACACTATAGAAGTGCAATACTATCTAAATAAATACCAGTTTTGTCTTATTATCTTCTTATATTCTTCTGTCCTTATCCAGGCTGTCACTATACCACAACAGGTATAGTATTAAGATAAAGAAGTAGTAGACTAACTATTTGTATAAATCAGCACCCAGGCTGCATATTTTACAACATTGGCACTCATGGCTTCTACAAACCACAGCTTCCTCTCTTCCTACCCCCACGGCCCTGTTTTTGTGGAGGGAGAGATGTCCTTGCCTATACCTGCGGCTCCTTCTGTCCAACCCACTCCAGGATCAACCTTCACTGCTTCTGGCTCTCTATATGGTAGACTCCATGGCTCTTCCTATGGTCAATCAGGACTAAGCCAGTGGTTGCCTAACTGCCAACAACTTTTGGAAATTGCCAGCTCTCAATCAATTATGATCTTCTGGATGAACTCCATTGAAAAAGCTCTTACCTCCTTGATACCAATCCAGCCTGACCCCATGGCTGAAGCAGCTGGCATGAACCGCGTCTCCTGCTTCTTGGAGCCTGCCTTGTTGAAGGAAGTATGCTTTCAATATTCTCCTCCTTCTTCTTCTGGTTGTTCTCCTGATAGAATCTCCCTTAATTCTGGCACCCTTCAAACTGTTAGCTGCTCTGGCCCCTGCTCTGGCCCCCCAAACCTTGCTCAAAATATATCAGAAGCTGTTCACTCCCACTCTGGAATGGCTCTATGGATGAGCAAGATAGAACATGTACTTTCTTCCTTGGTACCCACCCAGATGAATCAGCATTTTGCCCTGGAGTTCTGTGATCATCAACAGAAAACTCCTAAGCCGGAAGACAGCCATAACAGCTGCACCATGGGATTCTCTGCTCTTCAGGATACTATAAAGGCTCAAGAGAGATGGATGGTATTTCATTAAGAGGAATTACTTCTGGCCTTTCAGGAAAAGAAAGAGTGGCTAGATGAGTTGGATGCTCAACGTGCTCTCCTTGACTCCCTTCAGGACCAACTAAGCAAGCACCTTGAAGATGCCTCAGCAATTAGTACCCCTGATACTCTAATGGGATTGCATGGTAATGCTAAAGCTGCTAGTTCCCCTCTCAGAAGATTCATACTACATTGCCCCTTCCTGACTACCACCACTGTCACAGAAGCAATGAAGAGGATGTCTCCTTCATTGCACCTTCAGCAGGCACCCTGGAGTCTCCCTGGGAACCTGATAGCAATCCCTTTATCACTACTGATGGTTATGAAACAACTAAACCTCAGGCTAGTCAGAGCAAGGAAGAATTTACTGATGATTCTGGCATTGAGGAGTATAATGAGGAACATTAAAAAAACTACTAAGCAGCCAGGGAGAAGAAGAAATCCTTGGCTGCATTTGTGGTTTCACCTCCCTCCTCTCCCCCCATTCCTCTACCCCCTGACAAGCCTGTGCCTGACCCTGGCACTTGTTGTTCCTTTACAACAGAGCCTTCTGATGCCCCTCTGCTGGTTGACTTTGCCTCTCAATCAGAAACGTTGGATTCTTTCACTGTGAGAATGTAAGATGATCTTGCCTACTGGGTCCCCACATCCAAGTTCTTCTTGGCCATGAACCTGATACCTGGCTACTGGAAGATTGATCTCCCTCCATATGACCCATAGAAGTGTGCCATCTTTGCCAACCAAAGGCTGTTCTAACCTACCAGGATGTCTGAGGGTCTGTCTAATGCCCCAACCACCTTCCAACAAGCTATGGACGCTGTGATGGGGAACCTCAAGCCCTCATGTGCCCTGGTCTATCTGGATGATATTAACGTCTTCACTTGCATCTATAACAAACACCTGGAACCCCTGGAACCCCTGGAAGAAGTGTTCAAATGTCTGCATTACATCAATCTGGAGTATGCCAATGGAGAGCTTCCAGTTGCCTATATGCTGTGTAGTATGAAAGTCAAGGTGCTACCTCTCTCAATTAGGGAAGCCAAGGGTATCCCAGTCTACGCCTCCTGTAATGTGACTATCCCACCTGGCTTTCAGGTGATCCACAATACATACCTCTTGCTGGCTCTACCAGCTGGCACTCATGGAGAAACTTTGGCATCCCTAATGCCTCCAGACTAGAACCATGGGTTGCGCCAAGCATCCTCATGTCAAGTGAGAAGGAGGTACTCATACTCTTGGCCAACATGAGTTGTAAAGCTATGGTTGTCTCCAAACACCAACTTCTGGCTTATATACAACTGGAAGAGCATGACAACCTGCAGGAGACTGCCCCCTTTACGGACTTCTCTGAGTTGGGTCTACCCTGTGAGCAACCACTGGTGCTATTGATCATAAGCCGCAACTCTCTATCCAGCCTCTCTGAAGATCAGAAGTATCAAGCTATGGATCTCTTTGCCCAGTATAAAGATGTGTTTGCCAAGGATGATTATGACCTGGGCAAGGCTGCAGATGTCTCTCATCATATTGACACCCAAGGCAGTCCACCTATCCGCTCCAGACCTATACAGCACAGTCAAGCCACTCATGCTGTGGCTAACAAAGAGCTTCAGAAGCTATTGGGATCTGGCTTACTGGTCCCCAGTAAAAGCCCTTGGGCTTCCCCTCTCCTGATTGTCAAAAATAAGGATGGCAGCAACCGTGTGGTGATTGACTACTGTCAACTGAATACTGTTACCAAGAAGGATCCATATCCCCTCCCTTGTATTGACAATACCTTGGACCAACTGGGTGGTGCCAAGTTCTTCAGCGCCATGGACCATATTAGTGGGTACTGGCAGATTGACCTACCCCCTGCTGATCAAGAAAAATGTGCAATCATCACTGACCAAGGGCTATTTCAACCCACAAGGATGCCTCAAGGTCTGTCCAATGCCCCAGCTACCTTTCAACGGGCTATGAATGCAGTGATGGGCGACCTCAAACTCACCAGTGTCTTGGTCTACCTGGATGACATTAATGTATTCTCTCAAACCTTTAATTATCACCTACAACACTTGGAGGAAGTCTTCCAGAGGTTACTTGCAGCTAATCTCAAGCTCAAGCCATGCAAGTGCAACCTCTTCAAGGAGCACCTTGAGTTCCTTGGGTTCATCATTAGCCAAGATGGACTCTGCCCTGTACCTCTGAAGGTGGAAGCCATTGAGCAAATGCAGATCCCAGCCAATAAGTGGGACGTGTAGGTCTTCCTGGGGATGATTGGGTACTACCGCCGCTTCATCCCCAACTTTGCATCCCTGGGTGACCGCCTTTTTCAGCTTCTCCAAGCTGATAAGGAATTCTTCTGGAGCCCAGCGTGCTAATCTGCCTTCAATGCTCTCAAAGGAACACTGACTGCAGCTCCTGTGATGGCCTACCCTGACTTTGCCAAGCCGTTTGTGGTTCATACAGATGCTAGTCTGACAGCAATTGGGGGGTTCTCTCCCAACTGGACTCCAACAGAATTGAACACCCTGTTGGATACTGCTCACATACGCTTAATGTTCACAAGAGGAGCTACACTGTCACCAAACAAGAGTGTCTGGCTGTGATATACTCCTACCAACAGTTCAGAGTCTATCTCCATGGGGTACATTTCACAGTTGTAACAGACTATGCCTCCTTGCAATGGCTGAATACCCTCAAGGACCCCAAAGGATATCTGGCGTGTTGGGCCATTAAGCTTCAGGCTTATGACTACAAGATTATTCATTGAGCCGGGGCAGCCCACCAGAATTCTGACTGTCTCTCCTGCCTTCCCACTGTTGCCTTAGTATCCCCCATGGCTGACATTCTCTATGACAAGCTTATGAAGGATCCTTCTTTGTGGGGAGAGGAGCCAGTAGAGATACAGAGGGCTCTCAAGAAGTTAGCTGTTGATACCAAGGTCTCTAAGGGGCAACTCCTGAAGCTTTGTGGAGACTCTTGGCTACCCTACATATGCCCATCCCTAGGCATGGACTCAGTGGTGGCTGCTCACAAGACTACTGGCCATGATGGCATACAGAAGACGTTAGCTCTGCTACAGCAGCACTGCTTCTGGGAAGGAATGCATACTGACGTAGTGGATACGCTAGCCAACTGTCATGACTTCAACATTGAGAGGCCTAAGGTTGCCAAGTTTCAACACATACTGGTACGCCCTGGGTTTGCCTTCCACACTGTAGCCATTGATGTAGTGGGCCCCCTGCCAGCTACCAACAGTTGCAACAAGTTCATCATTGTGGCGGTTGACCATCTGACTAAATGGATAGAAGCCAAGGCAATTCCCAACCAATATGCACTGGTGACAGCCACATTCATCCTGGAGAATATCATATACAAACATGGTTGTCCCCAGATCCTGCTGACAGACAATGGTACCAACTTCACCAGTTATATCATCCCCTGCCTCAACCAACTGATGGGAATTTGTGGGACACTATCCACTCCTTATCACCTACAGACAAATGGCATGGTAGAGCGCACTAATGGGAGCCTGGTCCAGATACTCCGGAAGCTCAGTCACCAACATGAGACTGAATGGGATACCTTCCTTCCTGCAGCCACCTTTGCATACAACATTGGGTACCATCAGGCCACTGGCAAGCTGCCCTTCCAACTGCTCTACAGCCAGTAACCAGGACTTCCCCCTTTACTATATTCCTTGGTAAAGCCCAGCATGGCTGTGTCCCTAGAGGCGTACCTCAACAAGCTGGTTCAAACCCTTATTTTCTTGCAATCAGAGGCCTACACTGTAAACTTAAACCATAAGTTGCAGGACCTAGAACAAGCTGCATCCAAATGCCCTGCCTTATCCACTTACCTGATAGGAGACTCAGTCTACTTCTTCAGCAATAGAGGGTACAGCCGCAAATCCAAACTTGTCTCCCTTTGGCAAGGTCTAGTTCAAGTTATCCAGAAGACCGGCCCCAACTCCTACACCCTTAAGGAGCCCCATTTTGGGCAATTGATCACTATAGTACACGCTCAGTATATGTGTGCTGCTCCTAGTGACCAAGGGTAAGCTCCAATGAGGACAATAACCCAAAAAAACAAAAGTCTAATTAAAAAATTACATGGGTTGTTGTCCTGTTTGTGATAGTGTTGCACCAAAGTATGAGGAATAAGAATAAAAGAACAAGGTGTTTATTGGAGACTGGTAAGACTCTTCCAGTACTGCACCAACTGTTCTACCACCTGAATTACAGCCAAGAAACACAACTGGTTGCCTACAGATCCACAAAGCCAATGACCAAGGATTGGGCAAAAAAAACCCAACAAGCAAGACACACAATTGACCTCAATGTCTACAGGAAAAGCAACCCTCAAGAAGATACAGTCCCACAGAAGACTCTCGCAAAGGTCATACTCTACTGGGACCTGACCACCCACCCCGTAGAATAAGAATAAGGCCCACTCAAGGAAGACCCCCATGTTCTCTTCCTGCTTGGTATCACAGCAGTTGGTTCCTCAAAGAACAAGGTTGCCAGCTATCACCATTGGTACCAGATGGGCAGTCCCCTCCACTGTGTATGACTTCAACACTTCCTGGAAGGCTTGCCAAAGACGTTGCTCAAAGTTGTCAGAGGTTTTCCAACTGACTGGTTGAGCGTTGGTAACCCCAGGTGTTGCCCAAGCGCAAAGGACTGACTTCATTATGTTAGATACCAACCCCTGTTGCAATACTGAAAGGCCTTGACCCCCAAATTGGGATTCCTTCAGCTGAGCCTCCAAGTATTCTTCTGCTGCCAGCATGGAGAACTTCCAATGGATACTGTTACCCCTTTGCAACTCAGTTCCTGTCACCTCCCTGGGCTCACCCAAAGCTAGGAACAGTGCAGCAAACAATGGGTCTGTCCCCTCTAAGGCCAGCTGAGGCACCAGTAGCTGATCTAAGTGAACCCCCAAGTCCAGGTAGCTGCCGTCCACATCATGCAGGACTACTTGCTTCCCTGCTGCCTTCATCATCTCCTCTGGCCTGGTATGCTTGCGCCTTTTTGGAATTACCACTTGCACCTTCTTCAAGACTCTTCTTGTGACTCTTCTAGAGGGATTGTTCACCATAGCCGTCACCTTGAGACGCCAGCCATTTTTAACCCTGTTGTCTAATCCAGTGGAGGGAAATGTTGCAGATCCTGAATGGATTAGACAAAAAGTTGTCCATCTAGGGATTAAGCAATGGAACAATTGTGTGGTTGCGCTATTGCATCCTGATTCTACTAGTGATAAAGACGTTTAAACCGCCCCTAAAACAGGTGTTTGATTTGCCTTTTGAACGCACACAAGGCACAGGATTCAGTTCTGGGATTATAAATAGAACAACAAAGTTATTTATATCTACCTCCTTAAGGAAAGCCGCAAGAAAGCGGTTGTTCTCTTGTGCAGGACTTTTAGCTGTGTCAACCCACTCTCCTCCATTTGGAAAGTTCTTCTGTCTGTGCCTCCCTGCCTCTGGTGGCAATTCCCCTGCCTCACACTATATAAGTGTGATACTATCTAAATAAATACCAGTTTTGTCTTATTATCTTCTTATATTCTTCTGTCCTTACCCAGGCTGTCACTATACCACAACAGGTATAGTATTAAGATAAAGAATTAGTAGACTAACTATTTGTAGAAATCAGCACCCAGGCTGCATATTTTACAACAGGGTTGGTCAAACGGGGTAGAGGTTTACTTCAACAACAATTTTCAACAACAATAATAGTCAATCCAAGTTTGACTTTAGGTGTGACCTCCAAAATTATGTAATGCCAAATTACATATATGTGATATTTAAGAAATAATAGAGTAAGGTCTATTTAAGTGGATCAAAGCTTATAGAATATGCTTTGGAATTATCCTCTAAATTGGATAAACAGCGCGTCATCAAATTTGGCATCATAAAGGCAATCTGAAGCATATAATTTAAATGATCAACAACATAAAATAGTAACAAATTAATCTAAACTGTAATATCTTGTTATAAAATCTCTTCATTTCCTTCCGATTTATTTCACACATTCTGAAGTTGTATAATTTGTACAGGTAAGCATCTTTGACATGGTTGCAAGTATTAAACCACCATCAAAAAATAAAACAATTAAATGTTATTTTATGGAAGTCCCAGTAATCTATATTCTCATTTCAACATAATTTAGGCCACACTCCACTGGATTAACCTCTATGCTTTCAATGATGCTTGTAAGGGGTTACATGTGAGGATGAACCAAATTGAGCTTTTGGCTTGGCTATCAACTTTAAATTTAAAAAATGGAAAATCAAATCAATCCCCTACGGCCTGAGTGCACTTGAGTGATATTACAGACAAACTCACTTGAATATATCAATCACTATGCCTGAGATGCTTGACTTCTGATTAAGAATTCTCCGAAAGGTGCATTTGATTGAGAATTTATAGCACGGAATGAAAGGTAGGAACCTTTACCATAGCAATGCAATTAATAGAATACAAAGTATCCAGGAAGCTGGCCAATTAATTTAACCCATGCGCCATTATTGTTAGCATTTTATATTTTATACTTACGCGTTAAATCTGTTTAAAAGGTGCTTGATGATTTGTGTCACTAATGGGTGATATTTACATGCAAGTCCCGACTTGATATTTATTAAGCATGAAAGCGTTTTCCATAGTTCACACTGTATTTCTTTTATTGGTAGATAGTCTATAATAGAATTTATATTGATTTGTAAACTTGGTTGCCAAGGAATGCTGGAAATTGTATTATAAATCAAAACATACATGCCGCTTGAGACTTGATTAGAGTCAAAATAACATCATTGATTTCATATCGGCATCTAAAATACACAATTGCATGTGTCATAAAGGGTTGCCTAATAAATCATGAGTTGTCGAGTAACCGAGCAGGTATTTAAGCATCAACTCCAGTCAAGGCAAGACATCAAAAATGAAATTCATTCTTATTGCCACTGCTGCCACCGTTACCGTCCTTGGTGCTCCCCAATCCTATGCTTTAGGAATCCAGTCAAATTATAAAAACTGGGATATATATGCCCAGCAAGTGGCCCAAGAAGCTAGCCAAGGTCAGACTGAAAACTCCAGCGGAAACCAAGGCCAAGAAAACAGTTCTAATGGAGGCTATGGTCAAAACAGTGGTTCTGCCGGAGCCAGTGGCTATTGAATAGCTAATTCTCTCTCTTTATTAAGGATCACTTTATTTTCAAGCAGAAATTAAATCTTAGTATAATTTGTGCTTTTATCTTAGTCCAATATGTAATCTACTATATATTTATTTTAAATTTTTATTTTTTATATGCTACTTCTACACTTCAATCTTAATTTTGCGATAATATCACCTGTTTTTATTGTATAGTAGACTTTATCAACCTCAAAATTAAAGGCAAGTCAAAATTTTATCTACCTCTTGGTTTTTTTGGCTTCATTATAAAAATCTCTATCATAAAAGCAAGAAATAGAAAATTGAACCTCTATTAAAAACAATAAGTAACTAAAAAGGCCATGTATTCCAACTACGGTGTAATCATTATATTACTTGTATAGGGCTGCGGCGTCCCACCCCCGGACAAAGATCTTCTTTTCTCCGGCATTCTGGAAGATCGGATCTAAAATCAGCTTTAAATAGAAAATATATTACCTTCCACATTTTCAGAAACTTCGGACAGAATCCGGGTTTTGTCCAGGGGTGGGACGACGCAGCCCTATACTTGTACATGGAAAAGTTTTTGTTTATAAATGTAGCGATATCCTGATTAGAAAAATTCTTGTACATGACTTTAAATTGAGTTTCTGGTTTTTCTTTTAATTTTAGTATAAGTGTAAAAATAGGGTTGGAGTAAAAACTGTAAAGAATAATAGATCAAATTGATAGAATAAAAGTTAAAGCAATCATATAATATAATATATGTGATTGAGCCTAAAAGCTGAAGTATTAAATATTTTTTCTGATAATATTATACGAGAAAAATAATATTAAACATATGTACCGGTACAACATCTTTGTTTTCTACCTCCCAGGAAACCAATTCCCCAAGAAATAGTCAGTGGCACTGCTGTCACACCCCGTGTTGTACAAGGATCAGACATTTAAATCATATGAGGAACACGACCTGGATAATTCCTATAACTACCATGATGTACATGGACAATATATGGCTTCCTGTGATACTATATAATATTTCCTTTCATATCAAATAAATTTTACTTTTATTCTTAAATTCCCCTTCATTTTGTTTCATATACTTCCCAAAAGTATATAATTGACAATAGTAGAGGTGTAGGTTATACAAATCTACTTACCCCCAAAGGAAAATTCCTCCAAAGAAAAGAATCCAGAAAATGACACTCTCCTCTGTCTGGAGAAGATAAGAATAGGGACAAGACAACCTAATGAGATATATTTCTTCAACAACTTCTTCATACCTAGTGAATATTTTAACTTACTCATCACAGAGCATGTCCTGAATCCACCCACAACACCAGTTGCCCCCAATGTGCCAAACATAGTGTTACAATGCTTATTATTGGTGAAATTGAAACATTTGCAAAAATTTGTTGGGAGAATACCAGTCTCTGGTTTCAAAGTATTCAAAACAGGTTCACACAAGTTGGATATCCTCAAAACCTTGGGAAAGCAAATTTGTCCTTCAAGTTACATAAATAGCATCCCAATATATGAGAAAAATAGGCTGAGAACAACCTCACCCAAAGTGAAAATTAGAGGGTTCAAAACATCTTTTTTGAAAAAGTTACCCTTAATGATAGTAATGTCAGGATAACTCAATAAATTAGAAAACTCAATATGAATGGAACCATTGATGAATATGTTGTGGTATACAAAGACATTTGAGATCAAGCACCTAGAAACATGAACTTCAATGATCCTGGAACACAATTGAACTTCTAAAATGGGCTTGCTCACACATTTTTTGTCAATTCATTCTAAGCAAGTGCATCTGTAGGATCCAATATGTTCCAGTTCTTCTTAATATCTCTATTTCTGTGTAGACTATTACTAATAGACAATTATTGATATAAAACTCTGGAGAGTTTTGATTCTAAATCAGCTACTCTCTGGATTTGATCTTTATTTTAATCTCTCTACTTGGACATAATCTGATCACTTTTTGATTATCTCATTTTTAATTATTCTATATTTCTATCATCAGCAGCTTTTTATCTGTCCAAAAATCCATCAACCCCCTGAAGAATATTGACCAAGTTCCTGGCAGAAATCTTGTTCCCCTAGGCTGGTGTTTTCTTCTTGGAAAGTTAATCAGGGTAAAGCCCCTCAAAAGTAGATTTCAACTCTGCTAGTGAGTCATCTGGAAAACTCTTAACCACCTTCAGATTCTCCTAAGACTCCCCAGGGATATCTCAGGGTTTTCTTTCTTTAGTGCTGACATTTAACTCTAGACACTATAAACTTTGCCTGTTTGAAACTGAATAGCATATACATAATAAAACTGAAAAGATTGTGAGGGATAATCAACCAATAAAGATGATTATTTTATTGAATATTACACTTTAATTTTATATATAATAAATATTATACCTGGCTGAAACCCCCTCTCACTTTGATATCCTACCTGAATCTCCCAAACCACTATTGATAATCTTATCAACAAATTCTGATTCTACTTCAACAGGAAGTATTTATCCTTGATCCTAAAAGAAAATAGTTAACTTTTGTCCTAGGGGCACCTTGATTTATTGCCTGGACATTTCTAAAATAGGTTGAATTATTCCCTACTTTCTCTGGTATAAAATCCTATTATTAACCCAATGATCTAAAGTTTCTCAAATCCCTACCAATAATAAGTTGATACAACTTAGATATATCATTACCTGTCAGGAATGCCATTTCTGCCCCTATCAAAACCCAATACTTGGATCAGGTTTTGAACCTGTCATTAGTGACAAACTCCTATCAACCATGCTTACTGGAAAACCTCAACTACGGTATTTGAACCCTGACACCCTGCGGGCCGCCAGCCCGCAGATTTTTGGGAAGGAACCAGAAAAGGATTTAACTTCGGAAAATCCTTTAAAGCTTGATGAGTCAAAATCACCTACATCAACACTCACCACGTTAAAGGTTCCTGTTAACTCAACCAATCAGTGGGCGGGTCTAGCCATAGAACCCAAAATAACTCAGGCCACCACAGAAGGGGAAACAAAGAAACTTCCTATAGAATGTGGGCTTCCCAGGGATGACCAACCCCACAACCCAACAAGGGAATTCAAGTATTCTCAGTTCAAACCAGCCAATGAATTAACTCCTGCAATGGGTGGCACCAAGGACTGGAAAAACCTGGTAGACAGTAACACTTGGGCCAAAGAAATTTGTAAAAGATTACCAATGTCAGATGGACATACTTATACCCTGGACCTCCAGGAAGTTGCCCATTGCCATTCTTGCAATAAAGTGACATGAACCTTTGGTTCAACCAGGTTATTCCATATTTGATATTAGTTCTATTTCATTTACAGTCTACCTCCTGTGGTTCTGCACCTCACACCCATCAACCCCAAGAAACCGTGGACCAGCTGCCCGACCTTTATTGTCCACCAGGAGCTCCCTACGGCCCAGTACAGTTCACCGAGTACCCCCCCCCAACCTTGCGTATTTGGAGTTCACCCTAGAGGAAATCCTAATCTACAACCCTGAGGCAAGAACTAGAGAGACCAAGACTGGTTACAGGGAAGGCCACAAAATTACTATACCTCCCCTGCTATTCCACAACAAGTACAACCACCTGCCTGCGTATTTGGTCCCAATGACTCTGCCTCTCACCCCGCGACCCAACTACCTGCAAGAATCCGTTGCTGCCAATGAATCCACTTCCACTAAGATATTTGGAGTGATGTACATCACTTTTACCGGCTTAATAGATTATATGGTACCTGCCAGCAGACCTTGGGCTCTCCTGGGCAAATTGTTATCTTATATTGTAAAGTTGGCCCCAATCTTTTGGTGGGCCCTCCCTGCTAGGCCTGTGGACTGTCTGCCCGCAAGTTCCCAGGAACCCCCCACAGGCTGAACCCCTGACATTATGGTGATCTACCTCAAACAAGGTAACCTGGGCCCCAAGATGTTGATAACTCTTGGGGTATTGTGTATGCTACTTTTATTGATTTCAGCTTACTATGCATACAAGCTAGCTACCAACCTAATTGCATCAGTGACCTGATACTAAACCAGTACAGAACAGAAAGACACCCTGCTTGGCGTTGAGAAGACCAAGACACCAAACTTGCAGGTTCAGAACATTATAGTAAATCAGACCACAACCAAGGTGGATATGCCTCAGATGGGGAAGCTCATCCTAGAAGAAGCCAGAAGAGCCATGCCAGTCCTCCATCTCCACTTTCAGGCTAACACAAACCCATATTCCAACAACACTGTGAAAGACCTTGGAGTGGCCTCCATGCTCTCTGACAATGCCTTAGACTGGTTTGGGAAGGCTACCGCCAAGGACGTCAAGTTCTGCCTGGACTACTCCCAATTTGAGAGTGAACTTATAGCCACTGGAAACAACCAAGACACCTGCCATCACGTCCTCATCAGTTTACTTGTCATCAGACAAGGACCACACACTCTACAAGCCTATGCTAACAAATTCTTGACACTGAAAGCCAGAACCCAACTTGAGGACAAGTTATCAGCCATCTTGTACCGCTGAGGAGCCTGCCCTGCCTTGAAGGAGCTCCTTAAGTACCATCCCTCTACGCTTGGCCTAGATGAATTACTCCTTTTGTTTAGAGGGTTGAGCCTCAACCAGGAAGGCACCCCCTCTCCCCCTCAACATGCAAACTGAGTCATGATACCCAACATACCAGGAATGTCCCCTGATGAACTACAGCACCACTGCCGTGAAGTGTTGTGTTTCTACTGCCACAAACCCGGGCACCTCACTAAGGCTTGCCCCAAGAAGAGTGGTCTTACAGTTTCTTTGGCACAAATAAACACCTCCATCCAGTCTTACAAATTTATCCAAGTTGAAGTATAAACACTCACAATATCCCAGACTGTGGAACCTTTCATTGATACCAAAAATGAAGAGAGTTTTATTGAAACCATCCTTGCAAATGATCTAGGACTAAAGGCCACCACTGAAGGTGTCAAAGTAGTCATGGGAAACAGCTCTCATGACTTGGGATTCAGGGCGCAACCAAATTATCATTGAAAATTGGTCAGAACACCTATCCAGCGCTGCCCATCACCCTGACAGGACTTCCCCATCCCTTGATCCTAGGGGACTCCTGGTCCCAAAGACACAGCGCTATTCTAAATTTCTGTAATCAAATAGTCACTTTAAAGGAATACAATTCATGTGATGTGGTGCCATTCAAGCTGGGTCCAACCATCAAAAGACCCAACACACTCCTGACCCTGGAAATGGAACCCAGTGTGGGTATCCTACCTGCCTCCTTAGATAAGTGGAACCATGTATTCAGCGAGGAAGCAGCAACCCATCTCCCCAGCCACTTGATCTACAATCACGCCATAGACCTGTTACCAGGAACCCAAGCACACCAAGGCCCCATCTACAGCTGCAACCATTGTGAATAAGTAGCCCTGAAGACATATCTAGAGGACATGACAAAAAAGGATTCATCCAGGTGTCAAAGGCCCCTTGCTTGTCATCCATGCTTTTTATAGGGAAGAAAGATGGCAGAATGTGTTCCTGTGTGAACTACCAGAAACTGAATGGCATTATGGTGAAGAACTGCTACCCCATCCCTAATGCTGACAACCTTTGTGACGTACTGACTGGAGCCCAGGTGTACTCTAAAATTGACCTGAGAGACACCTTCAACCAGATCAGAATCAAAGAAGGATATGAATACAAGATGGTTTTCAAAACCAGATATGGGCTGTAAAAATACCTAGTTATGCTGTTTGGCTTGTGCAACGCCCCCAGTACTTTCCAAAGGATGATCAACATGGTCCTAGACAAGTACCTTGACCAATTCTGTGTGGCATATTTGGGCAACATTCTCATATACAGAAAGTCACATGAAGAACACCTCCAACACCTTGACCAAATACTGGAGAAACTCTCACAGGCCAACCTACACAACAAAATGAAAAATGTTAATTCTTCCAGTCTGAGGTCAAATTCCTGGGATATGTGGTAAAGACTGGCGGGTTTGCTATGATGCAGGACAAAGTGGAAGCAGTGACAGCCTGGCCAGTACCCAAATTCAGAAAAGATGTGAGAAGTTTTTTAGGCCTAGCAAATTATTGCAGGGATTTCATCCAAAAAAATTCTCAGATTACATTGCCCCTGACCCATCTTTGCTCTGACAAGGTCCAGTTTGTCTGGACTGAGGAGTGCACCTCTGTGTTTGTGACCCTGAAGGAAGCATTCACGTCTGCCCCAGTCCTTGTCATGCCTGACCCATCTAAACCTTTTGTTCTGGAGACAGATGCATCTGACTTTGCGGTGGGTGGGGTCCTTCTTCAGGAAGAAGGGGATGGTATGCTACATCCTGTAGCATATTACTCCAAGAAGATGCTACCAGCTGAAGGGAACTACATAATATACAACAAGAAGATGCTAGCTATAATGAAGACATTGAAGCATTGGCGCAGGTACTTGTGCAGTGCTGAACACCTGGAAAAGGTTCTGATGGACCACAAGAACTTAGTCTACTTCTTTAAACCACGCCAGCTGAACCAACAACAAGCAAGATGGGCCTTAGAACTGTCTAAATACACCTTGACCATAGACTACAGCCAGGAAAGGTGAACGTAGTACCAGACGCCTTGAGCAGGAGAGCCAACCTGATTCTGTCCTCTGCAGAAATCAAGGACTGCAACACCCATACACTACTAGACCCTGCCAGCCTAGGGATACAACTGAAGTACTTGAAGATTGCCACCAGCAAACCCAATGTGATAGGAGCTCAGAAACAAGACACATATTCAACCAAACTAGTCAAAGCCCTGACAAAGCACCTGGATTGCCATCACTCAAAGGAAGGATACTCCCTGAAAGGCGCTACCCTGCTGCTCCACAACAGAATCTATGTACTCAAAGGCCCAACCCAAACAAATGTATTGATTGACCACCACAATTCAGAGATGGCTGGCCACCCTGGTAGACACAAATCCCTTTCAAGTGTCAAGAGTCTGGATGTACAAGCATTCTGGCTACCGCCAAACTACTTAAAATACAGCCATTGCCCAATTTGGTCCCCTTCCAATACCCTACCCAACATACCAAGAATTGTAACCAAGCAATATCACCGGACTGTCCAAGTATCCAGTGGCTCAAACCCATCTTGCACATGACCAACCCCTAGGTTTGATCCAACTAAATACCTGCCACAGTCAAGTCTATATAAGTCTAAAGTATTATACAATAAAGTATACTTATCTTCTTTCTTAATTCCATATTTGAAGCTTCCCCAAAAGGGACTCCTTATCACTGGTAGCAGCTACGGTTTTTTGACCACGCCTATGAGAGAAAAAATGACTGACCAGAACCTGCCCACCTTCACTCACGTACTCAACCAGGCCACATCTCAGGAGACCTGGAAAACGTACTTACGCACCCACAACATCAACAAAGATATACCTAGTGGATGCACCGTATTTGAAGGTCTGGTCATGCCCAAAGTATGTGCCAAGATTATTCAATACAGTTTCTCTCTTCAACCATAAACAAACGCACAAACACCTATCACAGGTGAAGTAACCAACACCAAATAAATTGGTATTGACAAGTTCTTTGGTAAAAACAAAGAAAATGTCATTAACTGGCTAGACCACACAGCCGCTAAACTCCGCGCCAGCTGCATCCCCCATGAGAAATGGGTCCAGGAAGCCAGCAAGCACCTGTACAAGGCTGCAGCTAACTGGTTTGCCACCTGGGTCAGCTCACAAACTGAAAACCAGCTTGACAACTGGGAAGAGTTCAAATCAGACATCACCCACAATTTCTGTGTCACTGAATCCCTCCAAGACATTGCAATACAGCTCAGTGATCTTCCTTAGAAGACCACCATTGCAGCTTACGCCAATGAATTTGAGGAAATATGTTGCAAAATCCAAAACCCAGCACAAGCTGACAACATACACACCAGAGCACCATTCATCAACAGAATGAAACCCTTGGTTGCTGCCCTCGTCCGCCCAGAGGCAAATACCTCCATGCCCATGCTCATTGCAGAAGCTAAGCGCGCAGAAAAACGCGCAAACATGGAATATGCTGCACACAATGACAATGGCAGAGAAAACTCTAATGGCAATAAACGCCAGAACACCAACCATAACAACAGCAACTCCAATTGCAACAATGACAATTGCATCCAAAGTGTAAACTGCTCCCGTCCCAAGAAAGAGAACACCAAAGTTAACAATGCTGAAGTAGCAACTTGCTATGAATCTAACCCCACATTCTCTGACCTCAAAGGTCTCAAAACAGAGTAACAGGGAAAAGATGAGGAGGAACAGGCTTAAGTGCCCCTGTCTCCCCCCAACTTGACAAGAAATTGTACCAAGGCACAAACTTTGCTGCTTGCATCCCCCATGTCCTGCAATCCTCCATTTTTATGAACTTAAAAATTAAAGATTGCTCACAACTTCTTGTCTACTCATGCACTTAAAAATTACATACACAAAAATTTTTATTTGACTCTGGTGGACAACACACCATGGTTAGCAAACCATTTGTAACCAAGTACAAAATACCAGTTGCCAAATCCAATTTCAAATATGCCAGAATGGCAGATAATCAAAGGTTCTACTCAAAGGCAAAACAACTTCCTTCAGAATTGACCTCCAAGGCATACAAACGTCCATCAAAGGACTTGTCATGAACAACATAAACTATGAAATTATAGCAGGCATGGACTAGTTCACCTGAGTGAACCTCAGTGTATGTTCAAAAACAAAAACCATGACCATCAAATGCAACAGAGTCAACTTCAACATCCTCAAAGAACCCAATGACCTCATTCTAGAAGGCACAGTATTTGTCCAGGTCATAAATCAAGATGACTCAGAACGTCTAACTAAAGATAGTACCCTCCACATAATGAGGTACACTGAGTTCAATAACATACAAACAACCAAAATCTAATGCCCAGAACTTGCGGCACTCCTAAATGAATACGCCCATGTATTCAAAGAACTCACAGAGTTACCCCTTAGACAAAAGGTCAAACATGGCATTGACCTATGTAAAGACATGCCTAAACCTGCACCCCTCTACAGAATCTCCCCCATGGAGACCCAAACCCTCAAAACCCATATTGAGGATAATCTAGTAAAAGGATTCATCCATCTGTCTGAATCCCCATGGGGGCAGCAGTGTTCTTTGTAAAGAAAAAGGAAGGCACTCTGCGTCTAGTAACTGACTACAGAGCACTAAATGCAAGCACAGTAAAGAATAAATACCCTCTTTCACTTATAGAGGATCTGTTTGCAGGACTCTCAGGAGCCAAATTTTTCTCCAAAATTGACCTCACCTCAGGTTACAACCAAGTTGAAGTAAAGGAAAAGGACATACCATAGACTTTGTTCCCTACACAATTTGGATCCTTTGAATGTAGAGTAATGAACTTTGGGATGACCAACACTCCTGCAACGTTTGTCACCATGATGAACCAAGCACTAAAAAGTCTCTCAAATACATTATGCTACCTTGACAATATCATCATATTCTTAAAAACAAAAGAGGAACACCTCATGTTTGTCTGCAAGACACTTGATTGACTTGCAAAGCACAAACTTTATGCAAAACCAAGTAAGTGCCAATTTATGGAAAAGGAACTCCTGTTCTTGGGCCACATTGTCTCTGACAGTGGCATCAAAGCAGATCCAGACAAAATTAAAGTCATAAATAACATGCAACGCCCCACCTCTGTTAAACAAGTTAGATGCTTTCTTGGTATGGTAGCTTACCTAAGGAAATACATCAAAGACTGCGGAAAACCAACCCCACCAAACAATGACTTAACCAAGGGTAATGCCAAAAAGAAATTCATCTGGACTCCAGAATGTGACAAGAATTTCCAATTATTAAAACAAGCTTTGATCAAAGTACCAATCTTGCAATACCCTAATAATAACGGGTGCTACAAGCTCGAGTCAGATGCTAGTGACACTGCCATTAGCGCAGTCCTACGCATCTTCCAGCCAGGGCAGCAATACTTCCTGCCAGTATGTTATAAAAGCAGAAAACTAACTAATACTGAGCAGAGATTCCCAATACACAACACTGAATTGCTATCAATATACCACACATGCAAGAAATGGAGATGTTATCTGGAAGGACATTTAAACGTCCAAGTACTAACTGACCATAAATCCTCAATCTATTTGAAAACTTAGAACGCACTCACACGGCACAAGCCAAATGGATGTCTCTGCTAAAACAACTCAATTTATACATCCAATACAAAAAAGGGGCAGAGCTGGTCACAGCTGATGCTCTCTCTAGACTATGCCAGCCTAGAGAGGATCACCCTGACCACCTGGACCCTTACTGGTCCAACCTATATAACACTGAGTACAAAATAAAAGGGAAAGACCCCTCAACACATCAACTGACCCACAATACATTAGTAAGAAACAAAAAGTATTTCCATGTATTAAATGGCACCGTAAACCAAATTATTAATAACAAACAGGTCCTGTACATCCCACTTGCACAAAGAGTTGACACCATGTTAAGACATCACCGCCTACTAGACCATACAAAGGCTAACAACCTATACCTCACACTAAAAGAGATAGTATGGTGGCCCAACCTCAAACAGGATATAGTTGATGTTCTGAAAAAGTGCACAGTGTGCAAGAAATACACCAGTAAAAAGGCTCCTCAGCCAACAGTCAACCCAGTACCACACCCTGAACCATTCAAGGGCTGGGGACTGGATGTAGTGAGCCCCTTCCCAGAAACAAAACAAATCAACGTTTCTTAAATGTAGCTATTGACTTGGCCACACGCTGGCCCATCTTCTGGGCAACAAAGGACCATAAAGCAGAAACCATCAACTGTTTCATTAACAAAGCAATCATAGCCAACTACGGCACTCCAGACTCCATCATAACTGATGGAGCAAATGAAATATCAGGTCACGTAGTAAATGAAAACTTAAAAGCCAAATACATTAAACACTCCACAACCTCTCCATACAGGCCACAGGCTAACAGCAGAGTAGAACGCCACAACAGCAGCCTTATCAGGACCTTAGAGAAAATAATGGATGGCAAAGCCAAAGACACATGGCCACTATATGTGAAACATGAATTACTAGTATCCTGAGTCCGCACCAACCAAGGGACAGGCTATTCCCTGTTTGAGCTAACCTACAGGTACAAACCAGAAATAATCACCTGCAACAAACAGCCCTACATAAAGATCACCCGGGGAAACCTCCCACAGTAGAGCAAACACCAAATCTACAACACATCTGCCACAAAGCTAAAATAGCAGAAATAAAGAGACTCAAGACACAAAAGGTAACCTCCACAGAGGAAACACTTCCCATCAACTTACCTGTCTGGATTCTAGCTGGTAACAGAAAGAAACTAGACTCAGTACACCAGGAACCAGGAATAGTCATCAAATACAGACCAGAGCACAACACCTAACTAGTAAAATTCCAAGGTGCCAAAAACCCAATTATCAAGAAATACCACAGAACCTGTCTCTGCCTCAGTAAAGGCGAGCACTCAACCAGACTGGTTCCAACTAGTAAATAGCTCCAGGAGCATCAGGCAGCAGCTGTGAAAACAAAGCCCCCTCCTGATGCACCAGAGTAACCCCTTAAGGGGGGTGTCAAGGGTCTGGATGTACAAGCATTCTGGCTACCACCAACCTACTTAACATCCAGTCATCACCTGATTTGGTCCCCTTCTAATATACCATTTGACATACCAAAAATGGTAACCAATCAATATCACCTGACTGTCCAAGTATCCAGTGGCTCAAACCCATCTTGCACATGACCAACCCCTAGGTTTGATCCAACTAAATCTCTGCCACAGTCAAGTCTATATAAGTCTAAAGTATTATCCAATAAAATATACTTCTCTTCTTTCTTAATTCCATATTTGAAGCTTCCCCAAAAGGCACTCCTTATCACAAGTATCAAGCGGAACTACGCATGGCCGGGCATGAACAAGGAAGTAGCTGCCTACATCAATGGTTGTAAAACCTGCAGAAGAACCAAGACGTGTTGCTCAAAGCCAGAAGGACTACTGAGACCTCTGAACATCCCTGCTGGACCCTGGAAGTCAGTGTCAATGGACTACATAGTAGAGCTCCCCCCTTCAAAATCCTTTGATACAATCCTAGTAATGGTTGACTGCTTCACAAAAATGGCTTACTTCCTCCTGATCACTACCCACTGCACGGCAGCTGAGACTGCCAGACACTTCCACAACCACATCTTGACACAACACGGCACTCCAGAAGAAATCATCACCAACTGAGGACCCAAGTTCACTTCCCGCTACTGGACCCAAGTGATGAAAGACCTTGAAATAAAACGTTGTGTGTCAACTTCCTACCACCCACAGACGGACAGACAAACTTAATGGGTCAACCAAATCTTGGAACAATACCTCTGATGCTAAAATAACACAGACCAATACAGCTGGGCAGAGATGTTACTCATGGCTTAATACGCCTATAACAGCAAAGATCACGCATCCACAGGCATGTCCCCCTTCAAGGCTAACTACAGGTTTGATCCATCATGGGACCCTAGCTTTGGCAGCAAGGAACAGAATACAGCAGGAAAACCTGGATTGAAAAAATACATACCACTCAAGAAACCTGCCTAAGGAACCTGATCCGCGCTGTTAAGACCTACAAAGTGTTTGCCAACAAGAAAAAAGTCCACGGGAAACCCCTGGAGATAGGCAATGAAGTTTACCTCAACTCACGGAACATTCCCCTACACATGCCCAGTAGGAAGCTAGCTCACCGCTGCTGTGGCCCTTACAAGATTATAAAGCAAATTGAGAAGTGGTGTACAAACTAGAACTGCCGCCTACTTGGAAAATCCACAATGTCTTCCACCAATCAATGCTATTCAAGAAAGAAGGAACCTCCCTTCCCCACCAGAATATCAAGACCAACCCCCCGCCTATCCAGGAGGGACACACAACCAAATAAAAAAGTGGAGTACATCCATGGACACCGCCTCTACTACAAGACCCCACAGCACTACGTCAAATGGGTAGGTTACCCCCCCCCCAAAGAGAGCACCTGGGAACCTGTCTCCAATCTGCCTAACGTACATGGAGCCATACAGCAATACTTAGACAAGAGGGCTAGGAACAAAAAGGGCAATAGTAGAGAAGGGGATGATGTCACAAGTGACAAACTCCTATCAACCATGCTTACTGGAAAACCTCAACTACGGGATTTGAACCCTGACACCCTGCGGGCTGCCAGCCCGCAGGACCAGCCGCCCGCAGATTTTTAGGCAGGAACCAGAACAGGATTTAACTTCAGAAAATCCTTTAAATCTTGATGAGTCAAAATAACCTACATCAACACTCACCATGTTAAAGGTTCCTGTTAGCTCAACCAATCAGCGGGCGGGTCTAGCCATAGAACCCAAAATAACTCAGGCCACCACAGAAGGGGAAAAAAGAAACTTCCTATAGAACGCGGGCCGCCCAGGGATGACCAACCCCACAACCCAACAAGGGAATTTGAGTATTCTCAGTTCAAACCAGCCAATGAATTAAATCCCGCAATGGGTGCCACCAAGGACTGGAAAACTCTGGTAGACGGTAACACTTGGGCCAAAGAAATTTGTAAAAGTTTACCCATGACAGATGGGCATACTTATACCCTGGACCTCCAGGAAGTTGCCCATTGCCATTCTTGCAATAAAGTGACATGAACCTTTGGTTCAACTAGGTTATTCCATATTTGATATTAGTTCTATTTCATTTCCAGTCTACCTCCCTTGGTTCTGCACCTCACACCCATCAACCCCAAGAAACCGCGGACCAGCTGCCCGACCTTTATTGTCCACCAGGAGCTCCCTACGGCCCAGTACAGTTCACCAAGTACCCCCCCCCCCCCCAACCTTGCGTATTTGGAGTTCACCCTAGAGGAAATCCTAATCTACAACCCTGAGGCAAGAACTAGAGAGACCGAGACTGGTTACAGGGAAGGCCACAAAATTACTATACCTCCCCTGCTATTCCACAACAAGTACAACCACCTGCCTGTGTATTTGGTCCCAATGACTCTGCCTCTCACCCTGCAGCCCAACTACCTGCAAGAATCCGTTGCTGCCAATGAATCCACTTCCACTCAAATATTTGGAGTGATGTACATAATTATTACCAGCTTGATAGATTCTATGGTACCTGCCTACAGACCTTGGGCTCTCCTGGGCAAATTGTTATCTTATATTGTAAAGTTGGCCTCAATCTTGTGGTGGGCCCTCCCTGCCGGGCCCGCAGGCCGTTTGCCTGCAAGTTCCCAGGAACACCCCATAGGCTGGATCCCTGACAGAACCCTTTTCATGACTTCCTGAAGGCTGTCAGCCATGAGGACCAGGGGGCCAGCTGCCCCTGTTTTTTGGGGTCACATCATTTCTAATCTAAACTTCAAATACTCTTAAAGATAATTCTGTCAGCAAAGTTTATCAACAATGGCGCCTAGCAAAGTATATATGAGTTGCCTAATGGAGGCAAATATGCTACTGCTATTGGCTTTATGAGCCTGATTTCTACCTTAGATACCAATCAGAGTCCCACATATGAAGGAAAAATGGGCCAGAGAGCTGCCCCCAAGAATATTGCCCCATAACAGAAGGGTTGCACTACCCTTATTGAAGATCCAGCCAATAAGCGCCCTTCCTGTGCCAGTGCTATTTTGCTGCCCCAAAACCCAGGCAACCTTCCTGCCCAAATTTCTATTTCTTGACCAGCTGAATCCTGCCCATTTAGATTAAAGTCAGGTATCAAGGTGCTATATAAACCATTAGACCCTGTATCAGACTTTATTGCCATAATTTATCTTAGTTATCTGCTGATTCAACCACAATCATTATGGCCCACCTGCCCACAATTTTTGTCCTTCTGGTGCGCTCTTTGGTTCTGTTTACTTCATGGAGTATCTTTTGAAACCTGAGTATGGATAATACACTGCTGACAGCATCCTAGCACATGATCTCTTGGCCCAAAATAAAGAGTTGGCCATATTTTAACAGAAAGGGCCCTTGGTTTATTTCTGAACCCTGCCTATCCAGAGATAAATATAACTTTATCACTGCCTATTAACTAAGCATGGAACCCCTTCTTACTTCCAAGCCTATGCCCATGTTTGCCACCAACCTTCTCATGAACAACACCAATAAGCTATTTGGAATAGTATGTATTATTCTTTCTGAGGAGATTGACACTATCATCCCTGATTTTGGACTATGACCTTGGGTGGGTAATTCTATGTTGTACCTATTAAATCTAGCACCAATCTTATGGTGGGGTTCAATTGCCCAGTCTGTGGCCCGCCCAATCTCAGAAAACAACAGGCCATTCACCCAAAGTTGGTTCCCTGACATTACCTCTATTTAAACAAGTCTAATTTATTAATATCTATGGCAAACAATATTTTCACCATATAATTAAAAGTTAATCCTGTTAACTCTGTGCCACATCTTGAAACCATCAAGGCATTCCAACCCCTGAATCAACTCCCTGTTAATTTCATACCTGGGGTTTAATTAACCTTCCTAGTTAAGTAATAGCTTCATGAGATATCAAGTCTCAAGAACTGCTACAATTGATCTCACATTGATCCCATTAATTAGTTTGGCCTAAATATTTATGTGATTTAATCTTTTTAATTTATAGATATCTGGTTTTTACTCAGGATTTCTATCCAGCAAAATTATAAGCCCTATCTCTACAAACATTAAAATATAACCTATGATTTCAAAAAAAAAGTGTGATTTTATTATCTAAATCACTTGATATGAATGCTGTAAAGTCACAATGTATCAAATTTCAAGAGACTTTCTTAAAAGGAAAACAGGATACAATAAGTATGAAAACTAACACTTAACCACCAAGTGCAAGAAGAGTGCTTCACCTATAAAAAAACACAACCTAAAAAGTAGGCCAATCATACTATTAGCATAAATCCTAGAGGAGAGAAATAAAGTACCCAGGCTAATCATATGAGCAATGAGACTCTAATCAAAGTGGTAAAATAGCAGGGGAGTGCTTAGAAGAGCCGCCCTTCCCCTCACCACAAGGCTACTACAGGGACCAAGATGTGAATTCCATCACCTTGATCTAAGTAAGCTCCACAATATATACTGTTTGCTACTCATACTGGAAATAAATTTCTCAGCTATCCTTTCTATTTTGAAAATATCAGGGTCCAACATTATTTGACACTGGAGTGGACCAGTCTCTTATTGACAAGAAATTTATCAACCTTATGCAGTATTTGCCTCTAAAAGCAGTGTAAAATGTGTGATTATAGCATACAACAGAAGCGCCACACTTTCCAGAGAAGTCATACTTTTCAGATACAAATAGAAGACTTCCAAACCACTTTGATGGTCCCATAATACATATAATCAAATATGATGTAGTTATAGGACTCATTCAGATGAGGAAGACAAAACAACACATTGATTGAGAAAGCTTTACCCTCACCATCCAACAAGATGAATTCAATAATCAAGTCTAGCCCACACACCTTGAAACTCTCATGAAAGACCACATATTTGTCAAAAACACCAAGACTGAAGAGAATAAAAACAGCATAAAAATTGACTGGGTTCTTTTAACTATGATAACATTTACTTCAAGGATGTGAAAACCTAACAAAAAAGAAATCATATGCCAACAGATGGCCAACAAATTCCCCTCTGACTTTCAAAATTAATTCAAGGATTATCTCTTGACAGAGGCATCCAATCCAATATGACCAGAAGGGAAATTTACCCAAGGCAAGACCCATATATTATTTGACGCCACAAGATGATGTAGCCCTAAAGGAATACCTAAATAAAGCATTAGAAAAAATACTCATAAAGTCATCCAAATCTTCTTTTGGAGAAGCCTTCTTCTTCATAGCTAAGAAATATGGTGGACTATGTCTTATAACCAACTATAAAGAATTTAATGAAGTCCTAATTAATAACAGGCATCTTCTGTCTCTGATTAATGATCTCTTTGATGTCTTAGGAGGGTAATAACTCTTCACTAATATTGATCTGACTGAAAAATATCAGCATATCCAGATAAAACCTAAAGACATAACAAAGACAGCATTTATAACTAAGTACTAGGTGGCTGCCCTATCCAAAGACAGAATTAAAGTTGAATTTAATAAATCAATTCAATATATTTATTGTATTTTTAGGCTCGGATTACCTATCACATGTTTAATTAAAATTTTATTTGGTTGCTTTATTAAAAGGTACTTTCAATTATATTTATTTGAATATAAAAATAAAATTTTATATGCCTAGTATAAATTAAAAGTAAACCTAATTAAGTATAGTATAACTATTAAGTTTAGTAAAGCTAAAAAAATTATTTTAAAATTTATTATTTGGTTTTTTAAATCCCTTCGAAATGTAGAGCTGATCTGCAGCTTTTAAATTAGCTATTGGACATCAAAATCGGCTTAGTATTCACTGAGATGCATGGATTTTAGTTTTTGTGGTGTGTATTAAAAGTTAATTTAGATAATATCAAATTGAGTCCAAGCCTTTGATTATGACGTGAACCCGATTCCAGCGCTTAACTAAATATCTCAGCATCTAGAGCAGCTAGAGCTATCATGTTTGGTACCATTTTGATCGGAATCACCTGAAAAATTGATCTACGACCTCTAAATTTCATGAAAATCATCATATGGAAACATAATTTTATCATAGTTAGTTTACTCCACTGATGTTCTTTTGGGATGAAGCTGTGTCAAGCAAGGTTTACTCTGAACAATATGCAGCCACTTGGATCAGGTGATGCATCCAATTGGAATACTATATTATTTCACTTTGGAATAGATAGATTCGAAATTTCCAAGCCAACCATCCTGTACTTAAACTAAAATTTATTTATCTTTTTCAATTAAATATATTTAAAACTGATCAAGCTCTCTTTTCATCGGTCAATCCAATTATCAGCAGAGTTTAAATATCTAATCATATAAAAGAATCTCAAACAATTGCTGCTTCTTTTCTAATTTTAATCCACCCATTCTAGAGTCGGGTAATCTATACAGATAAGCCACTTTGATATGGTTGGATGGTGTTAGCCACTAATTTAAAATGCATGTAATCAAATACAAATTTATTAAAGTTCAAGTGGCTTATATTTAAGTTCAACATGATTTAGACCACACTCCACTGAATTCAATATGTGTACTTTCAAAGATGCATGTAAGGGATTGGATGTAAGGATGAGCCAAATTGAGCTTTTGGCTTGATCTCCAACTTTTAAAATCAAATTTAAGTAAAAATCAATTCAGTCAAATCCCTTACGGCTTGAGCCCACTCGAGGTGACATTACAGACAGACAGATACACTTATATATATTGATGGTTTCTTTGAATGTGTTGTATCAAAATTTGCCAAGAACAAATCCCCCAGCTTCTTTGTTGCATTAATTATCAATATTTTCAAGCAAAATGTTGGGAAACATTAATAGCATACCTCGATGATATAGTAATCTATATTCTCACCAAAGAACAACACTGGAATATGTCTGCACACTAATCACTGTCCTCTTATATAAACAACTGGTTGCTAGACCTTCCAAGTGTGAATTATTCTCCAATAAGTTACCCTTGCAAGGCCATATATCAGCAAAAATGGGATACAGCCAGACTTGTCAAATTAAGAGCTATAATAAAAAATGTATCTTCTATGAAGCAAGAGTGAACTTTGGGTCCTCTTGGGGATGATTGTGTACATCAGAATATTCATCCCCAGCTGTGGATTGCTAATTTCCCGCTATCTGCAATCACCAGCAAGACAACCAAATTTTTGTACTTCCCTACAAGAGCAGCACTTCTCATAAACCAAAAAATACATAGTCATAGTGCCCATACTTCAGTACCCTAACCAGGACATAGTCTACAAATTAGAAAAATAGGCATATAGCCACAAAATTAATAGTGTACTTAGAATACAGACAAAAGATAATAAGTTTCTCCCTGTTATATATGGATCAAGAAACCTCTTAGATAGTAAAAATAGATACCTCATCTATTGCAAACAGTTAATAGTAAGTCTCATTGTTTAATATAATAGTTTTTTATCTGGAAGGAACATAAATATTCAAAGTACTGACTGATAGAAAATTACTAGTGCTCTTTGAAATACAACAACTCCTATTAAGGAGACAAGCTGGTTGAAAGGGCCTTTTTCAAAGGTATAAAATGATTATCAAATACAAAAAAAAAGTGTCTCACCTGGACAGCCATGACCGCTCAAGAAAAGCTGCTCAAGATCAAAAATCTGCTCAAAAAATGCCCATACTATACTACACCATGTATTAATAAGTGTTGATACTGTACCTTATATCTCTTCAACACAAAATATCAATACAATCTATTTATACAACAAACCCCAAGATATAACTGTATTAAAATCTATATCAATACTTAAAGGATTTATATTAGTGGCTAAACATGCTAGATAACATTAAAAAGGTCCTTGATCAATGCAAGGCATGTGAGAAATACACCCACTATAAGGCACCCACAAGCCAGTAATCTCATTCTCTATGACTAAGCCATTAAAGGTATGGTATTTAGACAGTGTTTGGCTCATTTTGAGCAACATTAATTGAAAGATTATATCATCACAGCCATTGAATATGCCACTTAGCAGCCTGTGGTGCAAGCCACTAAATAACAAAAGGGCAACTGTGTGAACCATTTCAAAGGCAAAGAAACAATTGCTGAATTTTAAAATCAGACATCCTGATCACATATATAAGAAAATAACTCACCACCAGTAACACCAATGATAAAATTTGTCAAAAAAAGCAATAAACACTCCTAACAGCTCCTACACCCTCAGGCAAACGGCAGGGGTTGAAGGTTGAATAGGTCCCTTGTGGAAGCATTAAATAAACTATCCACTAATAACCCATACCTTTGAATAAACATATTGCCAACAGTTATCACAGTCTTTCACATTCAACCCAGCCACAATACGTGCAATAGCCTCTATGGCTTGTGTATGGACATAAGCCAACAATTGTACACAGGTTTCTAAGGTCATGTATTGCTCTGTATAAAAAGATACCTAGAAAAAACGTCCCCAATGCACAACAAGCAAGACAACCCCAACAGGATAACATAATGGTTTCTGGTTAAGCCTAAGCAAGATTTAAAAAAATGACCCATTGGCTCTACAAACAACTATCCTGGCACCTGTAGCCAAAAGCAGGAGTCAACTCAGGTTTCCAAGTAGGGAAACTTAAACTAACTTTAATACCAACCCCAGGGGCAAACTTAATTTACCACTTAAGTCATTAGTAGGATCAAGCCACTCTCTACCCATCCAAACAATTGATTGGTGATGTCAATTATATACTTCTGGGAGTATAATAAGTGATATAAAGGGGGAAATTGATAAGGAGCGCCTTTTGGGGAAGCTTCAAATATGAAATTAAGAAGAAGGGAAGTATATTTTATTAGATAATACTTTAGACTTGTATAGATTTTGCTGTGACAGTGATTTATTTGAATCAAACCTAGGGTTTGGTCATGTTCAGGATGGGTTCAAGTTGCTGGATATTTGGACAGCCATGTGATATTGCTTTGTTGTCATTTCTGGCATGTCAAACTGTATATTGGAAAGGCATCAAATTGGGCAATGACTGGATGTTAAGTGAATTTGCAGTAGCCAGAATACTTGTACATCTAGCTCCTTGACACCCCCTTAAGGGGTTAATCTGGTAAATCAGGAGGAAGCTTTGTCTTGACGGCTGCCGCCTGATGTTTCTGGAGTTGTTTGCTAGTTGGCACCAACTGAGTCAATTGTTCTTCTTTGCTAAGGCGGAGGCAGGCTCTGTGGTAATTTTTGATGATGGGCTCTTTGGCGCCCTGGAACTTGAACAGGTAGGTGTTCCTGTCTGGTCTGTATTTGATGATTCTTCCTGGTCCCCTGTGTACTGCGTCTAGCTATTTTCTGTTCCCAGCCAGGAACCAGAAGGGGGAGTTGATGGGGAGTGGTTCCTTGGTTGAGGTTATTTTTTGTGTTTTGAGTCTTTTGGTTTCTGCTATTTTAGCTTTGTGGCATATGTGTTGTAAAGCTGGTGCTTTTTCTACTGTGTGAGGTTTTCCCAGGGGGATTTTCACATATGGTTAGTTATTATGAATATCTATCTCTGGTTTGTATCTGTATGTTAGTTCAAATGGTGAGTAGCCTGTCCCTTGATTGATGCAGACCCAAAATACTAATAATGCATGTTTCACGTATAGTGGTCATGTGTCTTTGGCTTTGCCATCCATTATTTTCTTGAGGGTTCTGATAAGGATTCCATTTAGATGTTCAAATATGCCGTTGGCCTGTGGCCTGTAGGGCAAGGTTGTGGAATGTTTGATATTTTTTGCTTACAGATTGCTGTTTACTATGTGCCCTTATAACTCTGTTGCTCCATCAGTTATGATGTAGTCTGGAGTACCGTAGTTGGCTATTATTGCCTTGTTAATGAAACAGTTGATGGTTTCTGCTTTATGGTCCTTTGTTGCCCAGCAGATGGGCCAGTGTGTGCCCAAGTCAATAGCTACATTTAAGAAACGTTGATTTGTTTTTGTTTCTGGGAAGGGGCCCACTACATCCAGTCCCCAAACCTTGAATGGTTCAGGGTCTGGTACTGGGTTGACTGTTGGCTGAGGAGCCTTTTTACTGGTGTATTTCTTGCACACTGTGCACTTTTTCAGAACATCAACTATATCCTGTTTGAGGTTGGGCCACCATACTATCTCTTTTAGTGTGAGGTATAGGTTGTTAGCCTTTGTATGGTCTAGTAGGCGGTGATGTCTTAACATGGTGTCAACTCTTTGTGCAAGTGGGATGTACAGGACCTGTTTGTTATTAATAATTTGGTTTACGGTGCCATTTAATACATGGAAATACTTTTTGTTTCTTACTAATGTATTGTGGGTCAGTTGATGTGTTGAGGGGTCTTTCCCTTTTATTTTGTACTCAGTGTTATATAGGTTGGACCAGTAAGGGTCCAGGTGGTCAGGGTGATCCTCTCTAGGCTGGCATAGTCTAGAGAGAGCATCAGCTGTGACCAGCTCTGCCCCTTTTTTGTATTGGATGTATAAATTGAGTTGTTTTAGCAGAGACATTCATTTGGCTTGTTGCCGTGCAAGTGCGTTCTGAGTTTTGAATTGATTAAGGATTTATGGTCAGTTAGTACTCAGACGTTTAAGTGTCCTTCTAGATAACATCTCCATTTCTTGCATGCGTGGTATATTTCTAGAAATTCCTTGTTGTGTATGGGGTACCTCTGCTCAGTGTTGGTTAGTTTTCTACTTTTGTAACATACTGGCAGGAAGTCTTGTTGCCCTGGCTGGCAGATGCGCAGGACTGCGCCAATGGCAGTGTCACTGGCATCTGACTTGAGCTCGTAGCACCTGTTATTATTAGGGTATTGTAAAATTGGTGCTTCAATCAAAGCTTGTTTTAATAATTGGAAATTCTTGTCACATTCTGGTGTCCAGATGAATTTCTTTTTGGCATTACCCTTGGTTAAGTCATTGATTGGTGTGGTGAGTTTTTTGCAGTCTTTGATGTATTTCCTTAGGTAAGCTACCATACCAAGAAAGCATCTAACTTGTTTAACAGAGGTGGGGCGTTGCATGTTATTTATGGCTTTAATTTTGTCTGGATCTGCTTTGATGCCACTGTCAGAGACAATGTGGCCCAAGAACAGGAGTTCCTTTTCCATAAATTGGCACTTACTTGGTTTTACATAAAGTTTGTGCTTTGCAAGTCAATCAAGTGTCTTGCAGACATACATGAGATGTTCCTCTTTTGTTTTTGAGAGTATGATGATATTGTCAAGGTAGCATAATGTATTTAAGAGACCTTTTAATGCTTGGTTAATCATGGTGACAAATGTTGCGGGAGCGTTGATCATCCCAAAGTTCATTACTCTGCATTCAAAGGATCCAAATTGGGTACAGAACACAGTTTTTGGTATGTCTTTTTCTTTTAATTCAACTTGGTTATACCCTGAGGTGAGGTCAATTTTGGAGAAAATTTGGCTCCAGAGAGTCTTGCAAACAGATCCTCTATGAGTGGGAGAGGGTATTTATTTTTACTTTGCTTGCACTGAGGGCTCTACAGTCTGGTACTAGACAGAGTGAGCTCTCCTTTTTGTTTACAAAAAACACTGCTGCCCCCACAGGGATTAAGATGGGCGGATGAAGCCTTTAGAAAGGTTATCCTTGATGTGACTTTTGAGGGTTTGTGTCTCCATGGGGGAGAGTCTGTAGATAAATACAGTTTTGGGCATGGCCTTGCATAGGTTTTGCCATGTTTGACCTCTTATCTGGGGGGGTAATCCTGTTAGCTCTTCCTTGAATACATGAGCGTATTTTTTAGGAGCGCTGCAACTTCTGGGGATTGAATTTTGGTTATCTGTATGTTATTGAATTTGATGTACCTCATTATGTGAAGGGTATTGTCTTTGGTTAGACGTTCTGAGTTGTCCTGATTTATGACTTGGAAAAATACATGTCTCTTAGGATATGATCCTTGGGTTCTTTGAGGATATTAAAATTGACTATGTTGTGTTTGATGGTCATGGTTTTTGTTTTCCAACATACACTGGGGTTCACTTGGGGGAACCAGTCCATGCCTGCTACAAGGTTGTAGTTTATGTTGTTCATGACAAGTACTTTTATGGATGTTTGTATTCCTTGGAGGTCAATTCTGAAGGGAGTTGTTTTGCCTTTGAGTAGAACCTTTGATTATCTGCCATTCTGGCATATTTGAAATTGGATTTGGCAACTGGTATTTTGTACTTGGTTACAAATGGTTTGCTAACCATGGTGTGTTGTTCACCAGAGTCAAATAAAATTTTATGTGTATGTAATTTTCAAGTGCATGAGTAGACAAGAAGTTGTGAGCAATCTTTAATTTTTACGTTCATAAAAATGGAGGATTGCAGGACATGTGGGATGCGAGCAGCAAAGTTTGTGCCTTGGTACAATTTCTTGTCAATTTGGGGGGAGACAGGGGCACTTAAGCCTGTTCCCCCTCCTCTTTTCCCTGTTCCTCTGTTTCAAGACCTTTGAGGTCAGAGAATGTGGGGTCAGATTCATAGCAGGTTGCTGTTTCAGCATTGTTTACTTTGGTGGTGTCCTCTTTCTTGGGACAGGAGCAGATTTTCTCTGGCTGTGATTGCCATTGTTTCAATTGGAGTTGCCGTTACTATGATTGGTGTTTTGGCGTTTGTTGCCATTAGAGTTTTCTCTGCCATTGCTGTTGGAGCAGAGCCGTTGTGTGCAGCATATTCTATATTTGCACGTTTTTCTGTGTGCTTGGCTTCTACAATGAGCGCAGACATGGAGGTGTTGGCCTCTGGGAAGATGAGAGCAGCAACAGAGGTTTTCATTCTGTTGATGAATGATGCTCTAGTGTGTAAGTTGTCAGCTTATGCTAGTTTTCGGATTTTGCATCATATTTCTTTGAATTCATTGGCGTAAGCTGTAATAGTGGTCTTCTGAGGAAGATTTCTGAGCTTTATTGCAATGTCTTGGATGGATTTGGTGACGCAGAAGTTGTGAGTGATTTTGCTTTGAACTCTTCCCAATTGTCAAGCTGGTTGTCAGTTTGTGAGCCAACCCAGGTGGTAAAACAGTTGGTTGCAGCCTCATACAGCGCTTGCTGGCTTCCTGGACCCATTTTTTGTGGCACAGCGCCTATGTTGACACTTTGTTGACCTGGTCACTATTGACTCAAAACTCAAAATCTCCTATGTTTTTTGCTAGTTGTGCTAGCTTAATTCTTTTTTTAAAGTGTTCAGGGGTGCAAACCCAGAAAAAACAACAAAATTGTGGCCATTTTGACACTATTTAATATTAAGCTTAATAAAAAACTCAATTTAATCAGATTTTTCCTTTACATTTACTAATAAAAATTAGTTTATTTTTTATTTGTTTTCACGATGTAAAAGTGTCAATGTTGACACTTTTTAAGCCTAACTTATTTTTATTAATGAAACTGAAACATCTACAATAAAAAATATAGTGTGTATTTAAAATTATTTTTTATCAAATTAATATATTAAAAAAGACATTGCACATATAGATAATAGTTGAAACGTTCATCTTATAAATATATCTGTGGCACTTATTCTGGCTTTAATATATTAAGTGGATTAGTGGCTAACGGTAATCCAATAATTTAAGCAAGACTTACTATGTAATTTACCATAGAGTTTATTATTAAAAATAATGTCAACACTTGGAAATGCTGTCTATTTGCTTGTGATCATCTGCTGAGGTGGAGTTAAGCAAATTAGAGTGGCGCAATTAAGCTTAAATTAATATAACACCTCCTATAAAGAATGTTGTAAGTGACATTGTTGACCCTTTACCCTTTTCATTACTGAAGACAACTTTCTTAACAACTTTCAATATACAGTAGGACACACCATTTTTAAAACAGCACTTCAATTTACTCCATCTCAAATTAAATTTGAGATTTTTTTTGCGTTAGTGATTTTGAATCACAAAAAAATAAAATAAACAATAAAATAGTTAAAATTTACATATACTTTTATAATATGGCATTTTGAATTTACGCCATCTAAAATTGTCACTTTGAGTCAGATTAATTAAATCTTATTTCACTAACTTTATTTACATATGAAATCACTTAGTGTGGGATATGTTTACGCCATCTTGACTTTACGCCATTTCAAATCATGCTATTTATTTTTAACTAACATAAGCTTATACCCAAACTAAAATAAAGCCTGTTGTATAGTGCCAGAAGATGTTCCTATAGTATTAATCCAAGACACTTATACTAAGAACAACCTAAAAGGACACCACTATGATAGTCCTTCTAGTGATTGTCATTGCTGGGTAAAAAAACCAGTTTTGTTATATGTAATTTATAACTTATCTATACATGGATACATTGATAAGGGTTCTCTTAATAAAATATTTTAATAGTGATTTTAATATGGAAGGGGGTGATTACGCCATTTTGATTTACATCACTTCAAATTCCACCAAGTTTCATATCACCCAATTGATTTGATGCACACAATGAATAGGGGAAAATAAGGGGAAATTACATATGATGCCAGGCTACGCTATATTTATTCCTCCACTGTGGTTCTTGTTATCCACTTTTAAAAAGTATAGAGTCACATCTAAAACCACTTAAGCAAAAAATGCAAGAAATTGCCTAAACTTTGAATATATATTTTTTGGCCTCCTCTAAGCAACTGGGTACTTTTTAACCCCAGTTGTATAAGCTAGTTTTTAAATATTCAAGTTTTACTATTTGGTCTGGTTGAGGTAGCTCCACCGGAAATTTGTTAATTTAATATAAAAAATGGTCAAAATTACTATGTTTTTGAGCTATGGCACCTCAATTACATCACTTCAAAAACGCCATTTTGACTGCAAGTTTTCAGTCAAAGCTCAAAGTTTTGCATACCTGTATTACTAATAAAAAATATTTTTTATGCTATAAAAACACTGGAATTTTGATATTGTATATTTTAAGACTTTCTCTACAATTCTATGTAAAAACAATAACTACTTTTATATTAAAAACATTCTAATTTTTCTCTTTAAAAACAGCCCCCAAATTCTCATATTTTGATACCAATTCACTTTTAGATGCCTCCCAAGTCCATCAACAAAGCTGCATCCAAAGCCACCAAGGCCTCCAAGTACAAGATCACTCCCCCAAGGCCAAGAAGGCCAAAACTACCCCTAAAAACAGCTTTCTAAGGATGAAGCTCTCCCAAGACACTTACGCTTTCCCCTGAACCAGAGGGGAACAGTCCTACCCCTCCCCACTCTCCTTTTGTTTACTCCCCTTCAGACCCCTGAGAGAAGTTGTTCAACTTCAACAGCTACTCTGATCCCACCTCAGAGCTTGAAGAGGAAGAGGAAAAGGAGCCTGATCCTGGTGCTCCTGCAGATGAGCAAATTGAGCTCTGGGATCTATACACTGTGCATAATATCTGTAATTGAAATGACACCTTTGCTGTGCCCGCCACATACCCAGCCAGCTACCCCATCATGACTAATAAAGGGGGTACCAGTTTTGTTTGCAAGGGCTAGAGCTTCAGCTGTAATGATGAAAAAACCAATCCGCTAACATCACTACAAATGTGATAATGTTGGGTGCCATGTTAGGCTCACTTCATACAGGGGCACTAGATTCAAGGCCCTGGCTACTGGCCATGACTGCACCAAGCCTTTTGATCCCTTGTACCAACTGATCTGCTTATTTCTTTGCCAGGTCATCCCAATCACCAAAGATCAAACCGCCACCAAGGTTGTCAATGATGCCCTCCTTAATTTAAATGATACCCAACTTGCCGCTGTTGGTGGCGCCTCCAAATTACAGAGATATCTCATTGATCCTTAAAGAGGAACAAAAACTATCTTGTCATGAGGAGAGATTCCTTCTCCACAACAAAGGCCAATATGCCCCTGAGCAAATTATTTGCTTTGCCATCTCACAGGATCTGCACAACCTGTTGAAATTCAAGACCTGGCTTGCAGATAGACCTTTCTCCACCTGCCCAAAGCTATTTAGCCAGCTTTGGAACATCCATGGGCAGGTTAGAAATCTAGTTCTTCCCCTAGTTTTCTACTTCCTTCCCAACAAGAAGCAGGAAACATATGTCTGTGCTCTTACAATTTTGAAGGCCAAGTTGGATGAAATCCTCCCAACCATTGAAGAGGAGCCAAAGGAAACTAGAGGGCGCAATAATAAGGTCCAGTCACAGGAAGAGGAAGCCACCCCAACCAGGAATCAGGCAGAAAGCCTTCCCTACCACAAATATCTGGTAGCAGATTTTGAACAGGCTCAGGCAAATGCTTTCATTAGACTCTTCAAGAGCTCTCCCCAGGGATGCCACGTCCATTTCCGGCAGGCACTCTGCCTCTGCCTCTAAAATTGCTCTGATCTTCAGGAGCTGGTCAACTCCAAAGGCACTAAAGAAGCAAAGGAGGTTTTTGATTGCTTTGCTGCCCTTGCCCTTGTGAGAAAGGAGGAGACAAATTCCTTTTACAACGCCCTCCTCTGCCATCCAAATATCCTTGCCAACCAGGCAGCCTTTGCACCTTTTATTGAGTATTTTGAAACTAAATGGGTTGGTATTTTTCAGGGAGCACACCACATCAGAAAAGGCGGTGAATCAATCCAGTGGAACTGCTATAAGCAGGTAAAAGACAACCTCATCAAGACCACCTCTTTCTTTGAAGGGTGGCATAGCCAGTTTGCTACAAGGATCAGGGTTCAAAAGCCCAAATTCAACAAGATAATGGTGCATCTAAAAACCCAGCAGGCCATCTCTTCCCACCTCTTCAAGACCGGCATGAAGTCCAAGGGCAATCCCCCAAGCAGACTAAGGCAGTTAAAAAGTACACAGAGATTAGCAAGTTTGTTCTTGTATACTATCCTAAGGACAGAAAGCTTGAGCACTCCAAGCTATTTCAGTTGCTCTTTCTACCAATGTTTGAGCCCTTTTCCAATAAACACTATTTTATCTTATCTCTTCTTTCCTTTAATTTTATCATTCTTTGAATTTTTTTAGTATTTAGTACAATTCTATGATTATTTCAAAGTATAGTTTATAGTTATAATAGATGAAAATGATTGTTTTTGGGTATATTTTAACTTTTGGGCTTTACGCAACCTTGTTGCTACTAATTGACCCCATTTTTTTATTGCAGATTTGGAATTCTGAGGCTTTTTTAAGCCTAGAAATGTTTTTGGATTTTATTTTTTGAGATTTTTGGGGTTATTTTTGGTGTTCAAAAAACTTAAAATTTTAAAACTGGGTTTTCTTAGTTGTAATGCCGTAAATTGAAATGGCATTTTTACTATAAAATTGAGATAGCAAAAATTGAGATGGAATATTTTGAAATAGCATTTTTTGAGATGCCATAATCAAAATGGCATGTCCTACCCATTATACACAATGGTAAAATATCATATTACACCACCCAAATAAAATTTTATATAAAGAAAAAAGAACTTTGATTGTTTTTTACTTATTTTCATATTTTTTCAATTTTATAATGTGAGCAAAAATACACAGAAAAAGGTTAATATTTGCTAGCCCACATAAATTTAATTAATTATACTATGTTTTTTCATAGTAAATTTTCAAAAAATGTAAACAGTGATAATTTTGTCAATAATAATGTCTACAATTTTTCTAATTATCAGTGAGAATTCAGCTTTTTTTACTAATTGTCACTCATAATGTCAACGCTTTTCACTTCTTGCATATAAAACTTTATGTTTTACATAATAAAATCATCTGATTTTTTGATGTTGTATTTTTAACTTTTCTTTTTTCATATTTTCCAATTTTTTAAAAAAAATCTATATCTAAACATAGTACTCTTAAATAAATCTCTTAACTTTTAACTTGTTATTTAAAACTATAATAAAATAAAAACTATACAAGTATTTTTTAACTTTTAAATGCCAATAAAAACCCTATAAGGTTTAATTTTTATTTAGTATGTTTTATAGTTGTTTTTTTTGTTTTTTTTATATAAATTTCTTTATTTTAAAGCCTTTTACTTATTATTTTAGGACAAGAACACCTCAAAGCAACCAAAGGGTACCAAGCGTCCCTCTAAGCCCATCAAAGCCACCAAGAAGAAGCCTGTCTCATCAAAGAAGGCCACTCCCAAGCCCCCCCCCAAGAAGAACCCCACTCACTCTACTGGGGAGAAAAAACTGATGGTTCAGTTACTGACCACAGTTTCTATAATTCTGCTTCAGACAAGGAGCCTACCAAGAAGCGGTGCCAAGCCAAGAAGTCCCCTCAAAAGGATAAGTCTCCTACACATGAGGAGCACCAAGATAAGCCCCTTCTGCTCCCCCACCAAACTCTACTCCTTCAAGTTCATCTGGGGATGATACAGCAATAGCCCCCATATTGACACTAAAAATGTCAACAGTGGCCATGTTGACACTTTTAATGTTGACACTATAGTAAAGTGACAACCTGGTTTTACATAATGTTGTCTCCTGGATGTTGACACTTTTTTAAGTAATGTCACACTTTATACTGAACATTTTTTATATGAAAATTTTTAAATAATTTATTATAAATGACCTAGAGAGTTCAATATTGCAATAAAAAATACCACAAGTAATAAGAATAAGGAGAGATAAGCAACTATTTTTCAATTTACTATGTAGATTACACTTTTTATTATAAAACTAATTTTTATTCCCATAAAAATTAAAATTCCAATGAACCAAAAATCTAGATATTTTATATATCATACTAACTACAAAATAAAAGAAAATTATATATTTAATTTATTATACTTTACATAAGCATAACTAAAAAAATATCATGCCTTACAGATAAATTAACAAAATATAAGATATTTCTTACTAAACCACATTGAAACTGTATCTGAAACTTACCATTTATACCTGAAAAGATTAGTACTATCCATAAAATAAAGTAAACATTAAAATTTAAAAGTAAAAAATATACAGGCAAAGCAAAGCAAGGTTTATTGGGCTAATTAAAGCCACCAGCAAGAGCAGTGGCAACATCTTCTAGGTATTTCTTGATCTCTGCCACCTATACTTCTTCTTGACCACCTTATGGACGTCCTCCTGGTAGTCCTGCTCCTTGGAATTCCTCTTCCTGGGGGCCATCAGGTTGGCCAGGTTGCAAAACTAGGAAACTGTCGTGTTTGGCTCCAGGGGACAACATCCTGGAGGACACAGTGGGAAATCTTTATAACAAAAGATTTGAGGTTTGAAGCTTAATTTCCTGGAAAGCAAGATGTAAAAGTCCTTTTGGCAGAAAGGACAGGAAAAGCTTGAAGATTATAAACGCCAACACAAATGTGAATAAACTTGTCTTTATTAGGAGTAATGATTCTACTTTAAATAGTAGACAATGGATGGTGATCATTCATTAGGAAGACAGAGTGGCTGAGGGGGTCACGTTGGGATGAGGTCATACCAGGATCAATCACAGACAGGTACAATAATCTGGAATGGGTGGATATTGAACCAGACCCATTTGCGGAAGGCAAGGAATTTCTGAAGTTGAAAGCAAACCCAGCCAAATCTTTGCAGCTATCACAATTTAAAGGCCATATCAAAATAGCATTAATTGCGTAATTTACAACATCTCCCCTCTCAAGATTGGACACAGGGAGTTGATATTTGCAGAGAAATTTGGAATGAACATGGGCAAAAGGACATCCAGAAGACAGTAGTTTCACGGTATACTCAACACCCTTCTTAAAGGTGACCTCACAGGGCCCAACCCAGAGGGAATCCAACTTATGGGCTCTACCACCTGTACAATTCTGGTAGTAGAGAACTAGATCACCTATTTGATACTCAGGGAGGGGGGCTCTAGCAGCATTAGACAGGGAGAGCTCCAGGGCCTTAACCTTGTAAGCAGTAGAATAAGCTGTTGCTTGGATGTCAATGATACAATTGGTTAAGTCTTTAACATGGGCTTCAGGATTTGCAGACATACCAAATTCAATTAAAGGGGTTCTCAAGATTGAGGGGGTAGCAGCCTCACGTCCATACAGCATGGCAAAAGGGGACTGGCCCGTCACGCAATGCCTACTGAGTTGGTAAGCAAAGAGGGCAGCAGGGAGGAACATATCCCAATTGACAGTGTCAGAGAGCGTGAGTTTCCTCATTATGGACACCAGGGAGGAGTTTGCTTGTTTGAAAGTTCCATTGGTGGAGGGGTTATATGGCGCAGAGAACAATTGGTGAGTTCCCATAGCTTTGACAATAGAAGTGATGAGGCGAGCATTAAAGTTAGTACCACTGTCAGAGAGAAGAACTTGAGGGCAGCCATGTCAATAGAAAATGTCTTGCAGCAAGAAAGTAGCTGTGGTCTTAGCAGTTATATTCTTTGTTGCTCTGGATTCAACCCACTTGCTAAAGTGGTCTAAAGCAACCAAGATGAATCAACATACAGACCTAGACCAAGGGAAAGGCCCAACAGCATCAATACTCACTGTGTGGAAGGCATGCTTTGGGGGGATGAGTTTGAACTGGTGTTGGGACAGGCAAGGGCGTTGGAGTTGACAGGAATGGCAGGAGGCAAGCACATCAGGGATCAGGAGGTGCATGTTCTCCCAATAGAAGTTCCTGCACAACCAGTCATGAGTCTTGGCTATACCTCCATGGCCAGTGTCAATGTGAGCTTGGAGGATGATGGCTATCCTCATGCTAGGGCAAACGTAGGGTAGGTAGGCATTGTTAACCTTTTTGAAGAGTTGTCTATTGCAAATTACAGTGTCCTTGGATAGGGTTTGTAGTGCCAAGTGGATGTCTTATGGCTCAGTGGTCCAAGAGTCAGGATACCCTATTAACTTGTATAGACAATCAGCGTCAGCGGGATGGATAGCTAGGATTGGCATTCTGGACAGGCCATCAGTGTTCTGATGTTGGGCCCCAGGACGGTGTATCACAGTGAAATTTTACCCTTGTAGACGCAGAGGCCAAAGTGCTAGTTGACCTTCAGGCTCCTTTAACTGTTGCAGCCATTTGAGGGAGGAGTGATCTGTGACCACTGTGAAGTGGTTCCCATAAATGTAATGCCAAAACTGCTTCACTGCATGCATCACTGCCAAACATTCCTTCTCAGTGACAATGTAGTTCTTCTCATGCTTATTGAGGACCCTTGACAAGTAGGCTACAGGTTGATCCACGCCTTCATTGTCAAGTTGGGCAAGGATGGCACCCACAGCTACTCCATTAGAGTCACTATACAAGATGAACTCTTTATCATAATCAGGATAGAATAAGATAGGAGCCTCCTTGAGCTTGGCCTTCAGTGATTTGAATGCTTGTTGTTGGCTGTCAGTCCATTCAAAGGGGACATTGCAAAGCAGTTGGACAAGGGGTTCACTCAGTTCAGCAAAGTCAGGTATGAACTGTCAGTAGTAGCCCATCATACCAAGGAACACTTGAACCTCTTGAAGATTTGTGGGAGGTAACATCTTGTCAATGGCTTCCATCTTATTATTCATGGGGCGGATTCCAGTTTGAGTGACCTCATGACCTAAGAACTCAAGACTTTCCTTGAAGAAGGGTCACTTGGAGGGTTTGAGTTTCAAGCCAGCTTTGCAAATCTTGATGAAGACAGCCTTGAGGTGTTCCAAGTGATTGGTAAAAGTAGCGCTGAACACGGTGATATCATCAAGGTATACAAGGACACAAGAGAGCTTTAGGTCTCGTAGGATGGAGTCCATAGCTTGTTAAAATGTGGCAGGGGCATTGCAGAGTCCCTGGGGCATTTGAGTGGGTTCAAAAAGGCCTTCTGAAGTGATAAGCACAGCCTTTTCCCAATCTTCAGGAGATAATTCAACTTGCCAGTATCCAGAAGCTAGATCCATGGCTGAGAAAAACTTGGAATCACCCAGCTGTCTAAGAGCATTGTCAATTCTGGGCAAGGGGTACGAGTCTTACTTAGTAAGAGAGTTCAGGCGGCAATAGTCCATTACAATGCAATGTCCGCCATCTTTCTTCTTGAGAATCAGTAATGGGGAAGCCCAAGGACTTTGGGAAGGAGCTAGTAACCTGGAGTCCAGAAGTTGTTTGAGTTCTTTAGACACCTGAGCATCTTCCACCCTACTACAGTGATATGGTTTGGCACAAAAAGGGGCGCATCCCCAGTATCAATCTGATGGATGACTCTTTTAGATAGGCCATAGTCCGTAGGTCCAGAGGCAAAGATGTTGCTGAACTTATTGAGTAGGTCCAACACGTCTTTTTGTTAAACAGGAGACAGTTGGGGGTAATCAGCAGCAGTGAACAAAGAGAGAACTTGAGGATTGTCCTCAGGTAAATTAAAATACCTGAACGTTCCAAAGGGGTATAGGGAGGCCACTTGTTCTGCTCCCAGTATACAAACATGTCCCACAACCTGGCCTCAGGCCACCTGCATGGGTAGGGCTGTTAGGTTGGCAAGCAACAACTGTACAGGCTCTTTGTGGGTTTGATCTAAAATCCCAGGACACAGACAGGGTTCTGTACAGCTTAAGGATTCAGGTGAGTAAAGTTCCAAGAATTGCTTTTTGGGTAGCTTATAAAAAATCTGGGAATCAATAACCACTTGAGAGCCCGGGGGGATGGTGATAGCTGCAGGTGCTAGCAGGTGTACCCCTTTGTCCGCAGGACAGGAAGGAGGAGGGGTACACATGTTGGAGGAGTGGGTTGTATACTTGAGAGAGAAGATACCCATAGGGTATTCAAGCACACAAGTTTTAAGACGTTTTCCTGGGAGGCACAGAGGTTCTTCAAAAATCAAAGGAACCTCATATCCCAAGAGCAAAAGGTATCCATCTTGTAAGTTTACAATCTCATTATACTTGCGGAGGAATTGAGTACCAACCAAGAGGTCATAGCTTTTGTTCTCAAGGACTACGGCCGGGGAATCAATAAGGAGTTTCCCAAACCTCATGGGTAGATCAGAGTAGGCACCAATGGCCCGTGTTTTTGCCATGCCAGCCGTGCCATACAACTGTGTGTAGTTGAGGTTGGGGGCCAACTTAAGTTTCTTCATTATTTTAGAAGATACCACGTTGACTGGAGAACCTGTTCCAAGATGGCTTTGCTCTTAACCTTTTGGATTGATACTTCCACGTGGGTTGTATCTCTCCCAAAGGGGGGCAAGACTGCCAACACATCTTGCGCAGCCTCTAGCTCATTTTCCCATTTAGCTAACATGCACTGTAACACAGGAATCTCCTTATATACAGTCTGTAGCAGGAGAGATACAGTCACATTTTGAAAGAGAGCTTTGGCTAGCTTGGCAGCTTCCTTGGAGGAGTCAACCAAGACGGGAGATCAATGGGCTTGAGTTAGGTAAGGGCAAGCCACCATAGACTTAGCTTCACTTGTAGGTACTCAGGAAGTGACGGTAGTCTTCCCAGAGCAAAGCTTGTATGAGACAGAGATAGTTTCCGGCACAGCCAAGACGGAATAGCCATAACTATCAGAATCTTCACTTTCAGAATCTTCAGGCTCTGAATCACTGGAGAGATTGTGAAACAGATAAAGGATAGTTGGGCCAGAGGAAGAGGGAGCTTCCTTGTCAGACAGAGGATCAGGGGGAGAGGGGGGAGATTGGTCATCAGAGAGCGTCTCCATTTCTAAGCTTACCTCTCTTTTCCTGCCTGTTCCTTGGGGTCACAACCTTCTACTCAAGGATTAGTGCAAGTGCGTGAGTGGTGCCTGATTTTGCCACAGTTATGATAACCTTGCCTCTTAGCCTGTCCACCAGCACCCAGGGTCATTATGCGCAGCGTACAAGAGATAGTCCCAGCATTGCTGGCTTTATTTTTGCATATCACTGTTCCTCCATGGGTCAAATGCATGTCTTTTAAGAGAGCCTTAATACTCTCCATGGAAGTGAGCAAAGCCTTGTGTGCCTTAAAGTGTAGGAATAATAGCTGGTTCACCTTCAAAGCATTTGAGCAAGCTGTGTAGGCTTCCTGGGGAGTTAACTGTTTACTGGTGATTAACTGTTGGCCTTCAATCTAGAAACAATCTGCAAACTCAGCCAGGGTTTCCTTGGACTTGAAAGTGAAGTGCATAAATGCATCCTTCTTGACCTCCAAGCTGAGATCTCCTCCAAAATCCTCAATAAGGAGGCACTTCATGTCCTACCAAGTGACAAGGGAGGAGAGCTCAGGGACCACAACTTCCTGGCATGTGGGGTGGAGACAGGTGAGGATGTGTTCCTTCTTGAGTTTGTTGGTAGCCCTACACATTGCAATTTTGTAGATGGTTAGAAAGGCGACAATGATAGAGGTTTTCAGATCAAATATCTGTTTAAAGGTTGGTTTGTAGTTTGGGTTGATAGACAAGGACAAGGACTGACTGTTTTCACCAGGGTTGAGGACGTTAATATGAGAGTTGCTTTCAAAATTGGACTCAGCAGCAGGTTGTCTAGCTCAGAGGAGTCAAAGGCTTTCCTCTAGAGTGTCCAAGGTAGAGCTGTTCTGTCCACTAATATCTCTGGCAGTGGTAGCAGCAGTCCCAAACTTGTCAATCTTGATTTGTTGTACTTCCAAGGTGCCAGCAATCCCATTGACATGATTAGCCAGAGAAGTGGCCTGCGCAATCAATGGGGCAACTTGTCCATTTAGGGTCTTGGTAAAGCAGGAGAGGTTTTGGACCTCTCTTTCCAACGTGTATTGCCTATCAGCTACATCATTTGTCACTTTGGAAAGTTGATCTATTGCATGTGCACAGTTGACCTGGGGTTGACTTTCCAGACCAGGGCAACAACCATTATTGTCATGAGCTGGAGCATTAACAACTTCCTCTTCCTCTTCAGATTCAGATTCAGATTCAGATGACAAATCCTCAGAGTTAAAGAGGCGCTGTCTTAAGTACTCAATTTCACCTTGTAAGATAGCCACCTGATCAGTGAGGGAGGTGATTCAAGGGTCAGGCATTGGATTGACTGGAGGGGGATTCTGCACAGAATCTTAACGTCAAGTGATAGCCTTGAGTTTGGCAATTGCCTCCCATACCTTGGTTTCAAAATCAGATGGGGTCTCAACAGGAGGAGCAAGAGGAGTCACCTCAATAGACGCTACCCTGTCATCCACATAATTTTGCACCTGGTATAGAGTGTTGCCTAGTGCAGCTTTATCCAGCCTGAATTCATGCTGTAGATGGCAGCCCCAAGTATTGACATAAGCTCCTATCAATTAAAGTTGTGAGTTGACATGCTCTCTGAATTGATTAAGCTCACTAACCAGAGTTTCAAAGTCCTGATGATGGTTTAGCAGAAAGGCCTCAATTGCTCACGCCACACTGCCTGATGTTCATCCAATTTGCATAGTCAATCCTTTATGTATCCAGGGAGCAAGGAACAAAGGGAGTTCAGGGAGGCGGTTAGGTACTTCTGTGACGCCAAAAAGTTGTGCTGGTTGTTAGAAATACAAGCAAAGAGACTGTGTGACCATTCTTGGTAGGCCATATTTTGAGCATAGTTATTTGATACAGCAGTGGCTACAGCATCTAATAGTTGATTCTGGGATCCTAAGGCAAGTTGGTGGTGAACTAGGGCAGGTTAGATGAGCTGGTTGACAAGCACGCCAATAGTATCCATGGATTCCATCAACGCAGGGGGAGACCAAAGTCCAAAAGGAAGGAGTACAGGTCTTCAGAAGTGTACCCAGGACAAAGGCCAGGGATATAGTGCATGGCCACTGTGCCAGAATGAAAAAGGGAGCGGGCGGCAGCACAAGCTTGTTCATAGTTGAGAGAGAAAGCAGGAAGGGGGCCCACACGGGCCCGGGAGACAGAACCAATACCATAGGATTTGAGGGGGCATTGGTGATGTCTTCTTCTAGAGGGGGACTAGAAACTTTAGGTTGATTGGGTACTTCAGAAACAAAGGGAGAACGGCCAGAGAATGCGCGTGAGAACAGGGTAACCAAGGGGCTTGCAGCCCCTGTAGTGAGCACCATTTTGTCGTGTTTAGCTCCAGGGGACAACATCCTGGAGGACACGGCAGGAGATCTTTATAACAAAAGATTTGAGGTTTGAAGCTTAATTTCCTGGAAAACAAGATGTAAAAGTCCTTTTGGCAGAAAGGACAGGAAAAGCGTGAAGATTATAAACACCAACACAAATGTGGATAAACTTGTCTTTATTAGGAGTAATGATTCTACTTTAAATAGTAGACAATGGACGGTGATCATTCATTAGGAAGACAGAGTGGCTGAGGGGGTCATGTTGGGATGAAGTCATACCAGGATCAATCACAGACAGGTAAAATAATCCGGAATGGGTGGATATTGAACCAGACCCATTTGCAGAAGGCAATGAATTTACAAATTCAAAAGCAAACCCAGCCAAATCTTTGCAGCTATCACAATTTGAAGGCCATATCAAAATAGCATTGATTGCGTGATTTACAACAGAAACAGTCCAGGCCTGCTCCTTCTGTAGCTTCTGGAAGAGCTTGTTGTATTTGGGGGTTGACCAAAAACTTCACCTTCAGGTGCTTATGCCACACTTCCAGGCTGGATGTGATCTTCATCTCCCCTTTTCAGGCAGGTGCTTTGATAGTTCCAAGGGATAGTGGCCCCGCTCTTCCCTCTCTGAGCAGTCACCTTCTTGCCTACCCAATGCCTCTCAAAGTAATAAAGGTAGCCCTTGAAGATGATGGAGTGCTTCTTGATATAAGCATCTTCCAGGAGGGCCTCAAAGCTAAGCCCAGTATGCTCTGGCCGCACAAAAGCCAAGGCAGCAAACTGGGTGATGGCAAAGTGGTAATTCCCTTTACCATCATTAAGATACTTGTCAAAAAGCTCCTTCTTGCTCTTGAGGTGTTTGATGAGGACCTGCCTAAAAAGAAAGAAGCAGCCCTGTACTTTTCCATTGAAGTTGGCCTCAAAGCTATGAACTGAGCTTGCTCAAAGTCCATAATGATCACCTTTGGCCCAAGTGAGCGCACATGATCTAGCTGCTCTGCGGCTAGGGTGGACTCATCCTTCTAAGCAGAGAAGGGATTGGCCCTTATGGCGTGGGTGGGAGGGGGGAGCTGTTTGGCAGGAAGGGTGCTCAAAGCATCCCAGATAATTTTGAATGCTCTGACATAGACCTCTATCTTGGCACCAGGCAGGAGAAAGAAAACAAGAGGGATAACCTGTACATTGAATTGTCAGTGCAGGACCCAAAGCTTCTTAAAGATGGTTGAGCATGTTGAAAATGTGCCGTCACACAGCCAGGTGGTAGCAGTGTTAAGCTGCTCCAGGTTTTGGGTTGTGGCATAGGCAAAGATCCTATCCTCCACTTCCTGCCCATTGTCATGGAGCAGGAAGATCTCTCCATCCTCAGTTTTCTTGAGGGCATCAGAAAGAACCAGGTCTTCAATTGTGGTGGCACTATTGGCCAGGGGGTTTGAGGCTTGGCGCCTATCACTCACAAACTTGACCAACTGGGTGTGGGTTGGCACCCTCTTGAGGTTGGTGGAGGAGAGGTACTTGCACGCAAGCACGGCCAGCTGGGTTGGGAAAAGGTGCTTTGAGGTGGGCATGAACTGCACCAGATACCATTTGAGAAGGCAGGCAATGGTTGTGTTGGACATGATGCAGGTATGCTCACCCTTAATGGTCTGTACCAAGTCCCAGCACTCAGTATTGAGCTGCACTGGGCAGGAGGGGTCCTTGCATGTGTAGTGCCAGCTCTTGATTCCCTAGTTGGCATTATTGCATGAGAATATGTAACTGTTGGCCACCATGGCTGGCCCACCTTTGACACTCATGATGGGAAAAAACTTTGGTAGGGAAGAAGGAACCTTTAACTTCCTGTCAACATTGCAGATATTGTGGGCCAACAGAGGGTCTCATGGGCCAGCAGGAGCATGGCAGAAGCCAGGGAAGTAATCAGGGGAGGGGCTTTGTATCATCCCCAGATGAACTTGAAGGGGGGAGTTTGGTGGTGGGGGGAAGAATAAAGGGGCTTATCTTGGTGCTCTTCATTTGTAAGAGACTTATCCTTGGGTGGGGTCTTTTTGGCCTGGCGCCAATTCTTGGTTGGCTCCTTGTCTGAAGCCAAGTTGTAGAAACTGTGATTTTTAAGGGAACCCATCAGTTTCCTCTCCCCAGTGGAGTGAGCGGGGCTCTTTTCAGGGGGAGGGCTTTGGGGAGGGCTTGGGAGTGGCCTTCTTTGATGAGACAGGCTTCTTCTTGGTGGCTTTGGTGGGCTTAGAGGGACGCTTGGTTCCTTTGGGCTGCTTAGAGGTGTTCTTGTCCTAAAATAATAAATATAAAGGGTTTAAAATAAAGCAATGTTTTTAAAAAACAAATTTTTTTATAAAACATACTAAATAAAAATTAAACTTTATAGTGTTTTTATTGGCATTTAAAAGTTAAAAAATACTTGCATAGTTTTTATTTTATTATAGTTTTAAATAACAAGTTAAAAGTTAAGAGATTTATGTATAAGTACTATTTTTAGATATAGATTTTATTTTAAAAGTTAAAAAACATGAAAAAGAAAAGTTAAAAATACAACGTATCAAAAAATCAGATGATTTTATTATGTAAAACATAATGTTTTATATGTGAGAAGTGAAAAGTGTTGATATTATGAGTGAAGATTAGTAAAAAAAGCTGAATTCTCACTGACAATTAGAAAAATTGTAGACATTATTATTGACAACTGTCACTGTCAACATTTTTTTGAAAAAAATACTATGAAAAAACATAGTACACTTAATTAAATTTACGCGGGCTAGCAAATATTAACCGTTTTCTGTATATTTTTGCTCACATAATAAAATTAAGAAAAAACATGAAAATAAGTAAAAAACAATCAAAGTTCTTTATTTCTTTATTAAAAATAATATTTGAGTAGTGTCAATATGATATTTTACCATTGCATATATTGAAAGTTCTTAAGAAAGTTGTTGGTAGATATCAAAAGGGTAAAGTGTCAACAACATCACTTACTACATTCTTTAAATGAGGTGACATTAATTTAAGCTTAATTGTACCACTCTAATTTGCTTAACTCCACCCTGGCAGATAATCACAAGTAAATAAACAACATTTCTGAGTGTTGATATTATTTTTAATAATAAATTCTATAGTAACTTACATAGTAAGTCTTGCTTAAATTATTAGATCCCTGTTAGCCACCAATCCCCCTAATATACTAAAGCCGGAATAAGTGCCACATATATATTTATAACATGAACTTTTCAACTATTATCTATATGTGCAATATCTTTTTTAATATATTAATTTAATAAAAAAATATTTTTAAATGAGCACTTAATTTTCTACTGTAGATGTTTCAGTTTCATTAATAAAAAAAGTAAGGCTTAAAAAGTGTCAACATTGACACTTTTACATTGTGAAAACAAATAAAAAATAAACTAATTTTTATTAGTAAATGTTAAGGAAAATTTTGGTTAAATCAAGTTTTTTATTAAGCTTAATATTAAATTGTGTTAAAATGGCCACAATTTTTAGTGTTTTCAGGGGTTGCACCCCTGAACACTTTAAAAAAAGAATTAAGCTAGTGCAACTAGCAAAAAAGATGGGATATTTAGAGTTTTGATTCAACATGGCCACTGTTGACATTATTATTTTCAACATGGGTGCTGTTGCCAATGATAAAAATCCCAACTCTGATTAATTCCCTGGCTTCTGCCATGCTCCTGCTGGTCCATGAGACCCTCTGTTGGCCCACAATATCTGCAATGTTGACGGGAAGTTCAAGGTTCCTTCCACCTTGTCAAAATACTTCCCCATAATAAGCGTCAAAGGGGGCCAGCCATGGTAGCCAACAGTTACATCTTCTCATGAAATAATGCCAACTGGGGAATCAAGAGCTGGCACTATACATGCAAGGACCCCTTCTTCCCAGTGCAGCTCAATACTGAGTGCTGGGACGTGGTACAGACCATTAAGGGTGAGCATACCTGCATCATGTCCAATACAACCATTGCCCGCCTTCTCAAATGGTATCTGGTGCAGTTCATGCCCACCCCAAAGCACCTTTTCCCAACCCAGCTGGCCGTGCTTGCGTGCAAGTACCTCTCCTCTACCAACCTCAAGAGGGTGCCAACCCACACCCAGTTGGTCAAGTTTGTGAGTGATAGGCGCCAAGCCTCAAACCCCCTGGCCAAGAGTGCCACCACAATTGAAGACCTGGTTCTTTCTGATGCCCTCAAGAAAACCAAGGATGGAGAGATGTTCCTGCTCCATGACAATGGGCAGGAAGTGGAGGATAGGATCTTTGCCTACGCCACAACCCAAAACCTGGAGCAGCTTAACACTGCTACCACCTGGCTGTGTGACGGCACATTTTCAACTTGCCCAACCATCTTCAAGCAGCTTTGGGTCCTGCACTGGCAATTCAATGTACAGATTATCCCCTTTGTTTTCTTTCTCCTGCCTGGTGCCAAGATAGAGGTCTATGTCAGAGCATTCAAAATTATCTGGGATGCTTTGAGCACCCTTCCTGCCAAACAGCTCCCCCCTCCCACCCACACCATAAGGGCTAATCCCTTCTCTGCTGAAAAGGATGAGTCCACCCAAGCTGCAGAGCAGCTAGATCATGTGCGCTCACTTGGGCCAAAGGTGATCATTATGGACTTTGAGGAAGCTCAGTTCATAGCTTTGAGGCCAACTTCAATGGAAAAGTACAGGGGTGCTTCTTACATTTTAGGCAGGTTCTCATCAAACACCTCAAGAGCAAGAAGGAGCTTTTTGACAAGTATCTTAATGATGGTAAAGGGAAGTACCACTTTGCCATCACCCAGTTTGCTGCCTTGGCTTTTGTGCGGCCAGAGCATACTGGGCTTAGCTTTGAGGCCCTCCTGGAAGATGCTTACATCAAGAAGCACTCCATCATCTTCAAGGGCTACCTTTATTACTTTGAGAGGCATTGGGTAGGAAAGAAGGTGACTGCCTGGAGAGGGAAGAGCAGGGCCATAGCGCCTTGGAACTGTCAAAGCACCTGCCTCAAAGGGGAGATGAAGACCACATCCAGCCTGGAAGTGTGGCATAAGCACCTGAAGGTGAAGTTTGGGTCAAAACCCAAGTACAACAAGTTCTTCCAGAAGCTACAGGAGGAGCAGGCCTGGACTGTTTCCAAGTTTTGCAACCTGGTCAACCTGATGGCCCCCAAGAAGAGGAAGTCCAAGGAGCAGGACTACCAGGAGGACGTCCAGAAGGTGGTCAAGAAGAGGTACATGGTGGCAGAGATCAAGAAGTACCTAGAAGATGTTGCAACTGTTCTTGCTGCTGGCTTTAATTAGCCCACTGCTGTAAATGCTGCCATTCACCATGTTTCACATTTATCTTCAATGGGTTATTTTGAGAACAAATATCTCTTTTTCACATTTGCCCCTCAAAATGAGTCTGGCTCCAAATGGGAAATTCAATTGTTCAGTTTCCTGATTCTGCGCACCTCACTTGCCCCACTCATGCTTGTGGCAAGTGATCCTACATCCTGGTAGTGTTTTGTAGTATTTTTAACCACTATATATTCTATTTCTTATTCAATAAATAAAAATTGAATTCTATTCAAATTTTTGTCTTTGTGTCTTCAAGTACTTTGGCGCCTCTCTAGCCACGTCTTGTAGATATCATTCAATCAGGATCACAAATTAATTGCATAGCCTTCTCTGCCATCTAACCAAGACTTAGTACAAATCCAATCCTAAGGTTAGGATTCCCTGTTGTGTATCTGTGCTGCGCTTTAGAACATGACAAAAATGGTGCTCACTACAAGGGCTGTAAGCCCCTCAGTTATCCCTTTTGCATCCACACTTCCAGGTCCTTTGCCTCCGCCTATACAAGAGCCAACTTCACCTGAAATTAACAGTCCTCCTATTGAGGAAGGCATTGCAGACCCATCTATTGTTTCTACTGTACTGAACCTCAGGAATGGTCCCCACCTAGTGGCCTACCCTTTGGGCACCCCTGACTTGGAAAAAGTCATGGTAGTAGTCCTTGGGTTAGCCTGTGATGGAGCCATCCCTTGCCTCCAGCTACAGCTCAGTTGAGCAGAATACTATGAATTAATTGTGGCTCCAAAATTTCCACAACATCTCCTCTCAGCAGCTGGCTCTGCTGAGCACTTTATGACATCCTTTGTACAACCCGCCTTAGCCCACCATCAAATGGTGTTAGGGCTCCACATTCAGGAGATTTTGTCTTTTCAAGCAACTGTCACTCATCACTGGGATCAGTTTGCTGCCTACCAACAGTGGATCCACTCCCTGTTTTCCTTGGTTTCAAACAATCAGTGCAATTCTGTCACTTCCCAAAGTTGCTTGGTTAATTCCATTAAGCAAATGCGCCAGTCCATTCCCAAATGCGCCAGGGAGCGTCTACATGGGTTTCACCAGTTAGAACAGATTTGGCAAACTCAAGTAGATTCCACCCTGAATGCCTATCTCACCAATTTTAAAAAACTGGTGCAGAAGCTCAATGTGTTCAGTGCTTACTCCTTCAATCAACTACAACAAGTAGCAGACCTTGCTGCTAAAGGCCTTTGCAAGCTTGGTGAAGAATTTTAGCAAGAAAGGGATTCTACCGCCACTGCCATTACCAAGCTCCAGACTTAAGTGAATGAATTGTCTACGCCCAAGCCAGATGTTCCACCTTCCCCCCATCTGAAAATTTGGTGGATAAAGAAAAAGGCTATGGAAGGCCATTCAAGAGCTGCAAGCGTCTTCCCGCAGTCAAGATCACCCTACTGAAGCACCTCAGCCAGATCACTAAGTGCTTGTTTTAATGACTCAAGTTGCTTAGTTACAACAAGAGGTTGCTGCCTTAGGCAAAATGGTGGCAACTGCTGCTAGTCCAACTGAGGTTATTGATGAAGATGGCTGTTGCCCTGGTCTGTCAAGAGCCCCCTGTATTCACTATGCTAGAGAGTTGATAGCTCTAGCTAATGAGGTGGACCACTTGAAACAAGACCACTCTGAACTTGATAAAGACGTGCAAGAAATGTGTTAATTAATTGATTCAGTAAATGACAGGTTTGCCCCTTGCCTCTCAGTGGTTCCTTCTTTTACCTCTCAACTGGCTGAGCTTCCACAGTAGTAACAACACAGGGCCAACACCTAGTTGTCACTGAGCAACAAACCACCTTAGTTAATAATACGGTGCCGCACTTCTGAGACCTTAACTACTCTTGAGGAAAGTGTTTGTCAGCTGTGGACCAGACAGCCCCCCTCCAAATCCAAAGCAGATTTCTCCCCATGCATAAATGTAATTGATAGCAACAATGGTGGCCCAACTCCAGAAGCACATTTCAAGCCTACCTTTAAGCAAGTCTTTGACCCCAAAACTTCTACCATTGCAGCTTTCCTAACTATCTACAAAACTTTCATGAGGAGAGCCTCTGATGAGGTTAAGAAGGAACACATTATGACCTGCCTGCACCCAACCTTTCAGGAGGTAGTAGTGCCTGAGCTGCCCACCATCAAGACTTGGGAAAATGTGAAGCAGCTTCTGATTAACAAATTTGATGATGACCTTAGTCTGTAAGTGAAGAAGGACGCCTTCATGCACATTGCTTTCAAACCAAAGGAGACTCTAGCTGAGTTTTCATATAGATCTTCATGGAAGGACAGCAACTGGTAAAGAGCAGACAATTGACAGTGCACAAAGATTACATGGCTTGCGCTCAAGCCCTCAAGGTTAATCAGCTTCTGTGTCTCCACTTTAAGGCCCATAAAGCCATGTTTTCCTCTATGAAGAGCATAAAGACACTGTTGCAGGATATGCACCTTAACCATTCTGGGGAAGTTGTGCGGGGGAATTGTGCTGCCTCTAACTCTGGTTCATCTTCCTGTGGCCCTTGCATCCTCACCATGAACTCATATAATCCTCCAAGACACCAAGGCAGCTGTTGTAAATGTGCTGTTTTAGCAGAGTTACAAGGGGAAAAATATTTGGAAACTAGATAGTATTCTTTATTGAGAGATAGTGCTTATATAGTCATTGTGAATCATGAATAACAGGAACATGATTGTGTAGATCTCACAGTAAGATGGTGAACGGGGTGGCTTGATCCTAATAATTAGTCAAGCGCCAAAACAAGGTATCCACTGTAAGGGATCACCATTTGTTCATGTTGTTGGATTTGGAAATTTGAGTTGATTTCCTAGTATGGCTCCAAGTGACTGGATAATTGGATTGCAGGTCACAAACCTGATTACTCAGAACCTTGCTGGTGGGTTGAGCCTGCTGTTTTGACCCCCCAACTGAAGGTTAGCCTCCTCTGGGGACAGGCTGTCAGGGAGGTTATTGAGAGCCCAGGTGCTATACTGGACTAACTGTTGTTCTGTGGCGGGTAGGACAGTCTTGCACTGTTTCTGTCTTGCCTTGTACAGTCTCAGGTAATCATGGTAGAGGACCTTTTCTTGTTTACGTTTCCCAAGCCCTTGCACAAGGTAAGTGTTGTTTTTGTTTACCTTTAAGATGATTGCCGGGCCTACTTTATCTGGTTGTAGTTTAGTTTTGTTAATGTTCATGACCCAGACTTTGTTGCCAACCTCATGTCTGTTTTGGATGGGAAATATTTTTTGTAGATGCTTGTTTTCTCTTTCTGTTTGATTGCTATTAGCCTCTATGACCCAGGGATTTGAGCAGGGTGGAACCTTGCTTGGTATTTCCAGCTTGGGTCCTGACAATGCTTGGATGATATTGGGCTGTGTGCCATATAATAACTCAAAGGGGCTTTTCCTGGATGATCTGTTCACACAAGTTTGTCATATGAGTAACACAATTGATAGCTGCTTGTACCATTCCTCAGGTCTCCCAGCAGTGAGCTTGGCCAAGGATTGCTTGAGGCTGCCATTTAGCTGTTCTGCAAGTCCATTGGCCTGAGGATGATAAGTTGTTGTCACTGTGTGCTTGCCCCCATTCTTGGAGAGGTATACATTGATATCTTCATAGGTCAATTCTTTGCCTCCATTGGTTATCAGGAGTTCTGGCTTTCTGAACTTGCTGATGATTTTTTTTCCCATGAATTGCCCCACGTTGTTGCCTGTATGTGTTTTTACTGCTTGTGACACTGGCCATTGTGTGAAAAAGTCTATTGTGGTGATGATGTACTTCTTCTTTTTATGTTTTCCTGGCATGGGGTCCACAATGGCTAGGGCCCACACCTTGAAGGGTAGTTGCGTAAAAATAGGTAGTACTGATTTAGGTAGGATATTGCTCTTTGCAAATTTCTCACATACTTTGCATTGGTACAAGACTTCCTGAATATCTTGGTACAGGGTTGTCCACTATGCTTTGTGTTTAAGGAATTCATAGAGGTTGCGGCTTTTTGTGTGACCTAGGTCTCTATGATAAGTAGGATGGTGTCAACTTGCTGATGTGTGGAAACATAAGGGAAGGTGGTTCTGTTGGACATTTTTTGATGTAAGGTTCCATACACATCTGCAAATAAGTGCTTGTTATTAATGAATGTTTCCTTTGTTATGTCTGTGGTGCCAGGGGGGAAACCTTTGTCCTTTGTCCAAAGTACCAAGAGGGGCCAGTCTGGGTTGAGCCCATTCTCTCCTCTTGTGGCTTGGACATACAGGCATGAGATTGCATCTGCCATGGCAAGTTCTGGACCTGGCTTGTACTTTATAAGCATATTGAATCTCTTCAGGAGTTCCATCTAGCAGGCCTGACAGTGGGCTAGATTTGCTTGGGTTTTGAAATATATGAGTGATTTGTGATTGGTCAACACTGTGAATTCTTCCTGTTGTTCTAGATAACAACGCTATTTGACTAGGCAGTGTACAATTGCCAACAACTCTTTATTGTGTATGGGGTATCAACACTTGCTATCTGTCAGTTTCCGTGATTTGTAGGCTACGGACAGGAAGTCACCATTATAGCCTTTGATTTTTAGTACTCCCCCAATGAATGCATGTGAGGCGTCTGATTCCATTTGGTACTCCCCATTATGTTTGGGGTACTGTAGGATAGGCGCTGTTGTGAGTTTTTCCTTTAGACACACAAAGCAAAGGTCCCATTGGGGGATCCATACAAACTTGGTCTTGGAGCCAGTTATAGCAGATAATGGTGCAGTCAGGACGCTGTAGTTGGGTATAAAGCGGCATACGTAGGCCATCATTCCTAAGAATGTGCAGAGTTCCAACTTGTCTTTAGGAGGTGGCATCTTGCAGATGGCCTGGATCTTTTGACTGTTGGGTTTAATGCCGTCTTTTGAGACTATGTGCCCTAGGAAAAGCAGCTGCTCACGGAAGAACTGGCATTTGGAGGGCTTGGCTAGTAGCTTGTGCTGTGCCAGGGTAGCAAAGACTGCCTCCAGGTCCTTGCAGTGCTGCTCTACCAAGGAACTATATACAATAATGTTGTCCAGGTAGAATAAGGCGTGTTTGCCTATGTGAGGAGCAAACACCTTGTTCATGAAGGTCACAAAGGTTGACAGGGTGTTTGTCATACCAAAATTGAGCACTGCACACTTGTACAAGCCATAATTAGTGTGGAAGGATGTTTTGGGATATCTTTCTCTTTGATACAGATCTGATTGTAGCCTGCAGTTAGGTCAATCTTGGAGAAGACTGTGGCGCCACCCAGGGCATCAAAGAGGTTGTCAATGAGCGGCAGCGGATAACAATTCTTGATGGTAACTTCATTTAGGTCTCAATAATATGTGACTAGGCGCAGGGTACCATCCTTCTTGGCCACAAAAAATACGGCGGCCCCAAAAGGAGATTGTGAGGGGAGGATAAGTTCTTTCTCTAAGGCCTCCTTGAGGTAGGCACATAGGGTGTTATCTTTGTTTGGGGTCAGGCAATAGATGGGTTGCACCTTAGGTACAGCTCCCTTGAGTTGGATGGAGTGCTGGATGTGCTTTTCTGGAGGCAACTCAGGTAGAGCCTCCTTGAAGATTTCTGGGTGGCGGGCTACAATTTTGCAATCTTGAGGAGTAGTGGTACCCTGGTGGTTTTTGAAATTTATGATCTTATACTGGCAGGAGTCCCAGTCAATTGCCTTGAGGTTCTCCTTTTTGTCCAGGGTCTCTGTGATGCATACAAAGAGCTGGTTGTGTAGGAGTTGGTGCACTGAGTCAGGATAGATCTGGTGGTTGACACCTTTGCGCTTGATGGTCAATACCAAGGTTGCCCAGTCTATGTGGGTGTTGTTCTTTTGCAATCAGTCCAGACCCAGTACAATGTCAAACTTTGGAAAGTCAATGATGGGGCCTTGGATAGTGGAGTGCAGGTTCTCAAGCATTACAGAGAAGGGTAAAGTTTTCCTTGTCACAGCGATGTGATATTCATCAGCTGAAACCACGTTTTTAATCCTCAAAGGATTAGTGGTTAGCTTGAACTTGTCCACAAAGCTGCTGTTGACTAAGGTTTAGTCCGCGCCTGAGTCCAGGAGTGCCAAGCCTGTGTAACTGTAAAAGCAGAAAGGGTAAGACATCAGTTTATTGGGGTGTCTGGCAATAGTGTAGAGTACCAGGTCTTCTGAGGGTATCTGGATCATTGGACACTGATCCGCGTCCTCAGGGCGGTATTCATCATTGGGCAAGTCAGGAGTTGTGCAGGGAGAGCTTGGCTTGCTTAGTGCTCTCCCTGGGCTTTTTCCTTGTCTTGGTTGTCTTGTATGTTAGGGATATAAAAATGAGTACAGTTTGATTGGTTGTTGGTCCTTTTTCCGTGTCCATTAGAGCCTGAGGGTTTATGGTTTGTGTTGCTTCTGTTGTTCCCAGGGAGTGGTCAATTGGAACGCCCAGTTGGGTGAGAGTCTTTGGGTCTCTCTTGCTTTCCAGTTTGCGTCCTGTGGAGGGTGTTGGATGTTTGTTCTACTTTCTCTGCTTCACAATACAAACTTTGTAGGTTGGTCACTTGGTCCAGGTTCACATGCCTCATTACATGCAACTTGAGAGCATTGTAGTACATGAGGTGGGTAGCTGGAGTATCAAAGGCCATATATGAGGGAGCACATAGTTGGAGTTCCTCATAAGCGCGGGTGAGCTCCTTTACTGTGCCTGTCTAAGTTAGGTTCTTTACTTGGCATATGATCATGAGTGTGGTGTCCTTAAACAAGAATCTTGCTAATAAGTCTTGTTTGAAGGTATCTCAATCCTTCTCGGTGTATTCTTCATGCCACTTGTTGCACCAGGTGCCAGCGTCATGAGTCAGTTAGATGGAGATCTCTGCAATCCAGAATTACTGCAGGCATTCCATTTGGGCCAGTTTGCTTTGGGCAGATTGGATCCATGTAGTGGCCTTGTCATTGTTGGCTCCAACAAAGGATTCCAGGGCGGCACTCCAAAGTCTTTGGGCTATGTAGGCTGGCATAGTGTTTTCATCAGTTGCACAAGGCATAGCGGAGGGAGCCTGGAAGTACTGTTGTGCTGACAGGGCATTGAACACAGGGAGTGGTATTGCCATGTTCTGGTAGAGAAAAAACCCATCAGGTATCTTGGTACCAGGTGTGTACAGTGTCCAGTCTGCTGGGAGGCCAGACATGATTCTATTGAGGATTTGTTGACCACAGCAAGTACAGGCAACAAGCAGAATTTTGGGGAATAGAGTAGGATGGAAAACCTACCTGTGCTATCAATGTTGTAACTGTGCTGTTTTAGCAGAGTACAAGGGGAAAAATATTTGGAAACTAGATAATATTCTTTATTGAGAGATAGTGCTTATATAGTCATTGTGAATCATGGATAACAGGAACATGATTATGTTGATCACTTGGTTGGATGAGAAGGGGGTGGTTTGATCCTAATAATTAGTCAAGCTCCAAAACAAGGTATCCACTGTAAGGGATCATCATTTGTTCATGTTGTTGGATTTGGAAATTCAAGTTGACTTCCTAGTCTGGCTCCAAGTGACTGGATAATTGGATTGCAGGTCACAAACCTGCTTACTCAGAACCTTGCTGGTGGGTTGAGCCTGCTGTTTTGACACTTCCATAACTGTGACCAGATAGGTCACCACTCTTGAGTCTGCACCAATCCTTGGTTTGAAGGAGCTGATCCCAAGGAACAGGCGGGAAAAGAACAGTCAACCTAGAGGTGGAGACGCTCTTGGTTGAAAATTCTTCCCAGTCTCCTTCAATCCCCCCTCCATAGCTGACTCTGAGACTGCTGACACTGAAGCCCCTCCCATTCTGATGCTGTTCCACAACATCTCTGACAACTCTGACATGGACAATTCAGATGTTGATGATCCTGACACCTATGGGTATTCAGTTCTTGCCATCCCCAAAACCATTGCAGTCCCTTATAAGTTACGCTCTGGGAAAACTACAACAACTGCCAAATCTCTGCCTGAAGCAAAGGAGGTTGTCTCTTTCCCTTACCCCACACAAGCTAAGAGTTCCCCTGTGTTTGTAGAGTTATCCAAAGAAGCTGCTGAGGTTGCTGACACTGTATTCAGAGTTGTTTCAGTTTTGCTTCCTCTCCAGAATGTCTATAAGGAGTTTCCAGGCTTGAGATACATGATTGAGAAATGGGACAAAGAGCTAGCAGAAGCCCAGGACATCCTGGCTGTCCTCCCATCCTTTGATTGTACTATCACTCGTGTGGATATATCCATCCAAAAGGTGTAAATCAAGGCTGTCTTGGACACTAGATCTCCTGTTAATGTTGTCTCCTCAAAGCTTGTCAAGAAGCTCAAACTTTCCCCCAACCTTAAATATCACCAGTTGTATGGTACAGCTGGGCTATCCATGACTTGCTCTATAAGGGCTTATTCTGCTCTTACCATGCAGTTTGGCAAGCTACTCTTAGCCGCGCCTGCAGTTGTCTTGGAGAATGAGAGCTAAAACCTTATAGTTGGTACTCAATTCCTTAGAGAATACAATGGGATCATCAACTTGAAGGATGTTTACCTCTCTATCTTAGGGTACAAAGTCCCCTGATCTTTGAAGAGCTTGTTAAATTCCCCAGGAAATTTCTCAAGATGTGTGCCTTAGAATATCCCACTGGTGTTTTCACCCTAAAATACCGTACCCACTCATCCAACATGAAGTGTCCTCCTATGGCTTGCCCTGCATCTGAGGGGATTCCTCTCCTGGTCAATCCTGCTGTAACCATTTCCCCTGGGTCTCAAGCTATCCTAGACTCCCAAATATTGTATGAGTTACCTGAGCGCATGTTCCTAGAGTTATTCTCTCCTCCATTGCTAGGACACAACAAACCTTACCTCTGCCCAGGAATCTTGGATGTCTCTCATAAAGAATCTGTCCAATTGCTGGTTGCCAACTTAACCACTCTCCCCATACATGTGTCTAGAGGACAGGTTGTTGGCTATGGCAAGTTACTGAATGCTCCCAATGTCCTATTACTACATCCCTTTGGTACGTTCCAGGACTTTAATTTACCTGAAGACAAGTCCCAAGTCATATCCTTGTTCACTGAACAAGATTTCCTGTAGCTATCCCTGGTACAACATAAGGAGGTGCTTGATTTTCTATATCAATTTTCAGATATCTTTCTTAAATATAGCACTGATTATATCTAGCCAAAGGCGTCATTCACCAGATTGATACTGGTGACACTCCCCCTTCCACGCTAAACCATATTGCTGCAGTCACGTAGAGGATGCTCAGGTGTCTAAAGAACTCAAACAACTTTTAGATTCTTGGCTACTGGCTTCTTCCCAAAGTCTGTGGGCCTCCCCCTTGCTCATTCTGAAGAAGAAAGTTGGAGGTCATTGTATTGTGACATACTACTGACAATTGAATTCCTTAACCAAAAAGGATTCCTACCTCTTGCTGAGTATTGAGCATGCTCTCTGCCGCCTTGGAGGCTCTAAGTTCTTCTCCACTATGTATCTGGCATCTGGGTACTGAGAAGTTGATTTCTCTTCCAAGGATAGACAGAAAGCTATACTCATCACTTCCAAGGGATTGTTTGAGCCTACACACATGCTGCAAGGACTCTATAATGCCCCAACAACCTTCCAACAAGCCATGTACTCCATCCTCCGTGATTTGAAGCTCTCATGTGTCCTAGTGTATTTAGATGATATAAAAGTCTTCAGCGCTACCTTTAAAGATCACCTGGCTCACCTCAAGGAAATGTTCATAAAGATTTGGAAGGCTGACTTTAAGTTAAAACCATCTAAGTGAGCTTTCTTCAAGGAACACCTTGAATTCTTGGTCCATGAGGTAACCCAGACAGGGATTTGCCCAATGACCAAGAAAGTTGAGGCCATTAACAAAATGCTTCCAGCCACCAACCTGCAAGAGGTTCAAGTCTTTCTGGACATGATGGGTTACTACAAACAAATCATCCCTGACTTTGCCATCATTAGCAAACCTTTTTTCCAACTGTTACGCAATGTCCCTTTCAAATGGACCTCTAGTCAGCAACAAGCCTTTGAGACTCTTAAGCAAAAACTCAAAGAGGCTCCCATCCTAGTGTATCCTGAATACAATAAGGAATTCATCCTTTACACTGATACTAGTGACCTGGCTATTGGAGCCATCTTGGCTAAACTAGATGATGAGGTTGTGGATCACCTTGTAGCTTATACTTCTTGTGTTATGAACAAGCATGAGAAGAATTACAGTGTCACTGAGACAGAGTACCTTGCTGTGTTGCATGCCATCAAGAAGTTCCATCAGTATGTGTATGGCACCCATTTCACTGTGGTCACTGACCACGCTTTTCTTAAGTGGTTACAACAGCTTAAGGAACCAGAAGGACAGCTAGCTAGATGGGCTCTCCACCTGCAAGTTTACAACTTCACAGTACTACACTGTCCCGGGATTCAACACCAAAATGCTGATGTATTATACAGAATGCCCATCCTTGCTCTACACCCTGCTGAGGCTGATCAACTGTATGAACTAATTGGATATCCTTCCTCTTGGGAGAGCAAGACAAGAGGAAGTTTGAATCACCCTATCTAAGCTGTCTGAGGACACCCTCATTTGTGACAATCAGCTCTTCAATAAAGTACAAGACCAATACCTACCTTATGCACGGCCTAGTCTTTGCCTTTTTTGGTGCTTCAAGCTCATAAGGAGACAGGACATGGAGGCATTGCTAAGACCTATGACTGGCTCCAGAAAAACTATTTCTGGGAAAACCTTTTCCTTCTGATTCCAGATGTCATTGCTAGTTGCCACAATTGTCAGCTCCAGCAACATCAAGCTGCCTCTCACAAGTTCAAACTAGTCCCCTTCAACACACATTTCATACTGTCAGCATTGACGCTGTAGGGCCTTTTCCCCACTCCCGCTCTGGTTGCTGGTTTATCCTAATTGCTGTTGATCATTTCAGCAAGTGGATAGAAGCTTGCCTTACTAAGGACATCACTGCCAAGATAACTGCTTCCTTTATGCTGCAAGTAGTATCTACTGCCATGGCTGTCCTCAGGTGTTGTTGTCTGAAAATAGGACTAACTTCAACGCTAAGTTAGTAACCTATGTTGTTAAAGCCTTGGGGTCTCACCAGTCTTTCTCTTCCCCTGTGACAGATCCAGGTCCAACCATTCCAACTTACCATTATCCTGCCCTTGAATCTTATTGCCATTAACTTCCTGTGACAAAGCTTCAAGGAGCTTTGCCTCCAAGGAGGCAATTTTATGGGACAACACTTTATTGTCATCCCGCCAACAAGCCATGATCTTAACACTCTTTTCTTCTCTTCCTCTTAAAGCCTCAATTTCATGATTGGCTCTGTCCTTCCCTTGTTGTAAAATTTCATCAAATCCTAACAGCAAGTTTCAGAAATCCCATGCATAAACTCTATTTCCTTGTGCAGGGGTTCCCTCCTTGGAAAAATAATTGGAATATAGTGCTTCAAAGGCTGCTTTAACTTCTGCCAAGGATCCTCAGGCACAGTCTTGGTGACTTCCAAACTTGCCCAAGCTTCCTCAAGCAAATTGTAGGAACTTCTTTCCTGGCAGCAGCAGTTTCCACGCAAAGTACTCCAAAATTTTCTCTTTCAAACAATAACAAATAAGACATAACAATTGAAAAGTAATTGAGGGGAAAGCGTCAAAATTGATAATATATATTTATTAAAATTTAGCTGTTTTTGCTTATAGATCATTTGGGGCATATTTGGTCAAAAACCCCTCCAATTCCTGAATCAACCTATGATTCATCATGTGGTCTATGATATTTGAGTTATCCAAACCTAGATCTTTCCCTAAAAGATCCCCTGTAATTCTCAGCCTATGATGATTAACCTACAATGAGTGTTGTAAAATATGCAGCCTGGGTGCTGATTTCTACAAATAGTTAGTCTACTACTTCTTTATCTTTATACTATACCTGTTGTGGTATAGTGACAGCCTGGGTAAGGACAGAAGAATATAAGAAGATAATAAGACAAAACTTGTGTTTATTTAGATAGTATTGCACTTATATAGTGTGAGGCAGGGGAATTGCCATCAGAGGCAGGGAGGCACAGACAGAAGGACTTCCCAAAAGGAGGAGAGTGGATTGGCACAGCTAAAAGTCCCGCATGAGAGAACAACCGCTTCCTTGCGGCTTTCCTTAAGGAGGTAGATATAAATAACTTTGTTGCTCTATTTATAATCCTGGAAGTGAAGCCCATGCCTTGTGCGCATTTGAAAGGCAAATTGAACACCTGTTTTAGAGGCCTTTTAAACGTCTTTATCACTAGTAGAATCAGGGTGCAATAGTGCAATTGCGCAACTGTTCTGTTGCTCAATTCCTAGATGAACAACTTAATGTCTAATCCATTTAATCTGCAACATTTTCCTCCACTGGATTAGACAACAGGGTCAAGAATGGCTTGGCGTCTCTAGGTAGTGACTATAGTGTTGGGGTCAATTCACATGTCTTGTTAGGTGGGGGTTTGTTGCCCAATCCTTGATCATTGGCTTTGTGGATCTGTAGGCACCCAGTTGTGTTTCTTGGCTGTCATTCAGGTGGTATAAAAGTTGGTGCGGTACTGGAAGAGTCTTGTCAGTCTTCAATAAACGCCTTGTTCTTTCATTCTTATTCCTCATACTTTGGTGCAACACTATTGCAAGCAGGACAACAACCCATGGAATTTTTTAATTAGGATTTTGTTTTTTCGGGTTGTTGTCCTCATTGGGGCTTACTCTTGGTCACTAGGAGCAGCACACATATACTGAGCGTGTACTCTAGTGACCAATTGTCCAAAATGGGGCTCCTTAAGGGTGTAGTAGTTGGGACCAGTCTTCTGGATAACTTGAACTGGGCCTTGCCAAAGGGAGACAAGTTTGGATTCGCGGCCGTACCCTCTATTGCTGAAGAAGTAGACTGAGTCTTCTACCAGGTAAGTGGGTAAGGTGGGGCGTTTGGATGCAGCTTGTTCTAGGTCCTGCAACTTATGATTTAAGTTTACGGTATAGGCCTCTGATTGCAAGCAAGTAAGAGTTTGAACCAGCTTGTTGAGGTACACCTCTTGGGACACAGCCAGGCTGGGCTTTACCAAGGAATATAGTAAAGGGGGAAGTCCTGGTTGCCAGCTGTAGAGCAGTTGGAAGGGCGGCTTGTCAGTGGCACAATGGTACCCAATGTTATATGCAAAGGTGGCCTCAGGAAGAAAGGTATCCCATTCAGTCTCATGTTAGTGACTGAGCTTCCGGAGTATCTGGACCAGGCTCCCATTAGTGTGCTCTACCATGCCATTTGTCTGTGGGTGATAAGGAGTGGATAGTGTCCCACAAATTCCCATCAGTTGGCTGAGGCGGGGGATGATATAATTGGTGACTTTGGTACCATTGTCTGTCAGCAGAATCTGGGGGCAACCATATTTGTATATGATATTCTCCAGGATCAACGTGGCTGTTACCAGTGCAGATTGGTTGGGAATTGCCTTGGCCTCTACCCATTTATTCAGATGGTCAACAGCCACAATGATGAACTTGTTGCAACTGTTGGTAGCTGGCAGGGGGCACACTACATCAATAGCTACAGTGTGGAAGGCAAACCCAGGGCGTACAAGTCTGTGTTGGAACTTGACAACCTTAGGTCTCTCAATGTTGCAGTCATGACAGTTGGCTAGTGTATCTACTACGTCAGTGTGAATTCCTTCCCAGAAGCAGTGCTGCTGTAGCAGAGCTAACATCTTCTGTATGCCACCATAGCCAGTAGTCTTTTGAGCGGCCACCACTGAGTCCATGCGTAGGGATGGGTGTATGTAGGGTAGCCAAGAGTCTCCACAAAGCTTCAGGAGTTGTCCCTTAGAGGCCCTGGTATCAACAGTTAGCTTCTTGAGAGCTCTCTGTATCTCTATTGGCTCCTCCCCCCACAAAGAAGGATCCTCCATAGGCTTGTCATAGAGAATGTCAGCCATGGAGGATACTAAGGCAACAGTGGGAAGGCAGGAGAGACAGTCAGCATTCTGGTGGGCTGCCCCAGCTTGATGAATAATCTTGTAGTCATAAGCCTTAAGTTTAATGGCCCAACACGCCAGACGTCCTTTGGGGTCCTTAAGGGTCTTCAGCCATTGCAAGGAGGCATGGTCTGTTACAACCGTGAAATGTACCCCATGGAGATAGACTCTGAATTATTGGTAGGAGTATATCACAGCCAGACGCTCTTGTTTGGTGAAATTGTAGTTAACTTGTGAACATTAAGCGTACACAAACAGTATCCAACAGAGTGTTCAAGTCTGTTGGAGTCTAGTTGGGAGAGAACACCCCCAATTGCAGTCAGACTAGCATCTGTATGAACCACAAATGGCTTGGCAAAGTCAGGGTAGGCCAGTATGGGGGCTGCAGTCAGTGTTTCCTTGAGAGTATTGAAGGCAGATTGGCACGCTGGGCTCCAGAAGAATTCCTTATCAGCTTGGCAAAGCTGAAAAAGGGGGTTGCCCAGGGATGCAAAGTTGAAGATGAAGCGGCAGTAGTACCCAATCATCCCCAGGAAGACCTGCACGTCCCGCTTATTGGCCGGGATCTGTGTTTTCTCAATGGCTTCCACCTTCAGAGGTACAGGGCAGAGTCCATCTTGGCTAATGATGAACCCCAAGAACTTAATGTGCTCCTTGAAGAAGTTGCACTTGCGTGGCTTGAGCTTGAGATTGGCTGCAAGTAACCTCTGGAAGACTTTCTCCAAGCGTTGTAGGTGATCATTAAAGGTTTGGGAGAACACATTAATGTCATCCAGGTAGACCAAGACACTGGTGAGTTTGAGGTCGCCCATCACTGCATCCATGGTCTGCTGGAAGGTAGCCAGGGGATTGGACAGACCTTGAGGCATCCTTGTGAGTTGAAATAGCACTTGATAAGTGATAATTGCCCATTTTCCTTGATCAGCAGGGGGTAGATTAATCTGCCAGTACCCACTGATAAGGTCCATGGCGCTGAATAACTTGGCGCCACCCAGTTGGTCCAAGGTATTGTCAATACAAGGGAGGGGATATGAATCCTTCTTGGTAACAGCATTCAGTTGACGGTAGTCAGTCACCACACGGTTGCTGCCATCCTTCTTTTTGAAAATCAGGAGAGGAGAAGCCCAAGGGCTTTTACTGGGGACCAGTAAGCCAGATCCCAATAGCTTCTGAAGCTCCTTGTTAGCCACAGCATGATTGGCTTGACTGCACCATATAGGTCTGGAACAGATAGGTGGACTGCCTTGGGTGTCAATATGATGAGCAACATCTGCAGCCTTGCCCAGGTCATAATCATCCTTGGCAAACACATCCTTATACTGGTTGAAGAGATCAATAGCTTGATCCTTCTGCTCTTTGGAGAGGCCAGATAGGGAGTTGTGGCTTATGACTG